>JAWWEE010000004.1:3124563-3151573 GCA_035221455.1 Xenops minutus
GCGGGGCGGTGGGGTGCGGGGGGGGCCTGTGGGGTGAGCGCGGGTCTGTGGGGTGAGAGCGGGCCCTGTGGGGTGAGTGCGGGCCCTGTGGGGTGAGTGCGGGTCTGTGGGGTGAGAGCGGGTCTGTGGGGTGTGTGCGGGTCTGTGGGGTTAGCCAGGCCCTATGGGGTGAGCGCGGGCCCTGTGGGGTGAGCCGGGGCCGGGCACTGCCGTGGAGAGGCGGCCGCTCCTGAGGGGCCGGGCCGAGCCTGGCGCTTCCCGGCGCTCCGGGGAGACCCCTGGGAATGCCGTGGGCTGTCATGGAATGTCATGGAGTGCCACGGAATGCCATGGGGTAACATGGAGTGCCATGGGGTAACATGGAATGCCGTGGGATGTCATGGAGTGCCAGGGGGTAACATGGAGTGCCATGGGATGTCATGGGGTAAGATGGAATGCCATGGGGTGCCATGGGGTGCCATGAGGTGCCATGGAATGCCATGGGGTGCCTGTGGAGAGGGGGAAGTGCTGCTGTGGGGCATGGCCGGGCAGGGGCTGTGTGAGCTCCAGTGTGAGGGGAACAGGGAAGCTGTGCCGTGGTGGGATCCCCCAGAGCCCAGAACAGCACCCGGAGGCTGCTGGGGGAGTCCTTGGACATACACACTGGGAAGGGGCCAGGTTGTGTAACTGTGTTACTGAGGGGTCAGCAAAGGGAGTCAGGGAACGGTAAGGGCTTGGAATGGACCTTAAAGATCATCCAGTCCCTTGGGCAGGGATGCTTCCCACCACACCAGGATGCTCAAGGCTTTATCCAGCCTGGCTTTGGGCACTGCCCAGGATGGGGCATCTACACCTTTTTGGGTGACCTATTCCAGTGTTTCACCACCCTCCCAGTAAAAATTTTTTCCCATTATCTAACATAAATTTCCCCTCTTTCAGTTTGTACCCACTGCTCCCTGCCCTGTCATAGAGCTCCTGATGAAGAATCCCTGTCCAGCCTCCCTGCAGGCCCCCTTCAGATGCTGTGAAGCTGCTCTGAGGTCCCCACACAACCTTCTCTTCTCCAGGCTGAACAGCCCCAACCTTCCCAGCCTGTCTCCATAGGGGAGGTGCTCCAGGCCCCTTCCCAACTTCATGGTCTCCTCTGGACTTGTTCCAACAGTTCCATGTCCTTCTTGTGCTGGGAACCCCAGAGCTGGAGGCAGCACTCCAGATGGGGTCACAAGAGCAGAGTGGAGGGGAAGAATCACCTCCTTCAACCCACTGGCCCTGGTCATCCTTTGGATGCAGCCCAGGACTCGACTGGCTTTCTGAGCTTCAGCAAATTCACGGATAAGGGGTGCTGAAGTGAGCAGGCAGACACTCAAATTGAGCACTTGCAGACGCTGGGAGAGAATGAAAGGTTTGCAGCAGAGACCTGCTGTCCTGGAGCAGCAGCTCTAGGTGTGAGAGGGGGTGTGAGCCCACCCTGTCCCTGGAATGCTCCAAAAGAAGCAGGAGTTGTGTTGGTTTCTGACTGTACATGGAGATTTATCCTTTATTCTATAAAGAGATGTTTGAAGTGCTGGTGCAAAGCATTTCAGAATAGTAGATGAGTTTAAATTTGTAGCACTGCAGGGGTTATAGGACTAATTAGTCTTTAGAACAGTCTGAATGCTCTGGAAGCAAAGATTTTTTAAACAAGTAATTACTTGCATTACTAAGCAGATTTTATGCTGCACAAAAATGAAAGAAAGTTGATCCATGTTGTTAATCAATGGTGTTAATCAGTGACAGATCTCTAAGAAGTAGTTATTTACAGAAAAGATCAAGCATAAACTGGATGAATTCTGTAAGAGCACTAGATTAGATATTGGGAAGAAATTCTTTCCTGTGAGGGTGGGGAGGCCCTGGCTGGGTTGGAAGGGCCTTGGAGCAACCTGGGATGGTGGAAGGTGTCCATGCCCATGATATAATCTTTAAGGCCCCTTGCAACCCAAACCATTCCATGATTCTATTCCATGATTCTAACAGCCCTGTACTATTAACCCTTGTGTAAGTATGAGCTTTCCCTGGAAGGGAAACAAGTCTGTCTTTACAAGGTGTTTTTAACCATGTTGGGGGAAACATGTAGAAATGTGAAATGGAGATAATACAACTCAGTGACACTTTTAATATTAAAAATGCAGTTGTTTTGAACACTGGAATCTCTTTCAGAGATCATGAAAACCCAGGATCAAGCCTGTTGCAGGACCACTATCTTGATTCATCTTGGAGAACTGGGAACAGTCTTGTAAGTATTTTTTTAAAAATACTTTCTAGCAAGGTCATGACAGCTTCTTGTGTGCTCTTCCCTCCATGTACATGCTCTTTAGGTTTCTAACCAGTGCTTTTTCTTTACTTTTAGAAAATACTATATTTATTCTTGATAAGTAACAGTGTGACAGAATTCAGATATTAAAACATCCTTGTGTTGTTTGCAGCCCTGGACATTGGACAGCAGCATTAGTGAAGAAAACAGGGCTGTCATTGAGAAGATGTTGCTGGAAGAAGAGTATCCTTTTGCTGGTTATGTTTCATGTTTTCCTGTAGAAAACCAGAAAACTTCCTGTTTCCAAAGGAACTGGACTAATCTTTTCCTGTTAAGCCCTGTCACCTCATAGGTAGATTGAAGAAACTGCAGTGTTTGTTTCTACTGCTGGGTAATTCTGAACCAGTATAATTTATATGATTATTAAAATTCTCACTTGTACAAATGTTGCTGATGCTTTGCAAAGTTACTTAGCAACTATTTCAGATATTATTTATCTAATAAATCACTTTCTGAAAAAATATGGCTCAACCAGAAGGAAGTGGAGAAGAGATCTGTGAAAAGGTAAGATGTGTTTGGGGAAAATGAACTGAGAAGAAATGAAAAGTCTTTCTAAAATAAGGTTATTTGCTGAGACGTGGAACAGCATCACAATTACTAATTTTTATTTTCACTCTATTTGTTTTATTTGCAGCCCACATAAGAAAACTGGAAAAGTCATGTATGTACATTTGAATGATTGAGTTGCATTTTTAAGTGTGGTCTCTGATTTATGTTGTTACCAGACAGTATTTAAAAAAAAAAAGTTGCAGTTCCTTAGTTCCTTTTGTTTAGCTGTACAAAGTTATGGAAGAAACCTTTCAACAGGAAGAAATTGTGTGTAATAACAGGCTTATAGTTAAATAGGTTTTTTTTGTTGCACAGTGGTCCTTATGAAAAGAAATTGTTAATTCTAGTTGTTTTTTTTCCCTGAACTTTTCTGTTTGCTGCTTTTATGTATTTCTGTACCACTAGCCATTGATGAACATGGAGTTGCCTCAAACCTTCCTTTGTGGTGGAGCAGCTGATGTGATCCTCAGTATTTTATTGTTTGTGCATTCATGTTTAAAACAATACTTTGGGTTTTACCAAAGATGGGGATTAGTTCCCCTGTCAGAAGGTGCTTTGGTTTAGTGGGATGGGGGAATTGCCTGTTTTTAGGGAAGCACCAACTTGTGCTTCCTGCTTTCCCAGGGTCCGCTCACCTACAAAGCCACCTGGCTGCTCCCTGAAGTGGACATTGGAGGAAAAAGAGCTCTTTGAACAAGGACTGGTGAGTTTGCTTATATAGGTACTATTTTTAATTGAATTCACTAGTTTATCTTAAATATCAGAGTAATTAATATGAAGAAGCGTGTTACAGTTCCTCTAAACCTTCTGCTTTTGTACTTCTAATGTGTTAAAAGGAATTGCCATCTACCAAGAGTGTAATGATGACCCAAAATGGTTTTCTTCACCAGATTTTGTTCATTTGAGGCTGATTACAATTTGAGAGCACAAAATATCTCAAATACTCAGCACTGTGAATTGTATGGTCACAATGCTGTCCTTAACTATGGGAAGTGTAGTGTTTTTAAGGCAAATCAGGTAATAAAGTGAAATCCTTTGACTCCTGTTGTAAGGTCTTCATTGGCTTGTACAATACCCAGTGTGAAAGGGTTTGCTTTGCCAAGCACAGACTCATTCCAGTAGGATTCCTTGGGACAGCAGGCAGCATAATTTACAGAGTGCCTAAAGAGGGTGAAGAAAATCCTCTAGTTAAGAATAACAAGAGTTTTCACTGTTGGGTGCTGATTTCTTGGTAGAACATGAATAGCGAAGTTCTTTACCATGGGTTTGCTGTGCTGTCTGTGCATTTTATTGAATCCTTGAGGTTTTAAACTCTTTGGCACATGAAGTGCAGTGTCTGGATTGTCAGAGTTTTGGGTCATTTCAATGTGCATTGTTGTGTCAGGTGAAGTTTGGCCGCCAGTGGACAAAGATTGCCAAGTTGATCGGGAGTCGAACGGTTCTACAAGTCAAGAGCTACGCCCGGCAGTATTTTAGGAACAAGGTACATGGGGGAGCTCTGGAGGTGGCAAAAAGGCTCTTTGCCAAGTGTGGCGTTGGATGTGCAGCTTGGTTCTCATCTGTCTCTTCAGGGCACTGTTGGCAAAGCACATACTCTCTTTATTCTTATACTCAGAAAAGTGGAATATGCTTATTTGCAGATTTAAAATTCAGAGCTGATTTCAAAATCCTGGAATAACCAGTATTCTTAGTGTAAACAATAAATGTAGTATAATTGTAGTCTCTTGCACTGTTTGTCATTAATCTGAAAATTGTTTTCCACTACACAGCTGTGTGTTGGAGTTTTAGCTTTAGCCTGATTTGAGATTTCGGGGACATTTAAGAAGAAATAACTATCTATAGGACTTTATGACTGGAAATGCATGTTAATTTACACTTAGGCTAAACTGTACCTCTAATGCTGTGCCAAAGTCAGTTGCAATGGACTAAATTATATTGAAGGGGTAAGATGAGGAGGAAACACTTCAGATCTGCTGTTCCAATGAAATAGGTTGGATTATTTGGGAGGCAGATGGGATTGTTTTGTTTTTCCCTCCTCAAAGTATTTTATATTTTCCCCAGGCAAAAAATGGTGATTCTGAAAAAGAAGAGCAAAATCAGTGTGGGAGCAGTGTTCCCATGGAAGACGGGATAAGGGCAGAAACTGGAAGCTTGAGAGGCCGTGCAGACCCCAACCTGAATGCAGTGAAAATTGAAAAGCTGTCAGATGATGAAGAAGTAGACATAACTGATGACATGGATGAGCTAGTCTCTCCTGCCTTCCAGCAAGAAACTGGAAAATCAGAATTATCTGTTATTCCAAAAAGTCCAGTTGAGGAAACCAAAGGAATAGAACATGGTTTTTCATCTGCTGGACACAGCTCTGTAATTGCTCTGCCTGAAGAAGACCATCAGCATACCAGGCAAGAGCCAGAGGATGCATTAGTATTCCCTGCTGTGGCAGCAACGTGTTCCCAGCACCTGAATGGGGATAATAACTCTGTAGCTTTACATTACCAGCAGTACAATAATGTTATTGAGAAAGCAGAACAGGGAGGGCCAGTAACATCTCGTGGCACTGGACAAGGAACCGAGCAGGAGCTCGGGGAGGAGCAACGGGACACAGCTGATAATGGATTGCTTTTCCCTTCTCCCTGCCAAGCGGATGAGGATCATCAGGAGGAGGCAGAGGAGCTGAAGCCCCCTGATCAAGAAGTGGAGGTTGACAGAAGCCTCATCCTGGAAGAGGAAAAGCAGGCTATTCCCGAGTTCTTCGAAGGGCGCCAGGCCAAAACACCGGAGCGCTACTTGAAAATCAGGAATTATATTTTGGATGAATGGTAAGGTGCATTGATTTCTTTGACTGAAATAAGTGATTAGGTTTGTTGTAGTTAAAACACTGCATAGCTTCTGAAGAGAGTAAAATGAATTGTGTGGTAATTTACCAGTGAACAGCATTCACTATTAATGCTTCTTTTGCATCTTCCCATTTTTTCCATGGCATTCTGGAAGCTAAGCAATGAAAATACTTTGTAGCATTGTGAAAATGAGTCTCTTGTATCAGAACAAGCTGCATGCATTTTGGTTATGTTATTTTCTTCCAACTTTTGCCATCCTGTATGTAAGAATGGTTTTAATAAGTGGTTCCTGAAAATAACTGATGATATCAACTCTGTAATGAGGTCTGCAGCATTGTAGAATTGCCTTTACAGAAGGGCAGCAAGAAGTCTGGGCTAGAACAAATGATGTTGACCTAAAGAATGTATCAGAGTACGTATCAATTTGGAGTGGTGCTTGCACAGTTGGATATTTTCTATTCCATCTCTGGAGGGTTGGTGTAAGGAACCACAGTGATTTGTGGCAGCAGGCTCAAGGTACAGTTTGTCCTGTTGCCAGTTTTTGCTTGTTGTGTTGTGTTAGCTTGCTTTAGAAAGAATTACTGGGTTTAGCTCAGTACCCACTTGGTTGTCTTATGTACTGGCAGCTTGTTCTAGTTGCAAACACTAAAATTCCATACCAGAGAAGTGTTGAACTGAAAAGATTCAGTATCAGTTTAGAAGGAAGCAATAAACGCACAGAGTGAAAACAGGACCTCAGTTAAAGTCACACAATTCCTTCATCCCCCATGATTTGTTCTTCCCTCTGAGAACGTGCTGGGCTTTATTTTAGGGAGAGGTGCAAACCCAAGTACCTGAACAAGACCTCGGTGCGTCCCGGCCTGAAGAACTGCGGCGACGTCAACTGCATCGGGCGGATCCACACGTACCT
The DNA here is from genome assembly GCA_035221455.1 of Xenops minutus. Lineage (NCBI taxonomy): Eukaryota > Metazoa > Chordata > Aves > Passeriformes > Furnariidae > Xenops > Xenops minutus. The sequence continues at coordinate 3,131,189 of JAWWEE010000004.1, forward strand.
GGAACTGATAGGAGCCATTAACTTCGGCTGTGGTGAGCACATTTTGATGGGCAGCAATAAACAGCCTGCTTGGGGTAAAGCTGAGGGACTGCCTGATGGCAGGGTGCACTGCTCACACAGAGGACACACAGTCATCCTTCCTAGGAAGGACCTTCCGAGCAGATTGATAGCCTTGGAAAATCTGGAGGGGTTTGTAACCTGCTTACAGGATTGGGAATTTTTGGTTTTATATAAAACCTTTTTATTACTTCCCTTCTCTCATGTTTAACCACACATGAGCTTCTGGGCTGGGGTTTTTTGTGCTTTTCTGTGTGTCTGGTATTGGATTTTTTTTCCTGATAACCCACTGTATCTGAAATCGCACCCTCCTTCCTTATGAGGCAGAATTCAAGGTATTGTTCCTTTTCCCACACTGATTGATAACTATTTCCTAAATGAACACAATGTCTTCATCCTCAGGGCTCATTTTTAAACCATTCAAATGTTAAAATGAGGTGACACGTTTAAAGTGCACATACACCTGCAGCTTGATATTTTAGAGCCTCTGGATGCATTTTGGTCCAGAGCTGAATGACAGTCACCTAGGAGAGGAGCAATGTCCTGCCAATACATTTTGCCTGAAATAAGTTATTAGAAATAAATTAACAATAAGGAAGGAGGTTTTGCTGTCACCAAAGTGCTGTGGTAGTAGGAGAGGGCTCAGAATTATGGTCAACAAGTGATGCCTCTTTACTCTGGGGGTTTTTTTTGTTGCCCTTTTTCCCTCTGGCATTTGCCATTCCCTGTGTGTGTGGCAGTGCTTTGCTGACCCCCGGGGGTGTCCCTTGTGTCTCCTGCAGAGCAGGCCGTGTACAACCGGCCCCAGGCAGCCGACAGGACGCGCTCCAGGGAGGGCAAGGACGGCAAGGACACGGTGGAAGCCTATCAGCTCGCACAGCGCCTGCAGTCCATGGTGCGGCCTGGGGAGGGAGCCGCCCTTCCCAGTTCTCCCTTTCAAGCCAGGGCACCTCAGGAAATTCCTGCTCTCGCTCAGGTTGCAGTTTCAGGAGAGGGCCCTGTGTTTGGAGTGCAGTGTGGGTGCAGGTTCTGGGGTCTGCCCCAGCACCTGCTCCCTTACACGTGTTCAGCTGCTTATTTCAGCTGTCTGTCAGGCTTTCCCCTGCAGCCATCACCCCCCTCTTCCCCACCTTTCCATAATCTATTAGCCAGAAAATAGTGAAGTGTGTTGCAGTGTGTGGTTAAGTAGCTTGCATTTTAAGTGTTAAATATAGTAGGATATGGCTTTCTGAGAGCCTTATGCACACAGTTAAGTGCAGAAGTAACTCATCTATGACTGCATGAACTACCAGGGCTTGCCAGAGTTAATTTTCTTATTCACATTTAATGTAGCATTTTTAAGTACTCCACAGCAAAATAAACCAGTTGATGAGAGGAAAAACTAACTCAATCCCACTGAAAAAATAACAAATAGAAATATAAATAGCTGTAGCATCCACTGGAGGTAAACAGACTGCTCTTACAGCTTTGTGTATTGTCTGAGCTGGAATTCAGAGCTGCCTAACAGTGCCCTGTAAGTCTCAGGGGTGCTGATGTTCCATGGAGCCTTAAAATCCAAAAAACTCCACTGATGATATTTCATGACAGTCTACAGAACTCCAGGGTGTTCTTTCTCTGCTGGGAATGTGTCTCAGTGCTAGTGTCACCCCTGTGGCAGTGACCTTTGGGACAATGTCCTCGAGAGCCCTGACTCTTGGTGATTTCTTGCCACAGCGCACGAGGCGGCGGCGAGTGCGAGACCCCTGGGGGAACTGGTGTGATGCCAGGGATTTGGAAGGACAGACATTTGAGGTAACCTTTCTGTGTTTCTGACTCTCCTTGAAGGATTAATTCTTGCTAATTGCTGGCAGCTGGTGTTGCATCAAAGGGACAAGGGAGCAGTTGTGTCATAGGGACTTAACCTCTCCTGTGGAAGCAATAATTTGAAAGTCATGCAACATCTTGGTGCTGCTGATCAATAAAGTGGGTGTTTGCAGAGGGGTTTTATGCCCCTAAAGCTCTTTGCCTTGTCTTGTAGGAGATTTCATGACCCATTGCTTTTCAGTTAACTGCCTTAAAACAAACGGTAGGGGACAGGAGAGTAACATTTAAATGTTATTTTTTCAGTCCTATATGGTTTCTCTGCTCATTGTGCAGGTGATAATGAGTTTCTAATATTAATACTGCTACTAGCAATATCCCCAGAAATACTGTGCTTTATGAACTGCTTAAAAAATTCATACAAGTTTAAATATTTTATGGGAGAATTAGAAAGAAAACACTTGGCCATTCCTACAATTTCAAATTGCATGAACAGTGAAGAACATCCTATTTTTCTTGTACAGAAAGCCTTCTTAATTTGCAGCCTTCAGTAATTACCTGTAACAATTACTTCCATAATGCTATGATGCCATGCCTCTTTTTGAGTAACTGTGGTTAGTAATTCCAACACTTCCTGCAAAACATGTATTGGGATGGAAATAAGGATTAAAAACACTCAGACTTAAAGAGGGGTTGTGGTAAGTTCTGGCTTCAGTTTGTACTGGGAGATTATCACACTTAAATTTACACCTGGTTTGAGATGTGGGCTGTGATTTTACTGAATTTGACTGACTTAGTGTAAGAATTCTCTAATCAGGCATCTTGTGGACTTGATCTCTGCATGTCACTCCTTTCACACTGCCTGGTTCTCCCCTGGCATTGCCTCTGCCTCCTGTAACACACAAATTATATCAAGGGGACAGTGATGTCAGGGGTTAATTCTGGGCTGGTTTTGCAATCACTGCTGAAACAGCACTTCAGACATTAAGGCACTATTTTTTTGTTAAATCCTCTTAGCATCTCTCAGCTGAAGAATTAGCAAGAAGGAGAGAGGAAGAAAAACTGAAACCTGCAAAATCTTCCAAAGGTTCGAGACAAACCAGAAGGTATTATGGGATGTGCATTGTGTTCAAACACAGATCTGCTAGAGGTGGAACAAATGTGTGTGTCAGGCTGGAAGGGGGCAAAGCTTTGGTGAGTCTGAAATAGCCTGGATGCTTTTCACTTGTTCCCTGGTGAAATTCACAAGTGTGGGGAGTGATGTGTCTGTATTTGGTGGAAGTCACCCTGGTGTGGGATGAGAAAATCCAGTAAAGAAAACAAGGTCATTCCTCCTCAGCCAAGGAGACAGTGGGAAACTTGAAAAGTTTCCTGGCTGTCCTACATCTTTAGAGAAATTTTCTTTCATTTTATAGTTCCTTTGATCCCTTTCAGCTGATACCATGCTGCCTGTTCACAGAAGAGAAGCAGGTATGTTCCTCTGGGGGATTTACCCAGGGGCTTCCTTACCCAGGGTACTTCTCTTGGACTCATTATTGTCTTTCTCCTTTCAGGAACCTTTTCAGGTGAAAGTGTCTGCTGAAGCACTTCTAATAATGGATTTGGTGAGGATTAAGTTTTATCTTCCAAAAAGCTGTGATGTCTGTGTTGTAGGGTTTTCTTTAATGAGCACCATAGGAAGACTGAGAAACACAGGGATGTTTTCATTCCCCTAGAAGTGAGAGCCTAATAGTAAATAAAGCCTCTAAAAATGAATATTTTTTTACATTGTGCTTAGTGAGCAGCCATTTACCTTCTAGAAAAACTAGTAAGAGCTTTGCTGCCTTACTAACTACTCTGTCACATTTTAAATCTAATTTGCTTAAAGCTGCTTTCTGAAAGCCTGCCCTTCTGAAATGTATGGCTTCATTTTCTACCAGCCTGGGAATTGATTTTGTGTTTACAAAGCAAGAAGTGGGCATTTCTTAAGAACAACAGGTTGTACCAGAATGGTGCAGTTGTTCAGCACTGCCCAGGCTGCAGTTTCTGAAGCCAGCATTGCCTCATGTATGGAAGCATTACACCTTTGCACTACATAATAAATGTATAGAATCAGCAAGTTTGATCACTTCTGTTTGCTCTAAATAGAAACAATGGGGGTTTAGTTGTTTTAAGTTTTCCTTCTGAGAAATGCCATTGAGAAGTTACTGACTTGAGTGCAGAGCAAAGCTAGGAAAGATTGCACAGCTTGGACTCTGATAGTTGTTTAATCTCATTTCTTTCATACTTGTTCTCGTTGCAGCACTCTCATGTATCTCTGGCAGAGGTGATAGGGCTGCTGGGTGGCAGGTACTCTGAAGCTGATAAAGTCGTGGAAGTAAGTGTTTGTCTTTTTACATTTCCCCTGAAATGGTAAAACTGAGATAATAATAGATACCATTTGAGTATATGTAAATGTTATTTCTGAAGGGCAACTAATTAAATATATTGCAGTTGAAGTTAATTACTGTAGTCTTGAAATGCCAGAGCTATGTTCATTTGTTGGGTTAGCTCTATTACGAGGAAGATGTAGTAAATTATTGTTAAAATTCTGAGTGTTCAGTGTTACTGGACTGCTGGAGGTCTGCTGCACTGATCCAGCTGGAGGTTTCTTTACCAGGTGTGTGCAGCAGAGCCCTGCAACAGCCTCAGCACGGGCCTGCAGTGCGAGATGGATCCAGTGTCCCAGACACAGGCCTCGGAATCCCTGGCTGCCCGAGGCTTCCAGGTCATTGGATGGTACCATTCCCACCCTGCCTTCGACCCCAACCCCTCCATCCGGGACATTGACACCCAAGCCAAATACCAGGTACAGTACAAACAGGCAAAGAGCAAACAGCCCCGTGGTATTCCCCATGGTAATACACAGTGTGGCTGCAGTGCAGCTGAAATCAGCTCAGCCCTAAACTGACAAAAAGGCTCTCTTTTCTCAGCTTTCTGAGCAAGGCTGCATTTTTGTACGTGGGTTTTTCTGTGTTTCTGGTTTTTCAGAGCTATTTCTCCAGGGGTGGTGCCAAGTTCATTGGAATGATCATAAGCCCTTACAACCGGAACAACCCTCTGCCGTATTCCCAGATCACCTGCCTGGTCATCAGTGAGGAGATCAGTGCTGACGGCTCCTACCGTACGTACCTGCTCTAGCCAGGTCTTCCTTCTCCTGTGGGATACTCAGGGGGAAACTGTCCTGTCTGGGACTGGAGAGATAGGTATTGATGGATTTATATTGGTAGCACATGCTGGGCAAACCCAGGAATTTCATTTCAAAAGCGATCCTGCAAGTTGTCCCTGCTGCCATAACAAGAATATTAAAAGATGGTTCTTTTGTGTTAGTGTTTTCCACAGTCTGTGAAAGAGGTGAAAGGTTTGGGGCAAATCACTGTTACTTTACATGCAGAATCCATGTGAATATGGGCTTTACTGCATGACAACATTCTGAACAGATCCTCTGCTCGAGGGGACAAAGAAATAGCAAAGAATTAGCTGCTACAGTGGCCAAAAAGCCTTAATGTTTCAGTCATGTTGCATTGAGAAGGTCAAGGGATCAAACTTGCCAGGGAAGCTGAAAGGGTGTGCTGGCAGGAACCCCAACCTAAGGGAACAAACTCTTGATTAAAAATGTTGGTGGCATTTCATGGAGAAGGGATCTTTTCCTTTCTCAAGCAGTTAATAACATACCATATAAAATTTAGGGTATTTCCAGTGATGGTCAGCTCTTTCCCTGTTTTACAACATGGCATCTCCCCTGGCTCTTTGGAAATGATTTACTGAAATGCACAGTCTCTTTCCTTCTCCCTGATTTTTGGTAACTGAATTGTTACCTGTGAGTAATTTTATTGTGTTCCTTTAAAATACTTCCTAAATTCCTCTTCCCCCACTTGGAATAAACTAGATTTTCTTCCTTTCAGAACAAAATTCATCCGAACTGGAGAACAGTATCATCAGCAGCCCATTCATACATAAAAAACAAACCTTTTTTATTCACTTAATAACCACATAAATCTTAGAGAGAATACAGAAGTGCTGCTAAACACTCAACCCATTTTTCCCTTTCTCTGTTTGTTGTAGATTTCTTGTCCTTCCTTCTGCCTTGGGGAATTGGGGAGGGCAGGGAGGAGAACAGATTTGTTCCTACTCCCACCAGAATTAAATTTGGAATCCAAAACACATCATCCTTTTGCTTTAACCTCCTTGGTGTTGTCTAGTGAAAGCACCACAGGTTTCTGCAGCCAGTAATAGACAGGAACAGTTATGGGGAAGGAAGGGACTGAGGGACTGCACCTAAAACTAAAAAGAGAAAGAAAACAGTGTACTGGAAACACTGAATAATAATGATGTTCAATTGACTGCAGGCCTGCCCTATAAATTTGAAGTGCAGCAGATGTTGGAGGAGCCTCAGTGGGAATTAATATTTGAAAAAACAAGGTGGATAATTGAAAAATACAGATTTTGCCACAGGTATGTGTCTAATTCTGTTACAAACAGCCAGTTTGGAATTTTTGTATGTTTATTGTTGTTTCAGTTGAGGTGTGTGGCTGCTTCTCCAGCAGTTTGTTTTATTTCCAACAGCAGTGTCCCCATGGATAAAATTTTTCATAGAGATTCTGACCTGACTTGTTTGCAGAAAGTAAGTTTTCTTTTTTAATGTTAATATTTTTTTTTAAATGCAAATCTGTTTCATGTCAGCAGAGGCCACCTGAAGTTACATAAACAGAAAACTTGTACACAAGAATTGCCCACATCGATTTCTTTTGTTTCCCTCCCAACACGGCTTTGCTTACAAACAGTGTAAATCTAAAAGTGAGTTGGGACAATGCTCTGGAATAACTGGTTTTAAAAAATTGGGTTTAAATCACCTCTGGGTTCCTGTGTCCCTGTTCCTTTTAAAGTTATATTGTACACTCGAGCAGTTTTGTAGTGTTAATTCTAAATAAAAATCCCTTTGCAATAAAAAGAAAAGAAAAAAAAATCTCAGGGAAAAATGTCAGTTTTAACAAAATCTCCTTTTGTTTCGAGCAGCTTTTGGAGTGCATGAGGAAGACTTTGGGCAAGGTAACAAACTGCCTCATTGCTGAAGAGTTCTTGACTCAGATAGAGAACTTGTTCCTTTCCACGTACAAGAGTGAGGACAAGGGCGGTGCTGAAGGAAGGGAGGAGGAATGTTCACAGGGATTGCTGCTGTGATGGCTTTGGCAGACCAGAATTCTGCAATGTGGAGTTTATCTTTTAATTTCTTCCCTTCCTCCTCATTATGTCAACTCTTTCAGGGTTGTCCCCACCTCAGGAGTGACTGTTGCAGAATCCAGTGTCATCAGATTTTGGAAAGCCCTTCTGAGTGTGGCCCCAGTGCCCGAGGGACGCTCGGTGCTAACGAGGGCCATGGCATTAATTAATTAATTGAGTACTTGGGGAGAAGGACACCCTGTCAGGAATGCTGGGCCTTGGTCTTCAAGGAGAGTTTGTCCTGTCTCCAGTCTTTCAGTTTGGGAATTTTCTCCTATTTTTGATCTACAGGTACACATCTAACTGGGAAGGAATTAATGCTTTAGAGATTGTAAGTCTGAATGCATTTACAAAAGAGAAGCTTAAATGAGAATTCTGTAGCTCAGACTTTCCTGCTATCCAGCCTGAAGTTTTATTCAGTTGTAGCAAAATACATCACTCAATTTGTTTTATTATTATTTTTTTAATTATTTTCCCCATTGATCCTGATGGTTGAGTAACTTTTTGGCACATTCTTTGCCATCTTGCTTCTGTATTAGGGAGGAAAAGCTGGCAAGTTTTTGTGACTTCTCAGGAGTGGCTGTGCTTGTTTCCAGTGGAAATGATAACTCCTGTCTTACTACAGGTTACAACCTTTCTGCCCTTCTGTCCTATGGGGAGGTTTTATGTTGTTCTCCAGATCCCTGTGGTTTGTCCACTTGGGATTGCCACTGTTTCCTGTGGAAACACGAGCTCTTGACTGATGGCAAACTGAGGGCAACAAGCAGAAAAGTATTTGTGTCTGTAAAGAAAGAAATCCCAACTTTTATATTCAGAGTCTTCTCTATAATGTACAGTTTAATAAGAGAAAACTGGTTTATATCAGTTCCTCACTTATGATTTCATGCAGGTATGTATTCAGATAAATCAGTCACAGACAGATTGATCCTGATTGAGAAGTTTCCTGATTACAACTTGGAAATGTTTCCTGAGCTGTATCACTGTGAAACTTGATAGAAAAAATGTGCTTTAAATTGTGCTTTCTAAGGAAACTTGACTTGTCTATAGGTATTACTATTGACACAGGTTTGTCTTGTACAAAGCTTTTCAGAGAGCTCTAAAATATATTAGAAAACCTGAAGCAAGACCTTCAGTTTATCTCTAGAGGAGAGAGAATGGACTCAATTTTTATTTTAAGAAAATATATGTGTGTGTGTATATATCTAGTTCTACATAACATAAATGGAATTTTAAGATTTTATAGTTTCAGCTTTTCATTTATATAGAGTTTGAAAAGCTTTAAAATTGTAAGAGTTTCATCCCAAGGAGGGAACTCCTTCACAAGAAGTTCATGTTCCCTTTTAACTGTGAAATGCCAGTCTCTTTCTGTCACTGAGGGGAAGGTGCAGAACCTGATCAAAGGAAAATGTGAGTCCTTGGTGCTCAGTGATTTCCCCACATTCAAAAGCTGTGCACTCAAAAGTACTGCTGGGTGTTCTGTGCTCTCCTCTGTGTCCACATTTGCTGGTGCAGAGCTTTGGGTCCCCCTGCTGTGTAATTTACCACTGGTGTATCCATCTGTGTCCAGCATGTTGGCTCAGTCTGCATTTATTCTGTCATCTTTGGGCCTTCCAGACTACCAGTATTGCATGGATTTCTGTATTCCTAGTTCAGCTACACTCGGGGTGGGAGAGCATTCCTGCCTGCTCAGTCATGGGGTTCAGTTTTCCATGGGTTCTCCAGGAAATCCCCTGGAATCAGAGCACACACTGCCAGCTGTAGTTAGTGCTGGTTGGTAGCAGGAGAATTTGGAATCTCTGGTGTTACATCAGTGTGAAGTGGATACTGCTCATTGTCTGCACGGGGTCTGTTTGATGCACCCTCTAAGGATGGAAGAGGAGTACCCAAATAACTGCTGGCTGCTTCTCTCCTTAATGATTACAGTGAGTTAAAGTAACACAGTGGTATTCATTAGATTTAACAGAGATGTGCCATATGGAGGGGTTTGAGTGACACTTTTGGAGTGGTTTGTCTCTGGGAAGAGGATGTGGTGCAGGATCTTTGGCATGCACAGAGACTCCAGGGTTTCTGAGGAAACACAGTGCTGGTCCCACTGGGATCCAGTCTGGTGTGGGAATTGGAAAGAGCACGGTTGTGCTGCTGAGTAATGATTTTGTTGGTAGGAGCCATGGCCAGAAAAGAACTCACCTACTTTTCATCCTGTAGTTTGAGCAGTTAAAGCAAGTTGGGAAGTTCATGCTTCCCAGGAGATAGAAATCTGTATTACTGTCATGCCAGTTCTGCTACCAAACACATACCAGGCATGACAATTTTTATCAAGAAACGTCTTCCCCATCCAGGCTTTGTTTCAGTGCACCTGTGAGGATTGAATCCACTGTCCTTTCTGGAGGACCAGTGTCACACCCTGCCAAGTCGTTGCTCAGGACATGAGGAATGGTTGAGTAGCAAGTAGAATGATACAGTTAAAACTGGAACTCAAGTTTAAAATAGAAAGAAACAAATTAAAAACAAGCAATTACAAAAATACCAAAGAACCCCTCCACAAGATGTCACTTCTGGCAAATCTTTTGAGGGCATTTGTTGGCTGAATCGTGTGCTGCTCTCCCAGTTCCCAGCAGTGCTGCTTCACAGGGAGGCAAATCCTGTGTGCAAGGGAGGGAACAGAGGGGAAAATAAGGGAACACCCCTATTTTTATTTCTTTTTAAATAAGTGACTTTCCCAGAACAGTTCAGTGTTGAGGAAAATAAACAAACCCCAAAACCAAACAAAAAGTTACCGCTGTTGCCATTGATGTTAAGTACTTCTTTCCTTTGCTTGCTTCTCTGCTGTTCCTGACCGATGATAGACGAGAGTCTACTAATAAAGGCTGTGTATGCAATACCCTGAGAGTGTCCGTGTTTGTGATGGTTTTCTGTCTCCCAAGCAACAGGTCCGGGATTTCTTTATTCCAAGTCGGTGGCAACAACCAAGTGAGTGAAGGCCATCCAGTTCCAGCAGAGGGAGCTTTGTTACAGCCGATCCAGGGAAGGTTTGGCACTCGGAGCAAAGACTCCAGTGGTGCTCAGGGGCAGGGATGCCGGCATGGGAGGCCCGTTTTCCACAGCAGTCCTGGCTGTAGGATCGCTGAGTGCCCAGGATAGGGGGTTTGTTCCCATGCACAGCCCCACTGATCCTGGAGATGCCCCAGATTGCCCCGGGTGTGTTGGTCCCAGCTCCATGAGCCGGGCTGGCTCTCTGTGCTGGAGGGAACGGGCAGTGCTGGGCTGTGGGATGGGGTGAGTGTGGGGGGCAGACACACCACGGAGGGGGCAGTGCCCCCCGAAGTGTGGGGCGGCCCAGCTGTGCACCCCAACATCTGCACAGGGAGGGGAAGGTGCTGTGCACCCCAAGGAGGTGAGGGATGGGGGCCCTTCCTCTGGCCCCACAGAGCCGGCACAGGGGAAGGCGCTGCTGGCTGAACATCCCAGGGACCACTGGAATCGTGTTTGATGCTGGACAAAGTATTTAATGGCCCAGATAAAGGCACTGGGCTTTTTTAATTGGAAACGTCTTGCTGTTTTACACAGACCTACTGCCCTATTTTTACGAGGTTTAGAAATGTGCTGAGAAATTGTTTCCATGGAAGCAGAGATCACTAAAGAAATAATGCACATTTCCTACAGGATTATTCCTTTTACAGCCTGCTGTTCTAAATAATTAACTCTTGTAGTGCTGTTACAGCTGAACATGGATTCAAAGAAATAATATTTTTTTAGTGTCATAGAGGCATTTCATATATATATATAGGTATATAAATATTTGGAAAAACTCTTGTCTATTTCTTCCTTGTTTAAAAGGGAAAATCCACAAGTAAAGAAAAGTGCAAGGAAAAGCACACTTTTATTCTGAATAGTATTTGACATTTGAATAATATGAAATAAAATAAAGACAAGATATGAGGGTACAGATGACCACTAAATGGATTTTGACTTAGAAGGAGGGATGTGAAATTAAAAGAATAAAAGGCAGATTATTGTAGCATAGGTAAATGAAAGACTCAAAAATGGGAAAAGAGTTACTAAACCATTGCAGGATCATCAGTGTGACAAACTGGCCTAACCTGGCAATTTTAGTAATTTTAGCTGTCGGTCTCAGTTATTTTCTAAAAAAGGCAATTACTGTTATGTGAAGGAATATCCAAGTTGTGTCCTCTGGTGGCAGAGGGTATTTACCTGCTATTTACAGCTGGAACTCTGATGTTACACCTATTCTGAGTTACAAATACTGGCAGGCAGGGCCCTTCCCAGGGTTCAGGCAGACACAATCCATGTCTGCGAGGAGCCCAGCAGGCCTGGATTGGAAGTGCAGCAGTCTCAGGTCACCAGCACACAGCAGGAGGAGCTCACTGCAAGGCACGTGGCTGGGAGAGCAGTGCACACACTGCTCTGTGCTTCCAAAATAATGATTTATAAAGAGTGACAAATCAGAGGGATGGGACTCACTTAATGCAAACTGGAAATGTCTTTCTGCTGCTGCCAAAACACATGGAATGGTCATTCCTGCTTTGCAGATCATTAGGACACTGGGGAGCTGCTGGAGTGTGTTGAGAAAGGCATTGCTCAAAGTTCAGACTGAAACATTTCGTCAGAAACGACTAACAACTTTGTAAGGGTAACAAGCATGGAAATCAGCATTCCTAGTGCTGCCTTGGGATGAGCCTGTGCCAAAGGGAAGCAGGGAGAGAAGCTCCCCGTGCTGGAAGATGAGGTTGTGCTCCCCAAGCAGGACAGCACAGCCATCAAACTGATCACCAGTTGTTCCTTCCGAATCAGCCTAGGGGCAGCAAAGATCCAACTCCAAAAGGCTGTATATTATAAACCTGTGGAAGTGGAAAGTCCATAAGTGCTAAGAGTTTAGACGGTGGAATGATAGGGATGCTGTGTGATGACCACAGAAGAGAAGGAGGAGGATTTCTTCCACTAGAAATGGGAGACACTCCTTAAACACCCATTTACATATGGCCCACACAAAGCCTAAAGAAGGCAAAGGGGAAGCTGCTTGTCTTTAATGCATAACAAAAGCAGGAGCTGGGGGTTTGTCTCCTCCCTGTGGTTTGCTCCTCAGGTGAGAGGCAGCTGGAGGCAGGTGCCACTGCCTGAGAAGTACCAGGGGAGCCTGCAGCTTGCTGGCCGGGAGTTGGGTATGAGATGCCAGTTGCTTCTGCTGCCATTGACAACCCCAGCTGCGAGGGCAGCGGGGCCTCCAAAGCCAGTAAGAATTTTTTGGTATAAGCAAATTTGGGAGTTACTTACCTAAATATTTTAAATGAGTCCTACTTTAGCGGGTAAGAAAACAACTGTCTGTTTATCAACACAGAATGTTTTTGCTCCTGCTGCAGGCCTGGCTCAGCTTGCTTAAATACTTAAATAATCTGTGGGGTTCTTGGTGTATCTGCTTAGTGAAATTCAAATACTTGCCTCGGCATATTTGGGTTATATTGCTGTGTTTCTGCTGGTAGACTTCTTTTAAAATGTGGTTTGGTTTTTGTTGTTGTTTTTGAAGTTTCTGGAGCATTTTAAATTAACAAATAATTTCATAAATATTATTAAATAATCAAATAAGGTTGTGGTAAGACACTTTCCAGCACGAGAGGTTTTAATAGAGTCATTTGTTAGGAAGCATCCCAGGCATTGGGTTGCTTCCAGGTGCAGAGATCCCATGTTCCTGAGTTTGTATTCAGGCAGCACAGTGAGTTATTCCCACTTGTGCTCCTTAATAAGGGTCTGACACTCCTAGTCAGCAAAGATCCCTTGATCCCAATGCAAGTGTAAGTTAACCTTGGTGTTCTGCCCACATTCCAACTCTGGTAATAGCTTTCTGTCTACCTAAATTCCCTGGGCAATTTTAATGGGAGGAGATATTTTCCAGTGTTGTACAGCTTCACAGAAATACTACACAATGCTCCAGGACAAGCTGAAAAAGAGCTTTATTCCAACAGAGCTGCGGGGGGAATTTAAGAGCAGAGTGTAATTACTGAAGTTGGAAGTTGGCCAAGCACTAGAACTGGACTCTTTTGCTACTCACTCATCTGCTGCATTCTGTTCTGATCTTCTCTGCATTAGTTTCAGTGCTGTAAGTTTGTAATTGTAGTGACAGTCAGGAATGTGCTACTTCCATGGCAAACCACTGAATATGCAGCTCTGGTTCTACTGAATGAACAGGACCTCAAGGAAAAAGGGAAAGGCTTTGATTCTGTTACTGACTTTGTTTACAGATGCTGTTGGGTAATATTTCTTTGGCTCAACATAACCCTTTCCATTTCCTCACTCTTGTTCACTTACCTGCTGGAAAACTTTGGGCTTTGGATACAAAGAGTGGGGTGATGCATCACATTTCCCCCAAATAAGATTTTTATGCAATTGCAGCAGCACTATTAATACATTCACAAAGTTTTGGAGCAGGGTCTATAATTTATCGTGTGCCTTATGGCAACACAAGCTGGTTGGTTGTCAGTCAGGAATATCCACTCGTACTGAGAGAAGATGAAGTGAGAATTTGAGATCTAGGCTGAATTTTCCCTTGTCATAGGAAAATTCAGAACTCCACATTTGCAAATAGCCATGTATAAAACAGATAAAAATCTAGAGCTGAGCAGCCCTCAATGCTGAAGAAATGTAGGATGAGAATAAAAGTTTTCCAAGTACTTTGCTCAACTGCTTTCTTAACTTATGCAGAGCTGATCAGAGGTATGTGTTTGAGAGGCTGGAGCTGTCCTTCCATCAGGGATCATAAGATGGGCAGTCTTTTCTGGGCATCTACTGTGGCTTTCAACAGTCTTTTAAAATCACTGCATTTTTCTCTTTCCTGTCATAAGAAAAGAAATATTAATTTCAAAGGGAATGATGAGATTTTATAATAGCATGTAAGCATGTAGGCATAACTTGGATTAGGAGAGGCCAAAATGACTAATTGTGGAAAAAATCTTAACAGGTAACAGAGTCAGCATTTTTTTTTGGGGTCCTGCTTTTCATTTTAGAAGCTGAGATTGAGAAGAGAGACTGTTGTGGTGCCATTCATGTTTTTATTAGGCATTAAAGGACTGCCCCATGAAAGCCATGTGTTTTGGTCAGGTATTTCCTTGCTAGTCCTGAGCCTGCTGCTCAGGGACTGGAAACACACCAGGGTCATTTAATAGGAGGGATAAGGTGTCTGCAATTAATCAATAGAGTGGGAAGATTAATTGCAGCACAGAGCTCAGAGAACCTCTCCTTGGATTAGATCATTCTCTTGACTAAAATTATGTAAAGCTACTGTAGGACCTGGACTTGAATAAAACAAAACAAATGTGTTATTCTTGCTGAGTACTCACTTCTCCCCTGTTGCTCCAGTCCTGCCACCTCTCACAACACATCTCTTTTGCACATGGTAGATGTATTTTACTTCAGCCTGCTTGAATTTCTGACCATTCTTCATGTTCTCACTGAAAAGGAGACAATGAACCTCTTGGCAGCTTTAAATTTTCCAAAATCAAGATGCTTTTTATTAGTCAGATGTAGAGATTTTTAACTCTGAAATTTCTAGTTACCCTTTTCTTGATTTAGTCATCCTGTTTTAATTGCAGGGGTTTTTTCATTGTACTTAAGTAATGAGGCTCTGTACCCTTGGCAGGGGGTTCTGTGGGTGGTAGCAGAGGGTGTCCTTGTGCTGGTGCCTACCTGGGTTATGTAACAGAGGGTGTGCTTGCTGCAACAATGCTAGAGCTGGCTGTTGCCTAAATTATGTTCTGCAATTCCAGCTACTGAAGGGCTGCTTTGGAAAGCTCAGGTTAAACACAGGTAGAGAAAAAAATCCCGTTTCTGTGCGATTGAAGAGGCCACTGCTGCCCTTTCTGTACTGCCCTGGTGCCCTTGTGCAACTCCACAAAGGGACTTCTGGCCTTCACTTTTAACTAAACCCTCTTTAACCACTCCAGATCTGAGCACAGTGCCAGAAGCAATGCCAGCACCACAGCAAGAAAATGAAAGATAAGGACTAAACCCCTCTAAAACTCTGTTCTCTCTACACCCCCTGGTAAATACATACAAGTAACCTGCTTTATATCCAAGTATGTGTTCTCAAAGTCTTTGACACAAAATCCCTGTGTGAGTTCACACCTGTCTGTGAGTCCACACCTGTCTGTTCCACACCTACACTCAAAAACACACCCATCACTCTGTGTTGGGGCGGGGCAGCCCTTAGGGAAAGCTTTGTGGCAGCAGATCTTCCACTGCACTCACCAGCCTGCAGCCTCTGGCTCTTAGAGTGGTAAAATAGCCAAACCTGCTGCTGTTTCAGAACAACAAAGAATTCTCTTCTTGTCCCATCTCCTCCTGCTTAAAAATAATCTCTTAGGGATGTTTAGACTGGGATTATGGCCAGATTAGGTTAATGATGTGAATTGTAAGGCCTGCCCTGTGAACACACCCGAGGCCACTCCTGTTCTGACTGTAAACAGGCATGTCTGTGATGTTCCTGACAGCTGGAGACAAAAGTCTCCAAGTCCTTAAAAGTCCCAAAAAGTCCTTCAAAATGTTTAAACCTTAGGGAATCACCTTAGAGAAAGCCAAACCAATTTCTCTTGCTTGCATATAAAACCCACCTTTTCAGAGAACAGTTAAAGAAGTCACAGATTGGCCCTTCCTCCACTTCTCCTTAATTGGGCCAGTTAATGCTATTAAACAGATTGTCTTCCTAGTGCAGGTATAATTATCCTTGCCAAAGCATTTCCACTGATTTGCCTCAGGGTTTTAAGCACTGCAATTACCTCTTTCTCTCCTTTTTTTTTTTTTTAAATGCAAAAATGAATCTTAAATTATTACAACTGCTATCAAAGCAGGAAAACCCAACTTTCTGAACTTTAACAATTATTCTTCAGCAGTTAGAAAAGAATTCCTTGTACCAGGTTTTATCTGGTTAGAATTTCATCCACGCCAGGCAGCCTGTCAAGATCCACATCTCATTTTCCCCATGATCCCTAGTCCCTGAGGGACAACACTCTTCCAGCACTATTCCAGCACTAATCAAGAGCCACAGAAACAATTAGGGAGGGTTTGTGTTGGCTAAATGAAAGGCTGAGTTATGAAAAGGTGCATTGCTGATTCTCCACTGAGGTTTTTACAACACTGGTGGCACCCAACCACTGCAGCCTGTGGAGTTCTCCTTCTCCCCTCCCACCTTCACATGCTCTTTGCAGTTGTTGGAAATAAGATCCTTTATCACCCTCTCAATTCTGAAGGTTTTAAGCAAAATCTCTCAAGTATGGACAGTTAGTTCATGCTCCCTTTTGTTCAGTCTCTCCAAATAGTTTTGCATTTTAGACAGCAAGTAGAATTCTGTATTTTTTACTATTTTCACTGATGTTTTATGCAGGTCAACTGCTTTAAAAGGAGTTTACAGATTATTTGCAAGAACTAGAAGAGGGGAGAATAGAAATTAAGTGACAGATTCTCAGAATTTCTGCCAGTTTTGCAACGACTAAGTATCCAAGCTTTCCTGAGTCTTTCATTAAAATATTGTGAAATAGCAAGCAAAGAAAAGAGCACTCCTTATTTACAACCTCTTCAAAAGTTTTGGAATTAAATTTGGTATTGAATTTTGTAACAAGTTTTAGACAGTTTTGCAGTAAACTTCTGTTTGGTTCAGTACATTTTCTGGATTTTAAATTTACTTTTTTTACAACAAAAACATAGATAATAAGGAGAAGCAGTTATTCCCTATTAATTTCTTTAACAGGATCTACTAACTGGTATCTCAGTGGGGAAAGCCATCAATTAATACTCAGTTTTTCCTTATATTTATATAAAACTCAAATATTTTATTTCTTTTTCATTTGAGGCTGAAAACTGTATATTTTAACTGACATTTTTAATTGTGATGAGCAAAATTGGTAGCAGGGAGACTTTAGTACCAGAAGCTGAATATACAGAATACTCCTTATTTTTAAATTTAAACTGTTTTTCATTACTTTTATTTGGTTTGGCATTTACTTGTGTGAATCATTTCATACATACACAAAATTTCACTCAGTTCAGCACAACTACTTATATATAGAGATAAAACCATACTAATTGACACACCTACACAGGAAAATTCTACCTGTTGAAGTGTTAATTGTTTAATTGTACTTAGGAAATCATTTATGAGCTCTAATTTGGTCTCATGCTGTCTTAAGGATTGAAAACTTGCTTTCTGGTCTTCTTCAGAAATGGGAATTACAGTATTCTTTGGTAAAAGAGATGAGGCCTGAAAGTAAAATGTCATTTCCAGAACAAATCTTCACCTACCTCTCTTTACCATAGAATAGTCTATTTTATTTTCTCAAGAATAAAAAATGGTTATATGCACATTGATTCATTAAAATTCAAGAGAAGCCACGGTACAAAATAGTAGTTAGAATATTTTTCTCACTCCATGTCTATTTAGAGAAAAACAACACTTTATAACTCTCCAATTGCTCAACTGTTTACCAGATTTTCTTCTAGAGATATATTTAGTGTTGCTATTTGATAGAGAGATCCTATAATTACCTGTGCTGTATTTGCTGCTTGACTGCTTTGAAGTTTTAATTGCAAGTGATGCTACTTGGGGAGACTTTATAAGTGCAGAATTAGAACACAACTTTTAGCCCCATCCTTGCACACTCAAAACACCCATGGGGTTTAACAGGAATTTGGGTGAGTCAGGAATAGCTCCTCTAGCCTCTATGCAGGCAGAGTTAAACAATGCACTTGGAGAAACAAATAACAGGAAGAAGAAATATGCCAAGGAATATAACAATATGTTACCAGCAGACTTGATGTAAAGTGCAGATTCTGAGGTGGAAAAAATGGCATTTGCACCACAGAAGAAATGGTAGAAAGCCTTAATGCTTGGCTTAGGAGTGGAGAATTCCACATAAAGAAGACAAGTAAAACAAGCAAATACAAAGTCTAGAAAGGACATTAATGAGAGCTTCCATCTCAGTCCTTCATTTCTTTGACAGCTGGGACACACACAAGCCTTAGATTAGACAAAGTGCTTTTCTGCTGCTACAGCTCAGCTACTTTTGTGATTGGAGCTGACAGTCACAGAAACTAATGCCATGTTATTGACTGACAGATTTTACTCTTTATGCCTCTTATGACAATGCAGGCTGGGCAGGTCTTAAAGGAATTGTGTCTGATGAAAACACATTTTCTACTTATCATTAAATGTAGTTTCTTTGTGGCCTGGACTCCAATATATGGTCACTTCATATTTTCCTTGGCAGTGGACATCAGTGTTTTAAGAACTGTCACAGCAGAGGGCTCTGGCAGAGGCAGGAGTTACATGTTAATGTAGCAGTTTGACATTTTTTTGGGGAGAACATCACCTCCCCCCTACCCTGGCAGCATTGCTGACTGCCCCCTGCTCAGGAGTATCACCAGCCCTCTGGCAGGGGGAACCACTTCACATTTCAGGTCCCCAAAAACAGAATCACAGAATCAATTAGGTTGGAAAAGACCTGTGAGATCAACGAGACCAACCTGTGAACAATCCCCACCTTGTCACCCAGCCCAGAGCACTGAGTGCCACATCCACTCTTTCCTTGGACACCTCCAGGGGTGGGAGCTCCATCCCCATCCTGGGAGCCTGTTCCAATGTCCTAGTGACCCTTTCTGGGAAGAAATTCCTCCTGATGTCCAATCTGACCCTCCCCTGGTGGAACTTAAGGCCATCCCCTCTCCTCCTGTCCTCTTTTTCCTGGGAGCAGAGCCTGACTCCCACCTGGCTACAACCTATTTCAACGAGTTGCAGAGAACCATAAGGTCCTCCCTGAGCCTCCTTTTGTCCAGGCTCAGCTCCCTCAGCTGCTTCTCACCACACTTTTTCTCTAAAACAGCAGCAAACAAGGAGGTCTGAAAGCTCCTGACCCTCCTAGGCACTCTGAGGTCCCTCTCTGTGACTTTAAGGATCCCTGAACAGCACTCAAGGCCACCCCCAGCCCTGAGCTGGTTGTCCTCAAAAATAAGATAATAAGATAATAACCTGGTATGCAACAAGCCAATAATGACACACTAGAGATCTTATTATTATTATTATTTTCAGAGCTGCACAGGGCTGGGTGCTTGGTGGTGTTCCACAAGCCAAGCAAAGCCACGGGACTTTTTGCACCATTATTTACAGGCAGGAATTCAGAGTTTGTAACTTCCCAAGCACAGCCCCTGTATTGTGATTGATTAGTAATTTACATACTTAGCCATACTTTCCATATCAACTGTAGTTATGTAACCCCAAGGAACTCCTACACACTCAGGAGAGGGGCCTTCACCTGGCCAAGGGTCTTTTTGACCTGTAGGTGAGATTTTTAGTATTATAATTGTAATAAGTATGGATATGATTCATGCCAGTAGGGAAACAAATGGTTTTATTGCACCCTCCAAAAAACAATAAAACCAACTGTTGTAAGATCATCAGTTTCCCTGAACCTTTATCAAAGAAAACCTGAGTTATGACAGGAAATCTGTCAAATCACTAAATCCTAAAATTCCCCTTGTCACCCCTTTAGCAAGGAATACCTGAATTATGGTGGGAAGTTATCAAGATACTAAATATCTTGATATTAATTGATACTATTTATTGAGACTAAATATCTTGATAACTAATGTAATTAGTTATTATTAGTTATTATTATTAAGATATTATTAGTTATTACATTATTACTAATGTAATAATTAACTACTTTGAAAAATAATGGCTTAACTGTAGCCATACAAGGAGAAGTATGTAAAATTCATATGTATACCATGTAATGAATATGTATAAAGTGGCTGGATAAAAGCCAGACATTATATATATATAATATATATGTTATATATATTATATATAACATATATAATATATATTATATATATAATATATATATATATATACTTGATACACGAGTTGGTGGAGCGAGGAGTCCCCCCTTGTGTCCAGGCCTGCATTGCTCTTACCATATAATAAACCTTTTATAAAAAAAATTAATTCATTTGGTTGAGGCTGTTTCTCACATAATGAACACAATTCAGCTGTAGGATACATGGACTCTTTTACCAAGCTAGTAATGCATATATATGTATATGAATATATATGTATAGGCATATATGATCATTGTGATTTCCTGCATCCTTAAAGCTTGCTGGCTCTTGGATGTCCTTGACTAGGCGATGTAATGGGTGGTAAGGGTAAAAGCCTTAGAAATTGCTTATCAAATTCTAAAACTTGTAAAGGTTTTCTTAAAGGTTTCCAAATGTTGGGCTTGTGAAGGTTTT
>JAWWEE010000004.1:3151673-3241053 GCA_035221455.1 Xenops minutus
CGCAGCTGCGTTTTCAGCAGCATGGCCTCGATGCTGGTGATCTCTGCCTGTTCAAGGACAGAGATCACCAGTTATCGAGGCAGTCCCTTGACTATAACAATGACAATTGTGATACCACCCCGCTTTTCTCAGGGCGGCGGCGCCTCGGGCAGAGCCCGCACAAAATGGCGGCGGCGCCTGAGGGGAGCGGCGGGAGCGGGCCCGGCCTCGGCCCCGCCTGAGGGAAGGGACGGGACGGGACGGGACGGGACGGGACGGGACGGGACGAGGAGCCCGGCCCGCCTCCCGCCCTCCTCCCCGCACCGAGCAGCCTCTCCGCCGCGGTGAGTAGGGCGGCCCGCGGCCATGGGGCTGTGCTATGAGGTGCAGCCATGAAGAGCTGCCCTCCCGCCTCCCCGCCCGCCATTGTGGCGCCTCACAGTGACGCGGCTGCCTCTCCCCCCCCCGCGTCACGTCAGCTCCTGTCGCGATAGTCGCGGCTCCCCAAGGGCTGTGGGGGTGTCAGCGGTGGAAATGGGTGTGGGGTGTGTGGGGTTTGTCCCTCCCCAGGCCTTTCCCGTGTCCCTGAGGAAGCGAGGGGCTCCCGGCTGGCAGGAATTGGGTTTTCCCCGGGCTTTGAGTTGTTTTTGTTTCTAAAACATTTATTTCTTTTATTTCCCTCCCGGGAGGGAGCAAAGTGCCAGCGACGTGCCCTGAGGGATCCTGCTTTTCCTCATAGGTGGGGAAAGGGGAAAGGTGTGGAGCTGCTGGTGGTAAAAGGGGAAGGAAAAAAGTTAAAAAACCCCCACACCTCGCCTTGTTTTTGGGGATACAAGACACTGATTTCTGTCACTGTGGGAGGAAGATTGGGATCCTCAAACTGCAGCCGGGGGTGATTGTGGCTTTTTCTGTGCTATGCAGCTGTTGGCAAACAAATACACCGTATCTGAAATAATGATTCAGAGTTTCCGTGTTTGGGTGGATTTCTTAATGCCCCTGACAATTTTTTCGCTTTGTTTCAGGGTAAGCAGCAGCAGAAGTTATGAATGTCATCTGTGGCCTGAAGCTGCCGGGCAGGAACTGTGTTTTGTCTCGTTTGTCTTCCTTGAGCAAGCAGGGGAAGTGCAATAACCCCTCCAGGCCCTGCACAGGATGGTACCCACCCCACCCCAGCAGGCTGAGGTGCCAAAGGCTGGATTTGAGTGGAAACACGAGGAACTGGGTTTTGTCTGGAATCCCTGACTCCCGCAGGAACTTCATTGGTGAAGGATGGAGATGTCTTTGGAGTACAGGAGCAAACAGGAATGCACACCACACTTCGGGGAGGTTTTCCTCCCCCTCTTCTCAGCCCCTGGGGGAGAAGATGACATCCCTCCTGTTCAGTTCCTCAGGGCATCACTTTTGTGTTTGGAACGTTCACATCACCAGGTCTCTCCGCACTTCTCCGTCCCTGCGGGCTGCGCCAGTTCCTCTTTTCTGGATTATTGTTAAACCAGCTCAGAAATTGCTTGCCATCATTCTTGGCAGGTAAAATACTGTTGCTTTACTCTCAGTGCAGGACCCCATCATGCAAAGTGTGAGTTTGTGGAGGATGGCAGGTGTGTTTGTAGTATTGTTTGACTGACAGTTTGCTCAACAAGAAGGGTTTTTTTCTGTTTTCAGAGGTGTTACATGTATCTTTTGCTCTTTTCCTTCTCATTTACATGTGGTAGAGGGAGGTGAACCAACACACTGAGGGGCATTCCTTCTGTGGGAGGGAAGAAATGGAGTGGACTAGAAGCCAATTACAATATAACCTTCCATAAGCTGCTACATGAGATGAGACTGTAACAGAGGATCCAGCAAGGGCAGGCACCAACAAATTCCCTTTTAACTGTGTCCTAAGTTAACACTGTTTGTACCTTACAGGAGCATAAGAAATTGGTGGAAGGCACTTCCTCCAAATAAACGGGAACTGCTTAAAGAAAGTGCAAGAAAAAATAAATGGAAGATACTCCTGGGTGTCAGTGGCTTGGGAGTTGTGTTTGTCATGTTTTATTTTACACACCTGGAGGAGACACCCATCACTGGGCGGGCTCGACTGCTGGTGTTTGGGAAGGAGCATTTCAGGGAACTGTCACAGATGGAATATGAGATGGTAAGATTTGAAAGGAGAAAATGAAAACACTTTAAAACTGTAGATGCTTTTTTCCCCAGTGATGAGATAATCCTATTAAAGAGATGGGTGAACAAACCTTGTGTTGTCCTTGATAAGTTTAGAACTTCATGCTCAGAGGTCCCTTTCCATCAGGGGCACCTTAAAGACCACATGACATGACATGTAGCAAACATTGCTGTGTGACTGGAATTGAACAGGAGATACAGAAATCTGGTAGGATCTCTCAAAGAACAGGTATATGCTGTGCTGATTTAAGCATTCTTTGGCACTTGTTTAAGGCCCTCTCTCCTAAGCTGTCACTTTGTGAGGTAGTTCTCTCCACCTGCATTCCATTCGTCTATTTTTTTCACTGGATCAACTAATTTTTCCTTAATTGCTTTCTTTCAAACTGCCAGTTGAACTAGTTCCTGTAACTTTTGAGTTCTATGACTTCTTGGTCTGAAGTCAATGAAACTTGATAAACCAAATACAAATGTCACAATATCCCTGTCTCTCAGAGATGCCAGTGAATAACAGAACAAATACGAGGATATATTTTGTATAAATTTGGCTACAAATTACAACAGGAATATACAGATCAGATAAAAATTATCTTTTAAGTTTATGATTCTTTTACTTGTGGGTCTGAAAGCCTAAACTCTAATGTATTTGCTTTGGCTGTATGAAAGAAGAATGTATTGAAACTTAGTTTTATCTAAGTTAAGTGTAGCCATTAAATGAGTTCACCAATCAGTCATTCACTGGGTGTTTGTTCTGCATGGCAATCAGTGCATTTTTTTTTTTCCAGTGGATGGAGGAATTCAAAAATCAGATGTTGCCTGAGACAGATGCACGTTACCAGGTCGTGGAGAGAGTTGTTGGGCATTTGTCTGAAAGCAATAAGGACATCCCCGAGGTGTCAGCACTCGAGTGGGTGATCCACGTGGTGGATGAGCCAGGTGTAAATGCTTTTGTGCTTCCAGTAAGTTGAACACAACACAAACCCATTATTAATAACATTGAAACAGCGCTTTATGTGTCTCCTACTTAATTTTAATTCTCTTTCTGTTTGCAGAATGGTCAAGTGTTTGTTTTCACTGGATTGCTAGAAGCAGTTTCTGATATCCATCAGCTGTCATTTATTTTGGGACATGAAATAGCTCACGCTGTGCTGGAACATGCAGTAAGTTTTTAAAGGAAGCTATCCAATATTCTTGAATTATTAATTCTAATTGCTTTAATTATGATTTTTCCTATCACTACCAACCAAGTTTTCAGTGTGACTCTATCTAATTAATGAAAAATGGAGTTTGAAATGAGTATTCTGCTACAGTAGATCCTTATTATTGGTGTAGTACTTATTAATTGACTCTGTGAGCACAAAGTCTGCCAGTGGGTTTTTCAAAGCTGCACAGGTGGGTTCTGGCTCCCTTTAACAGTCCTTTAGACCTTGGCCTGCAGATGATCCCTTGTAGCTCAGACATAAAAAGTGGAGGCACTCAGCAACTCAATTTGTTACTCCTACACTAGTTAATACAGAAGTGGGCATAATTAAAAAAATATTCTAAAATGCATGATAAAAATATTATAGTAGCACACAGCTTTAGAATGTCAAATTCTAACATGCTTGGAGCTTGATTCTTGTATGATTTTAGGTGGACAACACTTCACATCGTTGTTTCTTGGCCTCAGTTGAGTCAAACAACCCTTTAAAGTTCTAAAAAATATTTCTACTGATAAAAAGAACTTACCTTGTTTGTGTGAAATCTGTGCCACCCAGCTGGCATAGAGGAAAAGTATTGCATGATCCCTCAGACCAGTTTGCTGCATGTCAAATAGAGCTCTGGAAAACAGAATAATTTCATTTTATTTCTTCAGGATCTCTCAGATTCTGAAATTAAAGGAATGCAGCAGAAAATAAAAGATAAATATGTCTGCTGTCTCCTATTGGCAATAGGGATCCTGTCTCAGTGATGTCTCTTCTCAAATGAATGTAATGAACAGTCTTTGAGGTCTCTTTATAAATTTTTCATACCAATTGAGGTGTTTCATGGCCTTTTTACTGAAGGACTCTCTCTGCATGTTGCCCCCATCTTACCTCAAGCTTGGACTCTCTCAAATAGGGTAGAGCCAGATGTGTTTGTTCCAGCTGTATTTATGCAGCTGCTGTGGATTCTAGACTGAAAGTACCTTGTGTCCAGCTGGGATGTTCTTTTCTTTCTTTATTTGTTCTTGTGCTTGCCCTGTCCCTGTGGCTGCATAGACAAAAAAAAAAAAAAAAAAATCAGTGATTTTTCAAGTGTTTCCAAATTCTGTTATGTTCTAAAGAAATGTCAGACTGGAAGGAATGAAAATGGGACAATTTCTGTTTGCAGGCAGAGAAAGCCAGCCTGGTGCACTTCCTGGATTTCCTCTCACTCATCTTTCTCACCATGATTTGGGCCATCTGTCCTCGGGATAGTTTGGCAGTTGTTGGCCAGTGGATTCAGAGCAAGTTGCAAGAGGTAAGACTGACATTTTGTATTATCCTTCCTCACTTCCTTGGAAAGACATTTTCAATTTTAATTATATTGTCAATTTTTAATCTTTCACTACACTAAATAGTATGTTTTAGGGGAAAAAAACGAGAAGAAATATAAGCAAAAATTAATAGTTGAGTATGTTATTGCAGGAAAAATGTTTTTATAATGCTAATTCTGCTTTTGTTGATCCTGATTTTCATTTGTCATCATAAAGAGGTTTAGATCTCCCTAAATGACTGGATTGAGCAGCACAGGCTCCAGGTACCAGCCTGCCAATTAAGGCAGATGATGGTCTGTTAGAAATGTAACTTGCCCTTTTAAGTTTTAAATATGAAATACCATGTTTTTATTTTACCTAGTTGTTAAAATTGTTCCTAAAGAAAATAAAATACATGGAGTTCTTTAAATGTATTGTTAGTGGCAAGAATGGTTCCCAAGATTAAAAATTTGAGAACCTAAACACTCTTTAAGAGTATAAATCCTACTATAGTAAAATTTACTGAAAAAATCTTTTCACCCAGCATATATTCCAGCAAAGTAAAATTCAGAGGTGCTGTGGTGCCGTTTTCTTCTGCAGTCTTAATTTACTCTCTGCCTCTGGACAGTTACTGAGTCATTTATTTTTTAAAAAAGTGTGTTTTTTAAAAAGAAATTTTGCTTAGATCATAAAACTTGAAATGAAAGAGCTCTTTGCTTACTTCGACTTGATGCTGTTCCTGAGATTTCCCACAGTTCCTCAAACACATGAAATTAAACAGAACCAATCTGTTTTGGTAGTTCTTATGCTAATGAGGAGATGTGTGGATTCTGAGCATAAATTATCTCTAAAGAGCTTGAGTATTTGTACAAGTAGCTAAGAAACCAATACATTGATGAACACTGGCCAGCATTTTGAAGAGCTGAATTTGGCAAAACCCAAGTGTGAATCAATCCTGAGACTGCTCATAATTCAGACAGCAAGATTCCACTCCCTGTCAGCATCTCTTCTCCTGTCCTAGGCTGACTGCAAGGGGTGTTTTGGAATCTTGGATTGGAGTTGTGCTTTAGGTTGCAGATGGAATCTGGGTTTAAGCTCCCAGTCCTGGTGTGCTAAGGAAACATCTCTCATGGGGTGCTGTGCAGGAATGTCCTGGTTTAAAAGGCTGATCAGACTCACCTTCAGCAATATTGGAGTGATGAATACTGGCAGAGCTTTCATCCCAGATAAAAAAGGTGCCAAATGGAAAATTTAGTTCCTTTCAGTCACCCAGGAGTGCAGTGTCCATTTGTTTCTCCAGTCAACATTTGCCTCTTGTGTTTACATGAAAGTGACCCTTTGTACACGTTTTCTCAGGATGTTTCTTTTCCTCTTTTTCCATAACTGTATTTTGCTTTTTAAAGCCTTGGCATCCCACTCTATGAAAGGGTTATTTAAGCCACACCGCAGTACTTGCTTCTCTTTCAATATTTGTTTTTATGTCCTTAGAGGCTCCACTTTTTGACCTGCTGACTATTGTGTATTTTTTATTATTGACTCTAAGTAGTTCCCAGTGATTCTCTGTAGGCCTTTGGGCATGTGAGCTCCAGTTCTGCCTTTTGCCCCAAAGCCAGTGGGTTTGCCTTCCTTTATAAATTGTTAACTTGCCTTGTGCCATTCATCTCTGATTGTTCTTTAGTCATGTATTTCTGAACTGAAGCATGTTGGCTTTTGAGTAGGAGTTGTTTTCTGTGGGAACCAAAGCCTAGGAATGATTCTTGGAGTAGCTCAAAGCACAACTCAGAGTTTTGCTCATGTCCTGCATGTGAGTGTGTACAAATCCAGTCCTCCATACTCCTTTTCCTGTTCACTTCACACCATCAGATTGGTATTTCATGGGAAAACTGGTGATTTGGGATAGTCAGCTTACCTGGGACTTCCTTTCCTTTAACACACACAGACAGCTCTGGGAATTGGTTTGAAAATTCAATTCCATCTTACCATGTGCAGTTTCTGACAAGGATTTTAGAGCAGAGTTTGAAGTTCTAATTTTTCATTCCAGCACATTCACAGAAGGTTTTTTTAAACCATTTCAGTTTTCAGTAGCAGATTAATAGCACTGTATGTGAGATGGGTCAGGACCCTTTTGTATGTAACCTGTTTAATTTCCCTGTCTAAAAAATATTTAATAATTAATTACATCGTTTATTTGGCTAAGAGGGAAATGGTGCTTCAGGAACACATGACAGACCAGCCAGGGGTATCTGCTGTTTAGTGAACAGATGTGCACCAGCAGACCTGGATTTTCAAGGCACTAGAAGTATGTATTCCACTTCAGGGAATGACTTTATCATCAAAGGATTTTAAGAATATATTTATAGTTACAACATTTAAGGTCTGTATGGAAACCAGGAATTTAGAAAGTGACCTCATTTCTTACAAACCAGAGTATTTGGCTTTAGAGGATCAGCTTTGGTTGGCCTCTATTTTTACCTAGTAAAGAAAAACTGTCACTACTGCTTTGGAAAGAAGCAAAAATTTACAGTTACCTTTCTGTACTCAAGGGATTGGACCACTTCTTTGGTGCTCTTCTTTTCAAACTGCTTTGTGTTGTTTGTTTTTTTTCGTGGCTTTTTGCCCCCTGGAACTTATAAGGACATACTTTTATAACCAGATAAAGAGCTGATAAACCTTTCTCTCTTCACTAGCCTTGCACACTTGCCATTCTTCAGTTCAGGTTGCCCAGTTGATGCCTAGAGCAGGATGTTTTGTCCCTTATCTCTGCAGAACAGGCTGTTTTAACAAGTCCTGCTGTAACAGGACATACTGGGGCAAGGCTGCCCAAATCTACATGAATTACATCTGACCAGAGCTCCTGGTGTTTAGAACTGAATGGTCATTTGAGAAAACGACCACTGCCTCTTAGTGTGTGTTAATGCACCAGAAATGTGGGACAGGAGTTGCTCAGGTTTGATTTCTCAAGGGCAATTTGCAGCTTGTTTTGGGGACAATCATGACAAAGGAATGATTTCTGTATGAAAATACCCGTGGCCACATTCCATACTGAACAGGTGATACCAGGCTTAAAGGCAGTTGTAGTAAAAGTTTAGGGAACTGCTGGAATTTTTACCTACAGTTGCTACAATAAAAATCTTGGTGTCAATAAAAGAGCCAAGTGAAAAAAAAATCTAGTGTAAAGTTGGTATTGGGTTGCTGCAAAATGAGAAGGGCCATGAAAATGTGTATAATTTGAATTAATTTCCACTGAACACAGGATCAATGAGTCTATATAGTGGAATTAAAGATTACATTAAGAAAATTAATACTGATCCCATGCAATGTGAGCATGATAGATAAATCCCATTCCTTATGAGAAGGTTAGAAAGGCAGTTCCAATGCTCTAGCTTTGTCCACAGTCACACCCAAGAAACAGACTTTGATGTGCTTCTTTCCAGTTCATGTTTGACAGACCCTACAGCAGAACACTGGAGGCTGAAGCTGATAAAGTGGGACTTCAGTTTGCAGCAAAGGTTGGTTTTGTTAGCAATTTACCACACGTTTTTAAGTCTCTGTTATAATCAGAGGGTGTTTCATACTTCTTACAGAGGTAAATGGAGTTTTTGAAGATCTAGATTTATGAAGTGGGAAATAAAATAGTTTTTAGGGAAAGACAAAGTCATCCTGGCTGAGTGGATGTAATAAAATTGAAGTCTGTAAAGTTGTGCATTAACTGCACAGTGTATTTTCTGTGTAGTTTATTACTATTAGAAGAAAAGCACATATTTTTAAAAAGGAGAATGCGAAGTAGTGAGATTCCATAATTAGGATTTAATTGTATGTAAAGATGAAAAAATTTAGCCTAAATGCAGCCATAAAAACAATGCAGCTTTGCTAAAGTAAGACAAAAATGTGGTTAGAAGCTACTCAGCATTTTTCTCACAATTTATTTTTTCAGTTACATTCTCTTTTCCCTTGTGGTTTCCAATTCTATATTAAAGAAACTAAACCTACTCTTTGATTTCTAGCTAAGAGAGTGCAATAGAGTGAGGTGTCAGAAAGCAGTGAGAGCAGCACCATCTAGTGTTAATATTTCATAAGGAAAACTTCCTTAATAATTACTAATATTTCTTCAAGGAGTAGTTTTAAAATTAACTTTGGCTCTGGGATTAAAACTACATTTTTAATTTAAAGTCACCTAAGGGAGTAATACAATCTGTGGAAAAAAGTATAATTGCTGTGTTTGTGCTCAGTGTTTTGTAATTCTGCAGATTTAGGGCCATACCAGAAAGAAATCAGTGAAGTGTCATCTCAGCATTTCTCTGCTTATGCAGGTGACCTTTTTTATAATAATAATTTTAAGAAATAAATTCAAAGAATAAAGCACCACTTCTGTATTCCTGGAGGAAAAAAAAGTAATTTTCTCACCTTCTGACAACTTGTAGTCTTGTTTTTTTCCTAACAGAAGTCAGTGTAAGAAATCTTGTTATTTTTTTTCTCCTTCACTTAAATGCCAAAGTAAAGAAGTCTGTTGATGATACACAAAAGCCACTTACTGTTCCATGACTTTCTGTGGTTAAATATATCCTTCTATGGAGAGCAGGAATTCTGCAGAATTACTGTTTTAATCTGTCATGGATTACACAGATTACCCTTGAAAAAGGCAGTGCAATCACTCACAGAAATGCCTTTGCAGTTCATTTTTAGAGCTACTTAAGGATGAATTATTATCTCTTTCTATTTTTGACTCTAAACTGCTTCCTGTAAATTTGCTTAAATCTGTGGAGATGATTAATTTCTTCTCCTGCTGTACTTTGTGCAGCAAATAGAACTTAGAATTCACAGCTGAGGTGGGTTTTTTTGAAGCAAAAGCACATGCCAGAATTTGTGAAGCTCTTTTTCTCCTGAATTGTCTAAAATTCAGGTGTAAGCTTTCCTAAAGATCAGTGGCATTACATAGATCTTAAAAGGAACAGACCCAGTGTCTGTCTGCACCAAGGGTTTTTAGCATTTAGATATTTCAGAACAGCCTTTTCCTGTCAGGTATGAGGAGAACCACCTAAACAATATTTAGAGACTTAAAATTTCAGCTGTCTCTTGTAATTCAATACCCATTAGAGTGTGTATTTCTTATTTAACACCACAGTGCTGTGTGCATTCCCTCTCTGTCCTCAGGCCTGTGTGGATGTCAGAGCCAGCAGCGTGTTCTGGCAGCAGATGGAACTGGCAGAAACCATCCAAGGGCAGCCCAAGATGCCAGAGTGGCTCTCCACACACCCTTCCCACGAGAACAGAGCTGAGCACTTGGACCGCCTTATCCCCCAGGTGAGCAGAGCTCAGCGAGTCTCTTTGCCTCTTAGGAAGGTTGGATTTGGGTTCATGAGCTGCTTTGGGATTGAGTCACAATCTACACTTTTAGCACAGTGCTTGTCTTTCTCTTTATCCCTCCAGGAATTCTCTGCTACAAAGCTCTCCACCTTACAGGTTGAATTAGGATAGCACACATAAAATGTAGTTATATTCCTGGTTTGTTATTTTATTCTGGTATAGATGTGACAGAGTCATGGATCTCATCCACATTTGCCTCTTTTTTTTTTCATTTTGGAAGTCAGTTTTTAAGTTGGATCCCTGAATTGTGTTGACTTCTCTGGCTGTCAAACAGAGAATGCTCCAGCCTGTCCCCTCCCTGGTGTGAGTACCTGAGCCTCAAATCAGTGTCACATCCCCAGGAGACATTTCCTGGTAGCACAAATTATGGTGGGTCTCTGTAGATTTCTCAGCCTGCTTTTTTCGTCCACCTCTCTGTTCTGTCAGTTAGGGAGTAAATTTCACCCCACTCCAAGGAATTGGAGCCAATTCACACAATTGCCCATCCATCTGCACTCTTTTCCCTGTGCTTTCTTTTGGATTTCCTCTCAAAGGAATGCCAAATGGAAAGCTGCTTGGGGATTCCCTTGGTTTGATGTGCTACTCACTGGTAGCTGAAGGACAGAGAACTTTTGAAGTTTAGTAATCTTAGTTTGTTTACTTAATTTCTTTAAATACTGAGGTTTTTAACTACAGAGAAATCAAATTGATTTTTAGCCTTGTTTTTTTTGTTTGTTTTGAAATAGAGTGTTAAAGCACCTCAAAATGACACTGTTTCTCAGCAAGTTAAACTGTGTTTGGAAATACCCTTTTTTATAACCAACTACTGATATCTTCTTCCTTTTCTTCTAAACTCTCAGTCACTTGAAATCTTTTTCAGTTCCAAACTGTAAAGACAGTTGGAGGTGTATTGGCAGAGGGAGCACTCAAGTGTTGAAGTGTTCCCTGACTTCAAAGGAGAAAACAAGGATTCATGAATCCTTTGATGAGGAAGAATAGAGTAAATATTCTAAATGATGGCATAAATCAAAGTCAGCATTAGGGGCAGGAGGCTGGAGCCTGGCTAGACTGAATATTTTGAATTAATATACACAAAGTCAGTACTTTACAGTAGCAGGTTGTGAGACTTTTTTACATGAATTTTTAAGTGCACCTGAATGGAAAATAATACTTGTTATGGAGCCTTAGTTTTAGGTAGATTGAACATAAAGGGTTCAGGATTGTTTACTTTCATACAGTTGTTGACTAAAAAGAGGTAATGAAATAAATTACTTCTATCCCAGGCCTGTGAAATGAGTTAAATAACTGAGCAACTGTGTAGAAACTGTTATTTTTGTCTTATCTCTCATAGTTTAGCAGATGGAACAACCTTCATCTCTTTATAGCTACTCTCACTTCCAAGAGCAATGGGAGCTGGGAAGTTTTCTTCCAAAAGATGGTTGAGGGGGGAGATGTTTTTGTTTGCCTTTTACCTTAAGCATTCTTTGGAGTAGGATGAGAAAGCAGCACCGAAGGCTTCCTGTCCTCAGTGAGTTCCCTGGGTAAGTGAGGCTGGCACTACAAAAGTGGAAGACAGATGAAAGGAGGTTTGGAGAGGGGTTGTTGGAGGCTTCTTGTCTGAGGCATTGAGTCCCCTTCATCTGGGAGCTGCTGCCTTGGGCTGGACCTCAGGCATCTAAAGGCAATCCCAGGGCATTCCTGCTGTTCAGTATCAGCACCTTTTTGTTTCACTCTTCACACACTTACAGCTTTTTAGCACAGTATGTTTACCATGTATTAAGAGCCATTAGATATTTAGAGCCCACGGAGAGAAGCCAGATTTGCAAAGAAAGGCCTTTTTATCTCTCTGTGAAGAAACTGGTACTTCTTAAGACTCGGTATCAGATCCATCATGAGCATTGTGTTGTTCCACATGCTGCTGGTTTTGAAGCTGAAATGGTTTTGGGAACATGACAACATTATTATTTGACCAGCTACTATAGCTGGGACAAATAGGGACAAGGTTTTTGACTTCTCATCCACACTGATGTTTCTCTATAGAGACTTCTAAGCAAGTTTACAGTAAGATGCAATCATGTAAAGAGAGGATTTTTCTTCAGGTAATGAAATGTCACATCTCAATGAGGTGACTGAAGTCTCAGGAAATGTAAATTAAAGCAAGAGTATCACAGGGATTCTCTTTTCATGTAATTAAAAGACAGGGAGTAAATCAAATGACTATTAAAGAACTCGCATCTGGTTTTCTGAGCAAGCTGGAAGCTACAGCCAAGCTGAGGAATCAGTAAATAGAGAGCTGTAAGCAGTTACAAAGTGGTGCTGTCCTGGAAACGAAATAAAGCAAGTGAAAAAGATTTGTTTTTAAAGTAGTTCCCCCTCAGACAGGGAGAGATTTGGATTGTAAACTAGGAAAATAGAATATACTCTTAAATAGGAGACAAATCTCTTAGAATTCCTACATGGAAAGTATGAGATACTCGATGGAGACCTGTGCATTTTATTTTCAGAAAAAGAAATCTTAAAATAATTTTGTAATAGTGGGGAGGGTGCTTAGCATTGCTCTGGAGAGAAAAAATCATGGAAGTGTGGTGCCAGGGAGAAGCTGCAGATAACAGCACACTGGATAAAGCAGAAGGTTATCTCCTGAGCCTTTGCTGTGACACAGAAATTCATCTTGACGTGACATTTGCTTTTTTGGCATCGTGTTGTTGGCTCAGATTCCATTTTTGATTCACTGTAACTCACATTTCCCACTCTTCCTTGTAGAATTGCCATGGTGAGATCATTTAGAGCCTAATACTAAGTTGGGATGTATCAACTCCAGTACTTGTCATGTTTGCTAGGTCAATTAACTTGTCAAAGAAAATTTAATTAGTTTACTTTGGCAACACCTGTTCTTGTCAAATCCACACTAGCTCTTTATTTCTTCGATAATTTTTTTTGTTTAGATTTTGCTTATTACTCAGTCTGATGCCTTTTGGATACGAAAGATACATTTATTTTGCTTCCCTTTCCAAAATGAGTTGGTATATTGGCCTTTTACTTATGATACGGAGTTGACTTCAGATAGTTCTAGTACTAGAATGTTAATTAGACCCTATCAATGTGAAAACAAGAATAAACCCCACTGACCTCCATTTCTATCCTCCCCATAAAGTTGTTAAGTATTTTGTCACAGTTTTTCTCTTCTGTGCCAGTGAAAGATTTGGGAGTATTAGCATTATAGATAAGCTGCTTTTCTTCCCTATCAAGTAAAGTCCATCAGTTCTTTTAATCATCTTTTTACTGCCACTTCATTAATGCTGTAAGGGCTAGAGATGCAGCAGGTAGCCTGGTGTCTGTAACAGTGTGAAGGATTAATCCTGGGAACTAACAATTCCTTATTTCTCTATTTGTCTCCTGGTAGGCTGTACATGAAAGTCATAGGATGAGGCACATATCCCTAATTCTTATGCCTTCCCTGCTCCCAGCACCTTGCAGGAGGTGGCTGTGATGTATTGATAAGAAAAGCAGCTTCCCCTGTGTTCCTTACAAACACCAGTTTTGATGTTTGACCTGGGCTCTGCTGCTCCAGTAGCAGGCAGGTGGTTTTTATTCTGAGCTCCTAAGGTTAACCTGGAAGGAACAGCATTGATGTGCTCTGACCACACTGGGCTGGTTTATCTTTCAGGACAAGTGAAAGCTCCTCAGCCTGTAACTGGCATCTTAGTGATGGAAAAGTGTTAACTCTGAAGTGTTGGTTTTTGCCTTTGCTGTTGTGACTTTAGTATTTTAGGTAAGTGAAACCATGGAAATAGGCCAGGCACTGTACAGTCACAAAAACCCAGAGATACAAAATTGCCAAATTAGCTTAAAAGAGGATTATGTTGCCCTTTCCAGCATATAGCCTAAATCTTTGTGTTTCCATTTTCCTTGAATAGCACTGCTTGACATTAATGCAGTCTTGCAGCAGCTTATGTTCTAGGAGAGAACAAGAGAAAACTCTTGGTTTGTCATAATATTCAGTTTAGAAATTAATTGGTCACTGAAGCAGAAGAGTGTTCAGCAGTACAGTTACATTTGGTGACTGTGTGGAAGGTTGTGCTGGAGGAAAACAAGCTGTGAAAGCTTTATTCATATTTTTTAAAAGTTAGACAAGAGTAATATTTCATGCCTAATCTAGACTTGTGGATCCAGTAATTTGAATGTTGTGTTTTAGCAAGAAACATCTGGAGAGACTCTTGTTAAATTCCTGGAATGTGTCTTTTTCCAAAACCAGTTGTTAAATTTAAAATATATTTTTTTCCTAGCCATTTACAACAAACTGTCAGCTCAATGTAGTAAAGTTAGGGAGAAATATGTTTTCAAACCTCTTTATACAAAGAAATGAGTTAAGAAGCTCTGCTGTTCTATTTTAAAATCTGCTGTAGTAAGATGTTTCCAGTGTCTCCTGTGCAAGAACATCAAAGTGCTTCAAAATGATGGGCAAATACTTACACATAACTGTGCTGGAATATTTGATTTGTCATCCCAGCCAAAGCTAGTGTATATAAAGCAGATTAAAAATTTCTGCTTTGTTTAAGTGCAGTTCTAGGAGTGCTGTGAAAACTGTGTTACTTTCTTGTTCCTCTTTAATGGACCCACACTTTCTGGTGACAGCCCTGAGTTCTGGCTACAACTCAGGACAGGTCAGGCCATTACTGCTCAAGGATATGCAATAAAATGTACATTTGAACTTGTTTTCCCATGAAAGGATTAAACCCAAAGCTGGATGTAAATCTGCCCGTGGTTTTATGCTGTTAATTGAGGCCAAGGTACAGGTCTGTGTCCAACCATTTGCAAAGTCCTGCATGAGTTTGGTGCCTGTTTGTGTGCTCTAATTAAGGTGTGTTCAGCTTTGTTACAATGAACACCAGCTCAAGCATCCCTTAAAACAACTGGCTTTTTACAGGTTGGTATCAATTTCTCCACAGTGCCTTTGGGACATGAGGTTCATCCATTGTCATACCTTCATTCCTCATAACACAGGATTATCTGGGGGGAATGTGCTTGTGCTAATGAATTTTGACTCTTTGGGGAGTTCTCTGGCTCTCTTGTGCTTCTACTTCCTTACCTGTAAAATGGCAGCAGTGGCACTTACTCAGTGAGCTAAAAGTTTGGTCTCTTAGTGCTGATCTTTTTATCCAGATCAATTGTTACATTCCAGAGACATTGTTTTCCCCTACTACTTGGAAGCTGGTTCTTGGAGATGAGATCACTGGTGTGACTGGACCTTAACTGTACTGATGAACCATCTGTATCTCTGTGCCAAACAGCTGAATGTCCATTATGTTACTGGAGATTTTTCCCTCCTTTTTGAGTCAGACATCTATATATAGTAACTTCAATAACAACATATCTGATGAAGTAAATAATTCAGAGCCTTTTTTTGCTCAATGCAGTCATTTTCATTTACATAGGAATGTAAATATAAAAATTTTCAGCTGAGAAGCAATAATAGCTGAGGGCTAGATACACCCTCACTTAATTAGGTGGGTTTCCTGCTGGGATTATTCCTCTTTCTGAGCCATTTTAGAATATGGATTGACTCAACATTTTTCTTCAAAGTAACCTGGAAGGGTTACACAAAGTTCAATTTACATGTGAACATAAATTAAAAGGTAGAAGGTACTGGTGTGGACAAGCATCACACAAAACAGTTGGAGAGCTTCCTATCTATTTGTGCTGTACCTTTACAGTATCCATCCTTGGAGACACTGTCTGTGAGAAAACCATTTCATTCTTCATTTCCCCATTGTTTTGCTGCATTTCTTCACAGGAGTTCTTGGTTTCTGTGGAAAAGTTGTTTGGTAACAACTCAGACTCATTATTACACTCACTAAGCTTTATGTGCAAATGCAAACCTTGCTGGAAAGCCAAGACACTGACTGAAACCTTTTTTGTTTTTCCTATTTAAATGAGCTTGATTTGTTTTCCTATGTGTTCACAGGCTCTTAAAATAAGAGAGAGCTGCAATTGCCCATCCCTTTCTGGACCAGATCCTCGCCTTATTTTCAGGCTTAACATGCAGCATCTCCTGGAGTCGTCTAAAGCTCGAGAAACCCCCAATTCTACCAAGGAAGATCTCTCAAAACCAAAACTGGACTTTGCTCATACTCAAAAAGTGGAAGATATGCCAGTAACTTTTGCAGTTAAACCTACAAACTAATGACAATAATGTTCACTTTTCGTGGAACTGGTGGTCCCTGAAGGTCTGTCTTATAATGAAAATTGGTCTTTGAGTCATAAAGGGGCTGTAGCCACTCAGATTCTCCATTTCTTTTATGTGATCTCTCACTCACAGCAATCAGGGGCCATGCCCACACAAGAAGAGCTGAGTGTTGGAGCAGAAAGTTTCTTATTCATTAAGAGTTACTAAAATAAATCACTTCTCAGGGGAAAGATACAATCGTATCCAGTCACAGAGTGTAATTTTCAGCTTTATCAGGCTCACCTTGATCAGAGGACAGATGAGCCAGAAGTGTCCCTAAAGCAGAGGGAAAAGCACAATTTTCATCACTTAAGTTGTCTGGTTTATCTTGCCATAATTTGGGTTAGACCTACTCAGCTTCATTTGAGAAATAATGAGGAGAGCTCACTGCCTGTTCCACATACAGGGTATTTAAAAATATTAAGCTGAGAAGCGATAATAGCTGTGGGCTGGATACACCCCCACTTAATTAGGTGGATTTACTGCTGGGATTTTTCTTCTTTCCAAGCCATTTTAGAATGTGGATTGATTCAACATTTTTCTTCAAAGTAACCTGAAAGGGTTGCACAAAGTTCAGTTTAAAAAAAAAGGAGTTAAATAATTTTCAGGAAAGTCTTTCTTCTGAAAGCAGCACTGAAGGAACCATCATTTGTAGCACTAGGATGCTTTGTGAGGATGGCTCTTGTTTTTTTCTAAGCAATCAGGCTGCCTCATCAAACAGCAACAACATTTGATCTGGATATATCCATTTGGATAGAAGTGATTGCTGTTGTGGGATATATTACTTAGTGAACAAATACAAGATTTCTTGACTGCACAGCCCTTGCAGCTGTACTTTATCATGAAAAGTGACTTCTCCAGGAAACTGAGCATCCCTCCCCAGTGCCCCTGAAGCCACACTTTTTATGCCCTAGAGACCCATGTGCACAGTATGGGTAAAGCTCTGCCTTTCAGGGTGGGCCCCTGTACCCAGCATGTTCATCTCTGTTTGCATATGTGAGTTGTCCTTGCTTTGCAGCTGGTGAAAATACTGAAATGTTCATTTTGCAGGAAAATGTAGAAAGGTGTGGCAATGACTGAAAACAAAAAAGGGAAATCCTGTTCCTTCATCTCTTAAGATGTATTTGCCATTAGGCTTTTTGTTACCCACTTGGATCAAAACAAAGATCTCTTTCCTATATGGTGGGGTCTTACATGAAGGAAACATTTAAAATGTTTTACAGTGTATCCTATTTTGAAACATTCTTTTTCTATATGAAGAAGGGCAGACTTTATCATACTTCTTCAAGTAAATCAGAATGCAAGCTTTTAAGAAGGAAAAAATAACCTGGTCAGTTGTGTCAGTGAATATAGTTGGCAAAACAGATTGTCAAACAAGTAATTCTTTCTCTGACTTCAGTCGATGGAGTTGGGTCCTCTGAGAAACACCAGCAACTCCCTTATCTCTATTCAGAGGTAAGTTGATGTCTCTGTAATGTTGATGATTCCAGGGCTGATTATATAGGTTTAGATTGGCTGCATATTGCTTACAAGCTGTTTCTAAATCTCTGCTCAATAGTGCTGGCAGGAGGCAGAAGGTCCAGCCTGACCATTATTCATCCATCCATTTTTATTCTTCATGACAGGACTTTTTGTAGCAGACATTCAGTGATGTGTTGCAGCATTTGGACATTGTCACCTGAAGGTAAACAGCAAAATACACCATTTAGATTTCCCTGTGGAGCTCAGAGTTTATCCTGCAGCACCAAAACCCCAGCACTGCTGCCTCTCTCTCGCTGCAGTGTCAGAGCTTGTTTCGTTATCCAGGGCTCCTGCCTGACATGCAGCTTGATGCCTGTGTGTGTGGGGGCTGAGGAGAACATACAGGAGTTTTACAGCACTCAGGGGAAAGTATGCAAGTACACACATTTCAGGTTTTACTTTACATTTTCAATTATCCCTAAAACTTTTCTCAAGGGCTTTCAAAGAGGTTTTCTTCTCTCTGTTCATCCTGTGTCCAACACAGAAAATGCCTTATGTTCATCTGCCTCTTGGAGGGCACTTTAAAAAAAAAGTCTTACTGAATACTATACATTGCATCTGCCTATATTGTTAAAGGGATTTTTTTTCTTTTTTTGAACACAAGAATTATAAAAATGTTGGTCTCCAAAGGCTTGGGAAGTCATAGTAAAAGTTGCACTTTTAAATAATAGTTTTAAATTGTGTGTACATATATATATAATAACATCTATAAAATATATTAACTGTATTATTAGGTTATTAATCATGAAATATATACCTTCAAAATATATCCCTTAGGAAAATACTGTGGTTGCAAGCTTCTGATAAGCTGTTGAAACTTTTCATTGCAGTTGTGTAACTCTGTATGTCACAGGAAAAGTAGATCTAGAAGTGTTGTTGAAGGAACTCTGTACTTGAGAGGCACCTGTCAGATAATAGTGGCTGAAGTGAAAAAAGGTAAGAAAGACCAGTAAAAATGCACATGTATTTCCACTTGGTGCTGTTCTTCCCAGGTCTCTGCTGAAGGAGCAAATACAGGGTACAAATTCCACTCAGTCCCTGAATGATTTGCTGTAGTGGAGTGTTGGGAGATTTCATAAGCAGGGCATGTGCAGTCAAGGCACTCCTACAATAAAAACAGCTCCTTGTGACTTTTGGTTTGTCATGTTTACCTTTTTGGTTTGGTTTCTTCCTTTTTTTAAAAGAAACTTGAAATACCTAAGTGCCAGGAAAGCAAAGCAAACAGTTGTTAGAATGCTCTTTGTTCTTGAATTCTGTTTGTAGTCACTAAGAGAGAACAATCCTGCAAGCTTGATGCTTTTTTCATATATTATGTAGGCTGCCACAGCTTTTCATTCAGTTCTGCTGTTTGTATCTCGATACCCCTGGCTGAAAAACTGTTTTCAATGTATTAGTCTGTGTAAGCTGTTTTACAGCCATCCAGATTCTCTCTGATGAAAGTCCTTGTTGTTTTCCCGGTCTTGGGAGCATGTGAAGGGGGAGCAGGATGATCACAAAGTGTGGCTGGTGGCAGGATAAGACTCTCCTGTCAGCAGTGCAGTGTGTTTTGTTGAGGGTCCCAATCCACACTGCAGAGTGTGGGTTAAACACCTGCAGTAAGGACTGGAATTAGCAACTTGCATTTCTAGATCACTTGAAGCACCTCATAAATAGGAGTTTTTCCATAATCCCTCTATACGTGATCCTTGTAACAGTTCTGTTGGAGATGCTGAAGCTCATTGAGTGATTTTAGCTCAGTGGAAGGTCAGTGAATAAAAGGGGGTTGTTCCTTAGCACTGTAATGCCTGTGTGTGACTAACAGAGTCCTCACAACAAACTGAGTGATGGGCTTTGAGTGATTGCTACATTTATCCAATTTGTCTCCTTTCCGTGTTGGGTCAACCTCTGAGTGCATACTCAAGATACAGTTCTTTGGGTTTGGTGTGGTTATTTCTTAACTGCTTTCTCTTATGTATAAACTGATTGTTGTTTGTTCACTGCCCCTCATCACTAAGGAGCTGATGCCTAAATCTGTTGAGCTGGTGATTATTTAATCTCTAAAAGAAGTTTAGTTACAAATTCAGGGTTCCACTGCTAAACCAGAGCGTGCTGTATATTTGTTGCCATGTCAGCTGTAGGATAAAGCCAAGAAAAGTTGGCTGCAGTTCCCTTTCCTGTGCCCCAGCCCCACCTTTCCCTTGTGCTGCAGGTGTGTCTGCTGAGAGAGGAGTCAGGATGAGCAGAGCAGGCTCTGAGCTGAGCCGAAGAGGACACGGGGTGGATTGTTGTGCCTGTGATAACTTTATTGCTGGGGTTGACAATTGTTGGCAGGTCTGTAAAGAGAACTGACTGAGTGTCTCTGGTGTCGCTCACTGCTGCCTACACATATTGCAGCCATCCAGTAAATGTGCTGTTTGATCTCCTCGAGCCTGAGGCTGTGTGCCAAGCACAGGCCTAGCAGATATTGCTGGCTCTCTTGTTCTGGCTGTGCTGGTTCAAGGCTGCTGCTCTTCGTACTCTTGCCCTGATTTATGAACAGATGCAGGGAATTGTTATCTCCAGCACATAAATTCATTATAACTATTAAACTAAGCTGAAATTGAACCTGTTGACCTGGAAGTGAATGGCTCCATAACATTTCATTAATCCTTTGAGATGTTTAATTCTTGCTAATTTGATATTTCAGATACGATCTTCTCCACAGATATAATGGCTTAATTAGTATACATTACATGATGTCTCATCACACTGCGGCATGTACAGTATTTATCCACTAGAAAAGTAATTCAGTAGAGCTCAATTATAATACATTGACTAGAGCATAAAAGTTGCAAAGGATATATGCAGGAGTTATATTTTAAACATAAACATTTTTCAAGCAGTCTTGTGTTTGTTGATATCAATCATCTTCTAGAACTGATGCTCCTAAACCTTTTGTTACAGCTTACTGAAACATTTCCATTTAAAATGGGATTCTGACAATATTGTTTTAGTTAACAACCATAACCAGCATTTGTCAGGACAACAGCTGACAGAAATCTGGTCTGTAACTTAGTCACCTGTATAATATCCTTAACACACTCTTTCACATTGTTGGAGTTCAGCAAAACAGATGTGAAAATACAGGTTTGAAGAACAACTTTCTCTTTTCTGTGGTTGTCTTCTATATCTTAATTTGATAAAACCACTGTTGACTGACAGCACTTTTTGGTGATACATGCTAAAGAAATTAATTGTGTAGCATTTAGCTTGCAAATCTTTTTACTGAAGTCACCTGTTTCAGAGCACAGAGCTCCACGTGACAGTTCAGGACAGTGGTTCCAGGTGGTGGGACTGCAGGGAACAGGCAAGGAGAAGGGTAATAGGTCTTTGGAATCTGGTCGTTTTGCTGCTCCCTTCCTGTGGAAGGTCAGTGGAGGCACAGATGTG
The DNA here is from genome assembly GCA_035221455.1 of Xenops minutus. NCBI lineage: Eukaryota > Metazoa > Chordata > Aves > Passeriformes > Furnariidae > Xenops > Xenops minutus. The sequence continues at coordinate 3,172,787 of JAWWEE010000004.1, forward strand.
AAGAAGCTCTGAGAGCTCATCTTAGGAACAGTTCATTTAGCAAGTGGAAATAAAGATTTTGCTTGTGGCATGTGCTGTATGGTCTGAAAAATTTGATAAACTTTATAGGGAGCTCTAAATTTCTTGTGCAAGTTTCATTGCAGGTTCTTCAGGGTCTCAGATACCACTTTGGACCTTTTTAAGTGGTGGCTGAGGTGAACCCAAGAGGCCACAAAAGATGCAAAAGTCTGCTGGAAAAAGTGATATTTCTTAACTCCTTCATTGCCTCTTTTCTAGCATTTCATAGAGGATTGGGTATTTGAGGCAATTTTCAAAAGAAATATTGCCCCCAAGATGTTAGAGGATGTTTTTTCACTTGGATATTGAAGTTGGTTTTGTTCTGCCAGGCCAGTGTGTACAGAATAGCATCTGAATTTAGGTGATTTCTGCCTTAACCCAGCCACTCCCCTCTTCCTGTTCTGCAATCTAAGGCTTGAGTTCATTAAATTCATCTCTTTTTCCCTTCTAACAGCGCTGGTCTATATGGTTTATTTCAAGTTTAGAGAGCCAGGGATACATTTGCAGATTTATTCCGTGTATATCCTGACTAGGTAATGCAGGAGGAGATGCTGAGGGAATAACGCAGTGTGGGTTTTCAGTCACCAGGTGGCGGCTGGGCTGCCGAGTCAGGCAGGATCCACTAAATGAGCCAGGCGATCTTCCCTCTCAGTGATAACGGCCCTGACTCTTCCCTGGAATAACTCGGGACATCATCCCGGGGTGATTCTCTCGTGGTTCTGCTCAAGGCTTTCACTTCTTTATCCAGAGAGCAGACAGAGCTGTCTGTAAAGTTGTCTTGCAAGACTTACTTTCCTTTAGCAGGAATGATCAGGAAGGAGTGACTGGGAGAAAAACTACATGCAAAAATTAACTATGTACCCTTGGAGTTACACTTGTAGTAGCCAGTTTGGAGCTCCTGTTGCTGGTCTGGTCTGCTTTCCTCCTGCTGCAGGGTAACAAGTGAAGACAACATTTTATTTTGGTACTGAGCACATCCTTTTCTCTGCCTAATGATTAAAGCAGGAGCTGTGCTCTCAGGAGATGAGAGATGTGTTTCCACCAGTGTTTCTGATGTCTTGGGTTTATATAATGTAAAAATGGACTAATGGAGTTCCCAGCTAAGGAATGGAGACTCCAGATTTCAGTTTCCTGTGCCATCTTGCCAGGGGCATGCAGATTTTTAGTGTAGAAGTTTCTCTTCTGTTAAACAGACGTCAGAAATAATATTGGTCTGGATATGTAGCTGAGGTGAAGAGAAAATGAACACAGTAGGATAGGCTGTTCTTATTTTCCTCTCTAGAATTCCATTTTTAGGCTATGAGGAATAATGGAGAGGGGAAGAAATCAGCCAGCCCAACTTGTTTAGGAGGGGCTGAAATGGGAAACTGTGGTTTTGTTTTGTGGCCTCAATGCTTGGTGTTCTCTCTCTCCCTCCACTCCATGTGAAGTATTTCATGAACTAAAAGGGTGAAGGGCAGTAATTGGTATTTGGAGCAGCTGAAATGTGTTCTGTTGGATTTCAGGGACTGCCAGGTATATGAAGAGCATCTTCAAATTGTAAGGCTGGAGTAGGTTTAACAAAATGGCAGGTGATTCTCCAAGTGCTCAGAACCTCAGCTAGTGCTGTCTGGTGGGGTTTTGGTCACTGCTTTGCTGTGTCACCTTCCCATTGCTTTGATCATACAGATGGGGCTGTACTGGTCTGTGTTTCACCATTTTATCATTCCAAAATCTGGAAGGAAACAAAACCCTTGAGAAGCAACAGGGTCTCATTTTCACTGTCTCAATGAGGCCTCTCTTCTGTTCACATTGAAATCCCTGGCGAAAGGCCCAGTAGTTAGATCTGGATTTCTCCCTCCTTAAAACAATATTCTTCCTTTTGTGCTTTATCCTCTGCTTGTCAGAATCGGCTGATTATGAGCTCCTGCACAGATGACATTTTATCTGCAGTCAGCAGGAAGGAGGCATGAATTAGGGCTTAGGAAAAAAATGTTCAATAATTAGCCACAGAGGAAGGAAAACATCCAAAAAAAGTACACAGAAGGAATTGACTTATTTCATTTGACTGGGCTGGAAAGTTCAGCTGTAATGATAGTGGTTAAATTAATTATGTTGATTTGGTGACAAGGAAGTTGCTGGGCCCCAAATGATGTGTATTATTTTTGAAGCTAGATGAGATACTGGAACACTGCTGGTGATGTGTGTCAGAGTCACAGATATCAGGTCTTCCTCACTTGCACACTCATTTAGGATGTGGTGCAGGATGGCACAGTCTGGTCACTAACCCTTAAGCCAGAGTTTGGATATGTCTGTGGAATGCTTTAGTCCCTTCTCTGATGCCTTTACTATTGTGAATAACTGTGATGGACTGTTTTGGACAATATGGTGGGTTGTGACCACTGGCATGGAAGGGACATTCCTGTATTGCAGCTGAGATGTGTCCTGGGGCTGTGCTGAGGGTGCTGCCCTGGCTTCAGTTGTGACTGCTGGTGGTGGTGCTGCTGCTCCTGCATCATCCTCTACTCCCACACCTCTTACAGCTCCCTCTGGCCTTGGCTGCAGCTTCAGTGACTGGAGAGTTTGTGGCCATAGCTAACACATATCACACATGTCCCTGTATGGAATTTGGGAACTTCTCCTGGCTGTCTCAGGTGCAGAACTTAAATGTGCCCCTGCTTCAATTCCTGTTTGGTATCTCTTGTCATTCTAGCAAACTTTTTAATAATAATTTACTTATGCCATGCTGACCTCTCTTTGTCTTTGTGTCAGCACTGCAGGAGTGAGAATCCACTGAAATGACTTTGCCATGTGGCCATGGAAGCCACTGAGACCTACAGCCTTCCTGATTTTCTCTGTGAGAGGTCCCAGTCTATCAGGCTGTCCCTGGAGAAATCTCCCATCTCTTAACTTGGTTTTATCATTTTAATGATTAAATATTTTAATAATAATATCTGCATCCAGACACTTTGCTACAAAAGGTTTATGAGTTTTCATATAGATATAAAAAAAGTGTTCCTTGCAGTCATTTGGACTTGGTGTCATTTTATGGACCATGTACACACTCAACAGAGCTGCTTTGTGATCTCTGTCTTCCTCTAAGGCTTCTTCCACCTAACCTTTTTTCTTATTCCCTGCTTTTCTACTTGCTTGCAAAAAAGGCAAGGATGAATCCAGATAGCTCTGTGCCTTTGTTTCCAAATAACAAGGAGACCTTTGACAGCTCAGAGCCCAGGTGAGATGAAGTGGCTTAACCCATGGCATGGGGCAATGGCTGCAGGTAATGCCTGGCATCTTGAACTCTTCCTTTAAAGACTTTCATCCCGGGTGCTGATGCATCAGTGACTCTTGATGTGCCACCTATTAGCAGGTTTCACTGTAACAGCCTAATGAGTTGCAGGAATCCAGCCTGGAGGTCAGGGATGAAAGGTTTGTGTTGGAGCTGCTTAGTGAACTTGATCCCCCCATCTTTAGGAGGTCAGAAAACTCCTCCACCAAGAGAATGACCTTTGGCAGGTCACAGAGAGTGAGGGGCAGGTTGGCCTGTGCAAATCCAAATTCTGAAACCAGTCTTGGAAGGAAAGGAGTGATTTCATCTTTTTTTTTCAAGGTTATTCTGTATATTTGTTGGTTTCCTAACACAGGAAATCCTACATTCCTACATGTTTTAAAATAATACCATATCATATGGAATAGAACATTCTCCTGGTTCGTGCTGGTAGGTTTGGACTGCAGCACCTCTTTGGACTCAGTGAAGTCATGTTTTTACATCTACTCCAGCCCATCAGGCTGATCTAGTGACAAGGGAATAGTAAAAATGCAACAAGAAACTGTCGATACTGAGAATTTGAGGGTTTTTTGCTTCGACAAAAATGGCCTACATAGAGAACACAAAAATAAAAATCAACCCCAAAATCCTTGGCAAAATGCAGCTTGCACAGGTTTCCTGAGGCTTCAGAGCTTCTGGTGCAAAGGTTCCTCATAAAGCTGTGTATGATTTGTAGAAAGGAAAGAGTGAAAAATGGAGTCTGTATCTGTCATCCTCACAGCAGGGCTTCAGAGACCCCAAACTAGTCACCCAGGAAACTTAAAATCTTGCAGAATTCTCTCCTTTAGTATAAACACTTTTTAAAAATCCTCAGTATTGTGATTAATTTTGTCAGTAAAACCTGTGGATTTGCACACTGTTTGTGGAACATAAAGGTGATGTGTCCAAGGCTGATCCAAGGGGGAGGTTTGAGATTTTTGCTCTTTCAAAGCCAATTAGGTTCTGGCCAAAGCTTTGTGGGAGAAGCAGAACCACCTTCTCCACCCCTCCTCTTCTCATTTCTTAGGTGCCATGTGGCTGGGGCTTTGTTCCCTCTACTTGCTCTGATTTACACTGTCACATAGACAAATCAAAGCTTACCCTTTATTTATTGAAGCCAGCAAGAGTGTGCTATAGACTTAATTCAGGATATGGACTGAAATCCTTCCCTGGAGCAGAGCGTACTACTCTGTCATTTGCAAACACTTGGAAAGCACAGTCCTTCAGAGTTCCTGTAAACAAGAATAAATTCAAGGAAAATTTTGAATTACATGTGTACTTTGAATGAATACATTGGAATGAGAGCAGCAAGACAAATCTATCCATCATGGGCATTTAGTGGAGAGCCTGTATTTGCTTTTCTTTGCTATTCCCATGGATTCGATCAACATCGCGGTTCTGTCATTCGCTAAATACATGGGCTCTGCTCCCCGGGACAGCAGCTCATCAGTTACCCAGGGAGCAGCCTGTCACAGGGCCTGCACACATCATTTGTAACTGTCACACACCCAGAGATCAGAATCTTCCAGAGTCCAACCCATCCATGGCTTGGCAACAGCCTTTGTGTGCCCGAGAGCTGCCTCTGCTGGGGGCTGGCTCTGAAACCGGCACGTGGAGTTGCAAAGTCTCTTCAAGTTACACTGTAGGCACCAGCCTGCAGCTGTACATTTTTATAAATAAGTTTAAGTGATGTCCAAGAATCCTGGCAATCACTTCCACTCACTGGTTTTGGAATTCCGTCTCCTGAGTCACAGAAACCACGTTACAAACTTGGAGTGATGTCTGGGCAAGCCCAGGCACAAGTGCTCAGAAAGCTGCACTGCCTGACCTGAGTCCCTGCCCCAGCACCAGAGCTTTTGTAAAGCTCCTTCAGATGCCAAATAACTGTGACTTACAGGGTGCAGCTTTTTGTTGCTCACAGTTTTGTTTTTTCTTCCATATTCCTGCTTTCTGGAAGGCCAAGAATTTGCATCTTTTCCTGAGCCTGTTATGTCTTCAGTTGCATTTTTTCTAGTCCTTAGGAGATTCCTTAAATATGGTCAGGATGATAATTTGCAACCATAACTGGTTTGGATCTTAAAGGGATTGTTCTTTTTTTTTCCTCTCAGCTCAGTGCTTTCAGCTCCTGCTGTGTTTCCATGTGCTTTTCCTTCTTAGTTCTTTGCAGGGAGCCAAGAAGCTTCATAATGATGATGCTGGACAGCAAACACAGTGTTAACATTATTTTACTCTCCTGTATCCTAAAAACTGCTCTAACATAAATCATGTCTTTGATCCCTAATCTGGACTAATTGAGTTCTGTTTTGTTTCCTGTCTTTTTGAGATGATTGTATTTATTAAATGCATAGCTGATACATTCAACTTCAACAGAGCAGGAATTGTGTAGTGCCTGCATGTATTCCTAAGCCAAAATTTCCCAGGGATTTTGTAGTAGGGTCAGTTGCCATGGACTAAGTGCTCTTTAAGGACATGCTGAATTACTCCTGGTTGTTTGGATTAGAGATTCCCTGAATCTTGTTGACATTATAGGCTTTGTGAACTGTAATACTTCTCTGGGAGCATTTGTATGCTGTCACTGCAGTACTGTGTGTCAATAAAAGAACTGGAGTGACCTAGGAAATGTCAGTCATGTCTCTCCATCCCTCCCTTCTAGTGACCCTCCTTGTTCCTGGGAGACTGCTGATAAATCTCAGGTTCTTCAAAAAATTATAATAAAATCTTCTTTGTGTCTTGTAGACCTGTTGCTCATTAATTCTTTTAAGCTTTGTGTCATCTGGAAAATTAGTACCTATTTGCACTTCTGTTATTATTACACGCCTGAAAACAGCGAGCATTCAGTGGGAGGGTGACCTTACCTCCAGGCTTACCTGCTTATGGGTCTTTCCAGCTGGAGATGTGGCCTAGGCAGATTTCTGGAGGACTGCCTATAACATCTCCTGCAGCATGGCTGCCAAAAAGCCAAGTTTTCCTGACATTCCTTAGCTGTTCTTAGCCCAGCTGCAGCGTGTGCTTCACCAGTGCATCACCACTGTCACTCTCAGCAGCACATGAACATGAATTTCTCTTAGGAACCCCAGCATGCCCAGTAGAGATCCATATGAAATCTGCTGTTTCTAAGGGAGACCCTGTCATAGTCCAGCAGATCTCATCCATGCCAGACTGTTCCTGGTAATCAGACTGATTATTCTTATTCTCAATTTTGTGCCATCACTCCTCAATAGCTCCCCTAAGGACTCAAACTTGCTTTTTGCTCTTACACCCTCCAGGTACTTGATGATGACACTGCATTTTCACTTCCCTCTCCGTACCCTGAATCCCAACACATCCTTATCATTTCTGTTTTCACAATTTAGTTCCAGAATGGATTTTTAAACCTCCTTCTTTGACTACACCAGGTTGCTCATAATTGTGTAGATTCTGTGTCACTGAGTTGTTTCCCACTTAGGAAGGAAATGCCAGACTTCCACTGTCTTTGCTTTTCACAGCTTAGGTCAAACCCTGCCTGAACACTAACACACTTGGCTGCATGTTAATTGTAGTTAATAGCTATTCAGTAAAACAATGCATCCAGCTCAAGATATATGGCACAAATTAAACTGAATGCCCAAACAAATTCAGCAGCAGACCCTGGCCTCAGCAGGCTCTTTAAGTCCAGTGTAACATCCATTTACATTGTTTTATTTCTCTCTCAAACTGTAACTTGCTCCCTGTGGGGTTACATTGAGTTAGTTCCATTTTCACATTGTACTGGCACCACGATAGTCTTGCATTTAAATAGTCTCATTTCATTTTGATATCATGATGTCACCTCCACAGAGGCATGTTGGGGCTGCCTGGAGAATTCCTGCACTACAGCTGCACTACCAGGCAGGGCAGGGGCTGACACAGCAGGCTCAACTCCCATCTCTCAGCCCAGGCTTTTCTATGGACTCATCAGGCAATGGATTTTTATATCCTTGGAGCCCAGTTCCCTCTCTCACTGGCAGAAAGCACATGTGTATGGGAAATATGGTCTCTGAGAAAGCAAATGGTGTTGGTGACATGCAGGTCAGCTGAGAAAGGATTTAGGCAGGGCTGGTTCTCAGGGCACTGCTTGCTATTGTGGCTAATAATGGTCAGAGCTACCTGCTGCAAAACCCCATTTCACAGGGAAGGGTCCATCCATCCATCCCCTTGGTACTACACAGAATGTGGGTGTCTCTGCCCTACCACCTGGCTGCACTTGAGCCAAGAACAACTAGACATAAGTGAGCAGTGCCCAGAGTCCTCTGAGGAACATACACACAGTGCCTGCAGTGCCCCACATGCCCTGAATACCTCAGAAACACAAAGCCCTTCCAGCTGTAAATGTGAATACCCCAATGGCAATCCCTGTGCATCTGTCTGCAGTCAGCATTCCATAAACAACTCACAACTTTGTGCCAGACCACCCTCTCCCAGCTCAGCCTGAGCTACTCAGAGAAGGAGGGATCCAAATTTCCACTGTCCATAGCCTGTCTCCAAGGCCAGGACACACGCCCCATGCTCTCAGCTCCAACAGGCACCTTCATGGCAGCAGCAGAGCTGGTACTTCAGGTCAAGGGGTTTTCTATTTTTAGAGCTGCCATTAAATCAGTCTAACAGAGTCATGCAGTATTTATGGGAAGATTAGATACATGACTGCATCCGAGGCAAATAAAGAGATTTTTTGCTTCTTGATGGAACATTCACTTGGAAGGAAATCCCTGGCTTTAACATGTTTCTTTCCCTACTGCTATAAGATTCCCAGGGACAAATTCAATCTTTGACTCCAAAGGTGAAGTCTTTCTGGTTAGTTTTTATTTTTTTTTTTTTAAATGAATTCTGCAGCCTTTGAGCTTGAGGGTCTGTGGTTTGCTTTTAATTCTTTCTGAAAGCAGTGAGACTACTTGATGCGAACCACCAAAAGCAATTCCGTGAAGCTGCTGGGTTTAGGCTTTTCTAGAACGAAGCAAGAATAAAAACCATTTGTTAGAGCTACCTCTGGGATCCAGTGCCTATGTACATTTGTCAAAGGACACAATATTGAATGCTTCATTTTCCAAACACTAGGCCAAGATAAATTATATCTGGATGCCGAGCCTTCCTGATATAAATCAGTGGCATATCAATAATGGGATTCAGCTTTTCAAGTAAATGTGCTGGGATCCTTGTGGGAAATAGTAGGTTGCATTTCATGGAGTTGTGCAAGGAGCACTGTCCGTGGAGCCTGCTTTTTATTCTGGCTATAGACTAATGGAAAAGTAAGTGTAAAAAGACAAACTAAAAGGCATTGGGATGATGCTTTGGAACAAGTCTTTTTGACTGATGAGGCACTGAGGGCATTTGGAAGCCCATGCAGAACAGATGCAAGTGTTTTAAGGCTAGAGATGAGGAAATGAATGCTTTAGGAAGGTCACATGAGACTTGGAAGTTAAACTGAACAGGGAAGGAAGACAAACAATATATGGGACTGAACATTTGTTGCACTAGTCTTTGACTTGAGAGGCCAAGGGCCAAATCTTCTAAATCTTAAGTAACAACTAGTTTGGTAGTTTGATTCCAAACTTCATTTTTCATGTCAGGCCCAAGTGCAGTTCTGAAATCTGGTTATAATTGACATTTTACATTGATTTTAAAGTAGTTTTGTGCACTTACAAGGCCCTCAGTTACACTTTCATGGACTGTCTTTCAAGGCTGACTTTTCACTTACACTTTCCAAAGAGTATTTGTAATTTTGCTGTGACATTCATATTCATCACAACCTGGAAACAGTTAAGGCTTGAGCTTTATGCCCTATGGCTTTAAAAACCATCATTCTCCTTAACAATAGAATACCAATCCTACTTTCAAACTGGAATTGGAAAAAAGCAAATTCCACAGTGGTTGATATTCTCCCAGGACTTCAAACCTCAATACACAAATAGCAGGTAGCTACCTCTGAGAGCCAGGAATCACAAGTCCTTGTTTATCCCTGACTCAGATACCCAGGTCACAAAGAAGAGTGGGATCATCTTGCCCTCTGTGCACACTCCACATCAGAGCAGGTGCACAGTTCCTCCTCTGGCTTCTGCTGCAGTGGGATACCATACAACGAGGTGATAAACATGCTAAAAGGGGGAAATAAAGGGAAGAAAAGAGGTTGCATCCCTATAGCAGAGGTAGTGGGGATTACAAAAGGAGAAGGAGGCAAGTGGAAACAAAAGAAAGGAGAATTTCAGCAAAGACTGAGAATGTGACAGATGAACACATGCTGCAGTGCACAAGCCATCCAGGAACACAAATTACACAACCTCATGAGCCCCTGCTCTGGGTGCCCTTTTTCTCCTCTAGAGACTATCAAAGAAATAGATTTGCTTTTCCCTTTTCACCTCAGAGAGTGGAAGAATGAATAGTTCAGAGGGCTGGGACTATACCCAGGAGTGCTGAGTTCATTTCATTGCTTGGCCACAGGCTTCCTGTACAGCCCTGGAGTTGTGCTCCTCTCCAGCAGCAGGGAGGGACCCAGTTGCTCCTTTACCTCCAAAGGATAGGAAATGTGTTAGAACTGCAGGGCTGACTGGTGTGGACAAGCACCCCAAGGTGTCTGGTGATATCATGGTACTAATCCCTATTTGCTTGCAACTTGGTGTTCATGTCCATCAAAACAAGAGAGGGGAGGAATATCTTGGAAGGAGGATGTTGCACCTTTCATCTTGAAACACTGTCACTGTCACCACAGGTGCCATTGTCACCTCTCAATTCATACTTGAAAAGGCTTTTTTTCCCCCCATCAGCTCACACAGATATTCAGACTGGACTCACTGATTCCTAAACTCTGTTTCATTGTAAATTAATATTTTACCATGCCAGGTAATGTGATTTAATGGTGGCCCTCAGTGACTCTACTTTTATTTATACCCTTGAGGATTTAGTGACTTATGGGATTATAGAGTTAAATTCAACTAAGTAAAGAGAGGGAGAGATCACACTTTTACTACTACTGAGAAATGTTCATACAGCTGCATGTTTCTACTTCTTTTACAGTAAACATTGTTTTATTCATGCTTATCATAATATATTCCTGGGTGATAATTCATACAATGCAAAGCATCTCCCTTCTTTTGCATTTAATTATATTTATATTATTTGTTTACTGATGGCAAATACTTTCATAGATGAAAGTAGATAAAAGGAATAGATGAATCAATCACAGAAGACAGAAAAAAACATGTATTAGCAACAACCTGCTGGCTTTTAAAAACTGGGGCAGGCAGGACTATGGTACTTTCTGGTTACACCTACTCCTGTTCCAGTACAAGAGTACAGCAAGCAGAACTTCCTCTGCCTCCAAAGCTTTCTGTAAAGAACAGACCTACTATAACACTTTCACCTATTAAATCTAATGATGGGGGGAAAGAACTTCCTTTGATTTCTCCTTCCCCCCAGTATTACTGTTATTGATTGGTCCTTACTGGTGTATAATAATTTGCTTAAAGTAGAAACAGATGACAAAGTCAAACCCAAGAGCATTCAGGCCAAATTCTGCTTTCCCTGGCACCAATATCAGTGCAGAAGCACTTGGATAGATTACAGATTTATGTTGGTGTAACTGAAAGCAGAATTTTGCCCTTAGTCTTTAGCAACTCATTAGGAATAAATGGCTTTCTAGATAATGAAAGTGTAGCATTTTTGTTAACAGCTTCATAATGATATACACAAGTGCTACATTGCCTTGGTAATTGGAAAATTTACTTGCCTTTTTTTCCCCCCCCTTGGTAAAACAGGGACCCTGTTGTAGTTGTTCATAGGAAAATAATTGAGTCATAAAATCCAGACACCCAAAACAAAATGCAGCTATAAGCAGCTAAGCTCTACTCAAAAACAGAACTGTGAAAAATATGATAGCATTGAGTTACCCAGGACAAAATGGGGACACGTGCTTACACACATGATTTTTGAACAAGCCTTCCCCCACCCTCAAGTGGAATTTTGTTCAGTGCCTGAAGATGTGTAGTGGACCTTGAAAAGGGAACAACCATGTCAGGAGTGTGAATGTCAAGCTTCGACTTTTCCTGAACCCTCACTTCTTTTGCTCCTGAGTCAGCCTTGACAGGTCCTACAGAGAAACAACCTTTCATTTCCCACATAGAAATTTTTCAATTTTAGCCTCAAACACCTCCTGTTTGGCTCAGCAGCTCCAAATCCCTGTGCTGTGAGTGAGGTTTCAAAGTGGCAATGCCAACACTGGGAGCAGTGCATTTTGTTTGCTTGGCTCTGGAGTTGAAGTTCTCCATTCCCCAAACTCTTCTAACCCATGAGGATATAAACCAAACCCTCTTGTCTTGGTTTCAGACAACATCTTCCCAGAAAATACTCCCACTTAAACATACCTCATTAATACTTCATTACCTGCTCTCAGGGAACAACAGAAGCTCCTGGGAATCAGAAGGAACAACACACAGGGTCTTCAGCAGCCTGGGGCTCATCCCACAGTGCCCATGCCAGTCTAGAGGTCATCACTTACCACAGGGATGAGGCAGGGCCAAACCACAGCCAGCAATTTAGTCTGGATCAAAGAGCACCAAGGCCAAGCACAACCACAATACACCTAAAACCAAAACTCCTCCAGGCCAACTCACTAAGGAGCTTAAATAGTCTGTGGGCTCCTGGGTGTGGGTGGAAGCTGCAGGTGAGGCTGGTCAGCACCATTATGGATTGTAGTGTCCTCAGAGCCCTGACCATGATGTGGTTACTGCCAGGGGCTGTTAAATTCCTCTAGGAAATGATAAACATTGTGGCATGTCTTGCTTTAATAAATCTGTAAGAGTTCTAAACTATGAAAGAGGATACAGAAGTTGTGCTTTGGACCCCCAGATTGTCACAAGCAGCACACAGCTGGTGTCTGGCTCTGTTCCTGGCTGGAGCAAATCATATCACCTTAGTGTTGCTTTGATTTCCCCACTGTTGCTGCCTTTTTTTGCTTTGAAGTTCTTTGCTTTGGGAATTAATTCCTGTTTTGTATTTGGAGTGTTTAGTCAAAAATTTTACCTGAAAACGCTTGGTGCTTCTGTACAATAAATCACAATTTGATAATATTTTGGAGAAAACACAATATGTTTCTGTGGAGGGAAGAGTTCCTGTTGCTTTAATTTACTGGCTATTTTGATCAAATTCTTCCTGTGTAGGTTTATCTGAGCTGCAGTATCCACAGTGGAATCAAACTCTGTGTTTGGCCTTTAATCCAGGTACAATCCATAGGTCATGGCAGCATGGAACACCTTTCCAGGTATTTCAGGAATGGAGCATTGAAATGAAATACATACATTTGTCTGTATATCCATAGGACTGTGTGAGTTTGTTGCATTCACTGCACTAAAAGCAGTTTTTAACCAATTGTTTAATACCCACCTCTGGCAGTAGAACTGATGGTCAAACACTGAGGATGCCTTGCACGTGTTTCCATGGGGTTTAGGTCTTTGTGATTTTGGCTTTCCCTTTGTTGCTGCATTATTAGGGATGGAGACAGATAACTCAAAAAGCAATGTTGTTCATTGCTCAAAATCTGCTTATTAGGTTCAAGTCAAACATTTCTGCTTTCTATTGTATTTACAAAAGCAATAGTAATAAATATTGACAAAGCTAAATAGTCTCTGGGAAGGAGCAGCCTTGAATTGCTATGCAAACATGCTTTAAAAATTACCTACAGACAATACTGCTGTATTAAAATAATAATCCAAATGAGAGTACTTGTTTGAATACTACTTGTTTTGCTTCTCTTTACATCCAGGAATAATGATGGATCTTGTGGTAGTTTTGAATGAAAATATCAATTGGGGAGTGGATTTACATAATAAAATTAATAGAGCATGGAAAGCTTTCAGCATCGCTTTCTGATTTTCCTCTGTGTGTCACAGAAGTTATATTTAAAAAGACAGATGATTGCAAGTTTTTTTAGGAAAACAAATCCCCTGGGCTGCATGTATGAGGTCTTTACATATGACAGCTGGCCCAACTCACAGAACACTCAGATTTCTCTTCTGTGCCTGTAAAGAAAGTCTGTAATGGTGCAGAGTGCCACATGTGGGGCAAAATGTCATCATTTGGGCATGTTTTCATATTTACTGGTCTGCTTCTCTCCATGCAGAGATGCCCTTCTCAGTTACACTCTCTGCAGTACACCCACCAAAACATCATTAACCACTGGTTAATTGTTTCATAGTTATTTGTGTCTGGGCTTTCTGTTATAGTGGAGTAACAGGAGGGAATGACCAGGAGAAAAGGGGAAGAAGAGTGGTTTCCACATCTGAGCTGCTGGTTCATCACACTCACATTTATTCTGCCCTGAATTTCAGCCCTCCTCTTGGACAAAGCTTTACAAGTGATGTCTGGTCCTGTAGCCCAAATCTGCCTTATATTCATGTCTGTGGCATTGTCATTTCTGGCTTCGTGTTGAGTTGCTGTCCTTGACCTCCTTTTCCTCTGGGGATGTGAGGTGAGCTTTCTGCACCCCTCTTTTGAGACTGACCCTCTCAGGATGGCAGTCAGTTCTCTGGCTGCTTTGTGAGCTCTCTTTCAAGGCTTCTGAAAATGCAGTTTGAGCTAAGACCAAAGAGGAATTTACTAATTTTGAAGAAGGGACAAGTTTGTAATTAGCTACTAATGGAAACTTCATGGTGCCCTAAGGGTGAGGAATAAATGAAGGTTCAAGTTAAAATATAAATGTAGAGGAGTGAAAAAGTGGTTTCCCAGATCTCACTCTTTTGTGATAAATCACTGGCAATTTTTGGTTGGCTTTCATTGTTTCCAGTCATCTCAACAAGGACCTACTTAATCCTCAAATGTGTTTTGTTATTTTTACATATAAATTCCATTTCATAACAGCAATAATACGTTCCAGGCAGCTCATTTGAGGGTGATTGCTCTACTTCATAGGTAGTAAAACTCACTGTGTCTCATTATACAGCTCAAGGTGTGTGAAGCAGACAATTGCCTATAAACGTGCTGCCTGATGGGTGTTAATGCTGCATTATATTTACTGTTTTCTTGTCATGGCTTCAGGTGGCATGACAAACCTTTTCCCCAGGAATGAAATTTGGAAAATCTTTCATTTTTTCTTGGCAGAGCACTCTTCCCAGCCTGGCACTTAATGTGCCTCAGATATTCTCTAAAAATTGAAGGGAGTATTCTCATCTTCACACTTTGGCTGGAGGTTTTACAGTGTAAGAAAAACATCTGATTTGTTGTTTATGTGAGCGAGAGTGTCTTTGCAGAACTGTAAAATTTATGTCAAAGCGTTTTAACTTGTGTGTTTAAATTAGGCACCGAACTCTGCTCAATTTCCCAAATAATGTCCCAGTTTACATCAGCACTTAAGCACATGCTGAAGTGTTTTCTTAAAAAGACAAGTGCAGTTGTTCAGAAATGAGATGATTATTGAAGTTCCTTAGATCAGCCCCACAGAAAGCAGAGGTGCTCTTTTAAAACCCCCTGCTCATGTGGCTGCATTTGGAATTAGATGTCTGCATTAAGACATCCGGGGCTGAACATTTTGGCCATTGTGTTTTCAGTGCTCACCAGTGACAGTTTTAATTATTATAATTATTAATACAAACCCCCCAAATGCTTCACTGCCTCTTCCCACTGTGCAGTCATCCTCAAGAGGTTCAGTGTGTCTGTACTTACTTGGAAATGGAAAGGTTACCCCAGTAGATGAAAATCAAAAACCTCATATATTTTTATTCCTGTTGAGATGGTCCACCTGATTCTGCCTGGCTATTGTGAACATATAGTTAGTAATAAAAATGCAAATATTGCTGGGCAGCTGTTTTGACCTTCTGCAACACAGAACATTTACAACATGGATTTAAGCAAACTGAGGCAGACTGTTACATGTGAGGTTGATGTAATGACAGGCTTTGAGTGGTTCTGACCTTTCGTGTTTGGAGCCTTCCAACCAGGATGCAGGTGCTGTCACACAGAACATGGTGTAACCCTGAGATACCCCCTGAGCAGGAATCTCAGGCTTTTACATCACTTACATCTTATAGCTCACTCTTTTGTAGCAGTAATATCACAATTGGTTTTAATGGAGTGCTGTGTTCCTAGGGAAAATGGGACTAGGAAAGATTTCCCGAGTCCTGGAGCTCTGCCTGTTGCTGACTTTAGCAAGCATGTGCCATAATCCCATTCACAAATAGTTTTGTTGTCTTGCCTTCACTGGAGGCAATATTCCAGAATCTTGGGCTTCTCCTGATTGGAAACCACCTGCCCACCTTCCTCATCCTGCTGGTGGCTGATTTACACCGATAGTTTTGGGGTTGCCCTTTCATCTCACTCTTGCTGCTCCTCCCCTTTTGCATCATGCTTCTTCCTTGAGGTGTTTTGTCTTCCTGAGGTATTTAGGAAAAGCATTTCTATCCCTTTGACTGCTTTATAAAGTGCTTTTGGATCCATCTCTCCAACTTGTGTCCCTCTGCTCCTCAGCTGTAATCTAGAGGTACCTGAGCCACCCCTTACCTCTTCTTTTCATCTGATCCTTCCCAGCAGAACTTTTCTGTGAGATGAATCATATAATCTAAACCTCATCTGGTCACTTTCTACTGAAGCTTGAATAATTGAAATGTCAATAACATACCATTTAAAATCTATTCTGCTTAATCTCCCAGAGTGGTGTGCTGGCAGATTGTGAATGTCACACTACTGATGAGCAAAGGACTTGGATAACTATGAGCTTCTAATCAAGAAATTAATCTAAAATTGTATATCTGCGTAAGAACTGCTGGCACAGGAGGCTGAAGTACTCAGTGAAAGCAGTTGGGCCTAAAGTGATTACTAAAGCAGTTCAGGGCATCAGGGACTCTACAGAGAGGAGGTCTGTGCAGTGCTCCAGCCCTCCTGGGTCTGTTCGACCCTTCCCTGCTGCAGTGCTCCCCAACACAGGCAGAATTGCAGCATCCTGCTCTGCTTGTGCTCACTGAGCTGCAGGGACACCCAGGATGGGCTCTCAGCCTGCTCTCCCATGTATATGGCCCTGATGAACCCTCAGGGAAACAAGTCTTGGAGCTGTGGATTTCACACCTCTCGGGATGGCTGTCTCAGTGTATAACAGACTGAGATGGACACCACTGTCTCAGCTACATTTGGAATGTCCTATCAGGGTTTGAAGTTCTAAAACTACTAGATTCCACTCAGACACTCAGTAATGCTATTCCAGGGGTTTACAGTTTATCCCAGTGATTTGAATAATGAGCAGAGTAACGGTTTGTTCAAACCATTTGAACTGCACATCAGCATGGTAACTGGGGCTTTGTTAATAATGCTGGGAGCTTACACATTGCATTTCAAAGGGACTTACAGACTCTAGGTAATTAATAACCTGATGCCACTGATCTGTCTGTGAACTCCAGTTCCTGTCACACCCCCTTTATTCCTCTGAAGTGCAGTTGTAATGGCTGAGATCTAAAGCACAGTTTTGCAGATCTCAGGTGTCTCTGTGGGTAAATAGAAGACTTTGGCTGTGGACTGACAAGAGTTGGAGCAGGACACCCGAGCTTCAACTCACCATTCTCTCTGGTCAGCAAGTAAAGGGAATGTTCTTGAGTAGTTTAGTCTTTGTAGTAGTTTAGTAGTTTATTTCCTGCAGAGTGTAGAGGGTTGGTTAGGCTCCTACCAGAGGAACCTACAAAACCCACTGATGGGGGGGTGAAGTTCCTCCTTGGCAACTGAGTGTCCAAAGGCCCAAATACAGATGGTGAATCTTCTTTCTGTGCCAGTGGTTTTCAGCACAGACCTTCTGGCACCCTGAAAAGTGCCCTAAAACCAGGCTGTTGCCTCTGCCTGCCTCTTCTGCAGCAGGACATGGCTAGGGCAGAGGTGTGTCTGTCCCAGGGGAGGGGAGGCTCTCAGCAGCCCTGTATTCCTGCTCCATAGCTGGATCACACAGACCTGCTGAGAGGCTGGGGGGTTATTCTGGGATGGAAGGTGTCCATCATGCCATACAGGTTTACTACAGCCTAGAATTCAGCTTAACCTGTTCCTTTAAATATTATAAATAAGCAAACCAATGTTAATGAAAAAGCATTCTAAACCACAGGGTAAATATGTAGTTTGCAGGTACTTTTGACTGTCATAGATGGGATGAAAACAATCTTAAAAAATGTTAGAAAATACCTGTGTGCACTCGATTCCTTCAGTGCAGGAGGATATGTCCTTCTTGCAGCCTCGTGCTTTCTCATCTGATTTTTGCTAATGCAAATTGCCAGTAGGCAATGCATAAATCTGCACTGCAGTGCTTGAAGTTGGTACAAACAGTAAATGTTTTTGCAAATATATCTAGCGATTCCAGCCCTGCAATGCAAAATGCTGCTTTCTTACTGAAAGACCTGCTAGACTTTGGGTTGTCACAGATGGAAGATCAAAATGTTATTCCTTAAAAATTGTACAAACCATTTTTGAATTTGGTAGGTTCTCTAAGTGTGTGGAACAGCAGAATTTAATCTCTGTACATGGTTTGGGAAGTTGAACTTGGAGGGAAAGTTTTGCTCCTGATCAGAGACAGTAAAGACAAAACACTCAGGGAAAACATTTAATAATAGATAATTTTCCTCCTCTCCTGTAACAGGAGACAATTAGGAAAGAACATAATATGGGGGGAGGAAAAAGAAAACAAAGCTACAGAATTATTGAGCTGAACAATATCCTTTCCTTCATTTCAGAGGGAGGATTGGAGAGAAGTTGACATTTTAATATTTTCTAAATTACTCTGCAACATGTTTTCTGATGAATCTAATCTGGCGCCTCTTCCAAACTGATATTTCATCCAAGAATGTTCGGGCAAATGTGTTATTAAGCTGGTAATTTAGTTTTAGCAAGTTTTATATTTCAGTAAATTTAAAAAAAAGACAGCCTAATTTCCAGAGTTAAAGGAATAGGGCTCATTATTCCCCATGCATAGAGGTAAATGGTTTAGCTAGCAAAACTCTGTCTGGATTTTCATCCTACAGCTCAGCATTGAATGTTGGTGACACTAAAAGATGCCAGAGGGAGAATGGGTTCTCAGGAGTCAGGAGGTGGGTGAGAACAGCTTTTTGATTGTGACACTAACATTCCCACACTCCTGCTGTCTCCAGTAGTGACTCTCAGTTGTTGTGGCCACTATTTGAAAGCAAGTAACAAAGGAATATGGTTTGTGTCCCCTATAGTTGGTATTTCTCAGCAACTAATGAAACCTCCAGCTCTGCAGGTTTCACCTGGGGTTTGTGCCTTTTGGCACATGAGCCACTTTGAGAAAACGCTGGGTTGAACAGAAGTGAATTACTTAAATCCTCATCTCTGCACCTCAGGTGACTTTGACAAAGGGAAGAACTCTCTCCTCAAGAGTAACTTACCCACCAATATTCCTGCCCTTGTTCATTGCAGTAGTATCATCAGGTGGCCTTCAGCATCACCCATCTGGTTGTCTCTTGGCCAGCAGCATTTACAGTATTTCTGAGAGTAGCTTTGTAATCTCACCAGCTTTATTTGAAATTAAGTTTTGAATCTGGGCTTAAACTCATTCAGATAGTTTCTCTGCATAGGCATTGGGAGCTGTAAAAATGATGGGTTCTATAATATCAGATTCAAAGTTGTTAACATGCTGCCTGTGTAGGGCCTTTTAGGGCATTTGCTCATCAAGGGGAGTTTGAAACCCATCAGCTGACAATGGGGAAAATATATTAAAAAAACGTTGAAAGACTTAAAATCAATCTGTTTTGCACCAACTTAACTTGAAAGCTAGAAAAGCTGTCCTCCTTTAATTATAGAGCAAGCTCAATTTTTCTAGGGCCTGGCCTTTCAGTGTTTGCTTGATTTCACCACATTTCATGGAAGAAAGCTAGGAATTTATTGAGCCTTGACAAACAGAGTGGGCTGAAGGATTTTCTCCATCATTGGACTGAGCTCAGTACCACATAACATCAGGTTTTGTGTATCCAGTCAAACACATTTCCTATTATGAAGCAATCACTCATTTAATTACTGATGAAGCCAAACAGAAAGCTCTCAGATGCATCCAGAACACATCAGTCTTTTCCTCTTTCCATTCCCTCTTTGTCTTTGAGCCAGACACCCTGTATGTCTTCTCTGCCTCCCATACCCTTTATTTATATTGCAGTCCTAACACTGTTAATGTGCTCAATAATTTATAAGACAGCTGACCTCAACATCAGGTGAGCTATTGAACAAACATCAGGGGCTGTTACCTTCAGTTTAGGCACTGGAGTCTGAAACTCCCCTGAATCCAGAGCCATCCCTGGGCTCCTGTCCTTACCCAGCTGATAAATCTTGAAATCACAGACTCAGGTGGGTGGACCACTGTTAGTCCTTCTGTCTCCCCTTTCACTTTTGTGGCTAAAGGTTTAATCTTTGCACACAGACCCTGTTTAAGGACTCTGTTACTAAGGAAACAAACTTGTCAAGCACGGACCATGTGGGAATAATGGTGATTTATTTAGAAAAGGAAAGGTTTGTCATTTTAAGCTCACTTCTACAAAATTGCTTTTTGATTACCTTCAAGCTTATTGCATTGTCTTGTCACAATAAACTATGGGAACAAGTGGAAAGGTTAATAATTGTGGGCTTTGTTCTTGTCAGTTTTTCTGAAAAGATCTTCCAGGAGACCTGCACCCTTGGCTCAAAGGGAACAAACCTCAGCAGGGCTGGAGCAGGATCCTGGAGGCCTCTTTTTGGGTTGTGTTTATTCTCTCTTTATTTCCTGTCTGCTGAGATGTGCACCTGTGCAGGCTGGTACAGGATGGACTCTGTGACACACTGCTAAGGACAAGTTTTCCAGAGCAGGGGAAGGAGAAGGATCTGAGCAGGACAGGGGAAAGACCAGGGTTGAGAGTGCTTTGTAAGGTCTGAACTGTAACACACTTTCTGAGCCAGGCCACTGAAGGTTCCTTGTCTATTAGGAAACATCAAGAGGTTATTTTATTTAGGCCTGTTAACCAGATAAAACCCCATTCTAAATAACTTCAGTGTGCTTTGAGCCAGGTCCAGTGTGCTTTTTGTCAGGAAAATTTAATATTAAATCAAGAACTTTCTCCTGGAGAGAGTGGATCACTTTCCTGCCCAGGGGCATGTTCACCATGAAGTTCTGTTCCACTGTGAGCTGCCTAATAATCTTTAGATTATTAGAGTTAAATTAATTGGGAAAGAATAGAGCAAGATGTTCAAGTTATTGATGACCTTAGGGGTACTTTAAGGAATTACTGTCATCAACAAATCACCCTAAAGGCTTCTGCATTTTCAAAATAATGCAAATATTTAGCATAATGGAAAGTTCTGGTGCTGGCAGTTTATTAGAGCTGTTTTTAGGGAGAAGTTTTGAGGAGAAATATCAAACTGTTAGGATAGAATACTTTTGAAAATGAATAGGTTTGAGGATTTTTTAGTGTGAAATGATGATTCCTTTTGGAGCTTTTTTTGAAGTAAGAATGTTTGAAATCAAAATTAAGTGTTTCTCAGGGTGGAGAGGGAGTTTATGCTCTTGTATAACTCACATCTTGACTTTATTGTTATCTGGATAGGCAACACTAAAAAAATCTTGAAGTATCTCCCAACAGAGGGAAATTCTTTCCTACACACTTCTTGGAGATCTTGCCACTTTCTCTCCATATCAGCAGTCTCTCCTGCTTTCCAGAAAACCCTGAAGGCTGACTGGAAAAGGAAAAAATCCCTGCTAATATCCGTCTCCTGTCTTTCCCCATGTGGAATTACTTGCCTCACATTTTGCTAGAAAATGAATAATACAGTAGTAAAGGATGCAGCATAAAGTATTTATGGCAAATTAAAACTCATCTCCAGGACAATTTAGATAATGGGGACATGGCTACACCTGTTCTGCTCTTCACTGGAACGGGTGAGGAATTATTTATTCGTGCAAGTTCTCTTCCTTTGCTACAAGTATCAATGAAGAATAAATTAATCACAGCAGAACAGGAGTTTCATGTGTCAATTATGACCAATTTGGTGTTATTTGCTGCATTAGATTCGGGGTGGGTCATGCTTGTACCTAATGAGTGGGTTCGTGCCCTTGGATTGTGGCACTCACATGGAGGAATTAAACTGAAGTTGAGTGATTGGACACCCCAAGATTTGGGCAGTAGTTTTTAATGCAATGTCAGACACAGACATATCTTTATTTGTAATCTGGGAAGGACTGGGATTGTTATTCTGGGATGTTCTGTAGGGTATCAGCTGCTCTGTTCTGCAGCCCTATTTTACATACTTGTCAGGCTCCAGATTTCTGGAAAAGAGCTTAAAAATGTGATCATTTGACTCAATCTTTTGAACATTTTTATGTCTCTGCTCTGATACCAAACTCCAAACTAAAGCTCCTGAGTGATGGGCTTTTTTGCTGCTTGGGAACTCGCGTTCTGAAAGCTGGGACCAGATGAATAGTTGGATTTTCAGGTTTCCCTCGAAGAGAAGAAAGGACAAATGAGTTAAAAACAGTTGTCATGTTAGCCAAGCGAGTCACATTTTTTAAGAATGGAAACGTACACAAATTTGTTCGTGAAATTGCAGTTTTAAAATGAAACCCCAATGATGATTAATACAATTTAGGATTTAATCCTGGACCTTGGTGGCTGTGATCTCCTTGCATTATGAGAATAACAACAGAGGCAATAGGCATGTGGGGGCTTTGTGAGGTGAGCCTGTGTCTGCTGTTGCCTCTCCCTGGAGCTGAGTACCAATAAACTGCTGATTTATTGACAGCTGATCTCAGTAGAAGAGACTGCCATGCCACCAAAGCTCTTCCAGGTGCTGCAGCCTTTATCTCTGGCAGTACACTCCCTTTGGAGCAGCTTTCCAAAGACCTCTTTTCTACATGTATGGGGAGAAAATTCATTGTCTTCTCTTCAGGACCAGCTAAAATAATGCTCCTGGGACTGGGAAGAGGTTTGCAGAAATGTTGCTGTTAGAAGATTTTCCTGCAGTGCTTTTCCATCCCTTCCCATATATTCTTGCCATCTTTTCCCATTTCCAAAGATGTCTGTGTGTCTTTACAGCCTTTGGCCAACAGTGAAATCTCTTTATCAGACCTGCAGTCAAGGCCTGGGTGTTTGATTTGTTTGAATTGTGGCAATTCAATTCTAACCAAAGACATTTGTTCCATGTTCTACCTAGAGGTGACTCCATCTTCCAGAGAAGAGTCCCTTCAGCCTCTGGCCATGTTCCCACAGTCTGGCAGGAGCAGCTCAGCTGCAGCATCAGCTTCCTTTGCAGGAGAATTTCTAAGCAAAAAGCACTATAGGTTTTTTTTAGAGTATAGCAGTGAATGGTTGAATGATTAAGTTACTTTTGTGGGCTTGTTTATCCTAAATGCTTTAGAATATAATTTTATTTTGCTGTAGCGATGTTAAACACCCAGTGGTGATGAGATGTTAAATCTTGTACCTTTGCTTTAAAATGCACTGGCAGAGGTGATGCTGAGGAGTAAAGAAGATTTCACTGTCATGCTTGTGAGCCACACTATAAAAGCAGCTTGCTGCTATCAGTCTGCCTGCCCTTCAGCCTGCTCAATCGATACCTGTGGAAATATCTTTTCCCAAGAGATGAGCACAAGGCACTGCCCTGCTCATCACTGGCACTAGCCAGGACAGCAGGCTGAGGATGGTGGCCTCCAGAAAAAGACCTCAGGGCTGAGAATCTGGAGCCATTTGTACATTTTCACCAAAGAAATAGCACTTTGCGCTTCGCTGTGTCCCGTGTTCCAAGCACAGCAGTCGCTCTCGCTGAAAGCCAGAGCACATTTCAATAAAAGAACACACTAAAAAGGATTAATGTTACTCACTTTGATGGAGGAAGAAACTCTTATTTCTAATCTTCGTTTTGTGACAGCACGATTGATTTCTTCCCTATGTGGTTTGGGGCTGGCATTGCTCCCAAATCTGCCTGTGTTGCCTCCAGCTCCCACTGCTCTAATCTCCTCAGGTTCCTTTGCAGCCTGATTAGGTCCTGCTGTGTGTGTGTCAGACCTCCTCAGCAGAGCTGTCACCTGTGCATTTGATCACAGCTGAATTCCAGCTGTAAGAAACACCCAACAAAGTCACCTCACGGAGGGAAAGGCTTGTTTGGGTTCCTGTCGCTATAGCTACGGTGTCTAGAAAAAAAAAAGCCTTGGGAAACCCTGGCTGGAGTTTAGCAGGATGTGACATTGCTTAAAAGAGACTTCATTGGGAGGATGAAAGGAGATCCGTGAGCCCCAAGTGATCCCATCAGCTTCAGTCCAAGAGCTCAAAGGGGCAAGTGTCCCAGTCTGGGAATCCTGTACTTCCCCCATTTCATTTCTACATGGAACTCATTATGCAGTAAAGAGCACAAGGAAAGTATATTTTCTACTGATAATTTCCTGCCTTATCATGGAATCACAGAATGGTTTAGGTTGGAAGAGAGCTTAAGGATTGTTCCACCACCGCTGCCATGCTCAGGGACACTTCCACACCTTCCTCTAGATCAGGGTGCTCAAAACCCTGTCCAACCTGGCCAAGCATCTCTTTAGTGTGGGACCAAGGACATGTGATGTCTTCAGACTTGTCCTTAAAGTCATCTTCCACCTTGTTGAATTCCCTCTGGAGTCAGTGCAGAAACAGCTCCATGGAACAATTCATCCCGCTCATTCTAACGCTGTGTTCTATTTGGTTTTTTGAATTCTTCTCTTCAATAAATACAGTGAGAGCTGGGCAACTAATTTAGACTTGCTGCCCTGCTGAGGGGAGATTAAACTAGGTGAGAGAAAGCCCCACATCCCCCCCAGGCCTGTCGGGTTCCTGCCTTGCCCAGAGGGGCAGTGTGGCTGCACCAACCTGCCTTCAGTCCCTCTGGCAGCAGTGACACTGTTGGCACTCCACCCATTTAGCTAAAATAGGCAAGGATTAGTTTTATTTCTCTAATTTGGCACTGAAGGTCCTTGTTCACACAGTACAGCTCGGTGCTTGAACCTTGGGCCCTTTTAGAAGCTGATTCAACCCCACACTGCATATAAAATCACAGGAAATACAGTGGGAAGCAACGTTTTCCCTGCACCAAGACCAACTCTAGCTAGAATTTACAGATGTTATCAGCACTGCTCAGAGTCTTGAATAGCACATCTGTACAAAAGCTTTGGGACTGAATTCCCATGGGAGGCTGGCTGGGAGCTCAGGTGGGATGTGTGGGACTATAGCTTACCTTCTTTAAAAATATATGTTCTTTTCAAATGTCTCTGGTTTTCAGAGACGTAAATTACTTTCAGACCTTTCTAACATTAAAATTGTTGCCTGAAGACCAGAAATGACTTAGTGAAGAAGAAAAAAAGTCCATCTTCATGACATGAGCCTCTGTAAATATCTTAGATGTAATTTCATAAAGGTAGATGGCATCATTTCAATTTTCCTCTGCTCAAGTGGCACTAGGCCCAGCAGAGCGAACAAAAGGCACGAGGTAGGATGTCTCAGAAATAAATCCAATTAATTTTCTGTATGTGAATTGATTGTATTTTATTTACCCAGACATAAACCAGATTCCAGATAATCAAAGCTTTGGCTTGTTGCACTGTATTCAATTATTCTCAACAAGTTGTTTTGTGGGAGCACAGCATACACGAGCTGATTTTGTAATCCACTTTGCTTTTCCTCCCAAGCCAAGCTTGAGCAAATAAAGGAAGTTTGCTGTAGTTGAAAGGTGTTTTGTGGGCTTGTTTGTCCCACAGCACAGCACTGTGACTGAGGATACCAGGGGACTTCAGCAGCACAAACAGTGAGGGCCATCCTAGGAAGCCTCTGTGAGGTTTCAGGTATCAGTAGCTTAGATATCTAATATTTTTAAATAGATTTAGCAAATCTTCTCAGGGGGCACGTGGGAAACACCAAGGAGAAGTTGTGGGCTTTGCTGTTGCTTTTTCTCTCTTACTAATTTAATACTTTTCATTAATAGACTTGATTTAGCCCCTCAGAGCTGAAATCAGACCCTTTTTTGGTTCTAAAATACCGTGTGTGGTGGGAAGAGGGGTGGAGGGCAGGGGGGAGAAGGGTTGGCAAGGCTGGAGATGGAGCAGTTCTGGTGGTGAGTTCTAAATCACATGTGATGGTCAGAATGGACAGATCATAAAGATCTTAATTTCCAGATGGGCTCATAGGATGTCTTTTGTGATGACTCAGCTGATGAACAGGATCACACAGATTGATACCAATCTGACTGCTATTTCATTAATAATTTTCCTGAGATTTTTAACCCTTTTGCTGCTGGAGGTCAGTCTTGGTTTTACAGTAACTTAGAGTTTGCAAAAAAAATCTTGAAACAGCTGTTACCTACTTCCTAAGCCTCACTTTTTTTTTCCTAATCTCCTCTGTCTCTCCTTGCCTAAAATATTCACCTATTCTAAGTGGTACCATTTTTCTTGGAAAATACACAGGGCATTCTCATTTTGGAAACGAACCCTTTTAATGTTATTTTAATGTCTTCCCTATATTTCTTCGAGCACTGAGCAAAAGTCCTTCACTGTTTTGTGACAAAGCAGCTTTCCCTGGGTGATGAGTGGAGTCAGCACATAAATAAACACCACAGGCTCATTAGTGGGTGTTGTCAACTGTCAGCAATGGCTGAGAATTGCAGCTTTGTATATAATAACCTACTTTATTCAGCAAGGGTAAGTTAGGATGCAAGGGCTATTCCCTGGGCTGCTTAAAAAGTGCCAGGACATCTCTAGCTTCCAGCTGGAAGAACCACTAGAGACTAGCAGGAGGAATCTCAGTTTAAACACCTCATTTGAAGGTCAGAACCTCTAACAGTGTAGCAGAAGTACATTGCAGTGTCAGCACTGGTTATGAGCCCAGAGCCTAATGTAGGGCTCAAAACCATGACCTTCTACACCAGAGGCAAGAATGTTACCAACTGAGCCCATCTGACATTAATTAAACCCTCATTAAAAAGGAAGGCTCTTTTCCTGGGTTGAAATGTGATTTCCTCTGCAAGGTTTGGTCATGCATATTTTATTACAAATTTTAGCATGTGGACTATAGACCCTGTTCTGATCTTTTGGAATCACTGTGCATGGCATATGTTTCATGCAGATGGGAAACAAAAAAGAGAGGAGAATATCCATATTCATTTGTTCTAGTGTGTAGGATAGGTGGCTGTGGAATGGCATTCAGGAGCAGCTGAAAGGGTGAGCTTTAGTGTCTGTTACCTCATCCTGATATGGGTGAATATTCCAGGTACCATTAATGGGACATGAACACAAGTTGTGCAGGATTTACTGAGGCCTGAGGCTTATCCAGAAGTCGAATAGCACCTGGCAAGAGAATCTGGGAAAAGCCTCAAGCCCCTTGGCTTAGTCTCCTGAGCTCCTCAGGGAAGCACAGTTACTCACAGGCCTGTTCCACCTGCAGTGTAACACATTTTCTCCTTTAAACCACCCAGGGTTTCCAGCAAGCACAGGAAAGCAGCGAGGCAGAGTTCAATATTAGCAGCGTCTTCCTTTGTAACATTATCTGAATGATTTATCAGGATTACTGAGGCTCTGTCCAGTCTGGTGCTGCAGGGACTGGCTGTTTGGATACTTCATAGGAGTGCCTGGGCTAGGCTTAGTTTTGCCATTTATTCTTTGTGTTTACTCCAGTTTGTCCATCAGTAAGAGAGAGGCAGAAGTCTTGAACCAACTCCAGAGCCAGGCAGTGTTTTAGAGTTAGTACCCAGTGGCTGAGAATGGCAGGGCAGCCCAGCCGAGCCCCTTTCTCTCCTGACAGGCACCAGGCACAGCATTTCAAGCCTTGACTCAGGGACTCTGACCCAGCTGAGCCGTGGGAATTCCTTCCAGCAGAGGCCAGCACTGCTTCCAGCTCTGCTCAGCGATTGCTTGGCCGGGAGCAGGGTGGGAAGAAAGCTCCCGTGCCTGTGGTGTTGTGGTGTCTGTGGGACACACCTGTCTGAAGTGCAAAAGCCCTAAATAAATATAAAATTAAATTTCACCATATCAGGTAATCCTCCCTTGGACAGCACTGACCTCATCACCTCATCAATCTCTCTTTTGCTCAGACTGTTTTTACACATGCCTCCCTTCTAATCACAGCTTTCCAGTTGAGGATACTTTTATATTTTCCTCTCATTTAATGACACTTTCAGCTCTTCCTTTCTAGTAGGCAACACAGAGCCTTCCAGCTCAGAATATTCTGTGATTCTGTGATTCAAACCTCTGCTTCTGTCTCTTTTTCTGAGAAGACAAGATTCATCACTCAGGATTTCTTGACCCTCTGAGGAGAGAAGCTGATCTTTCTTCCCTGCTCTGTGGGAATCCCTAATGCCAAGACACACTTCACTGGGAAATCAATATAAATAAAAAGCAGTGAAATGTCTTTGTTGTGAAGCAACCTCTTTGCATTGCTCACGAGCTCGTGCAGAGGCACATCCCAATCTCCAGCCTAACTGAGCAAGTAGCAACACCATCGATTCAGAGTCCATCTTACTTCCCATCCTCTCCTGCACATCGATTCAGCCCTATTCCCCTTCTCAGCTTGTCCCCTTTGGTCAATTGATTAATCATCAATATTACTCACCGAAGGCAGCTACAATTAAACAGACATTAGATGACTTCCCCTCGCGTTTAATAACACTGAGCTCAATCCGACACCCAACGCTTTGTCTTCCTCAAAATATTTTAACCAACACCTAGAAATAAAATGCTGTAAATCCAGCACCTGCTACAAACCCCTGAGAAGGTGGATGGTTGGACAGTTTGTTAAGCACTGACTTTCCTCACCCTGGACCCTCGTGCTATTGACAGTTCATCAGCTGCTGTGACCGAGACAGAGCAGTCCAAAGGAATTGTTTAATCATGTGAAGGAGCTGGTTCATACAGAGGTAGAAATGGAGCAGAGAAAGGAGAATATTCATGTGGAGACTCAGAGTCTGTCAGAGGGGTGACTGTCAACCAGTGGCATCAGCTGCTCCACCTGAACAGGGCAGCATTAGCTGGCACAGACTCCCCAGATCACTCTGTTCCATTTGCTGGGTGTCCCCTGGTCCTGTCTTATGGCACTCCTCAAATCTGAGCAATATTCACTTGCCTTTCTTCCCCTGAAGCCCCTGAATTTCCTCAGTGGGTCCTGAGCAGCTCAGCCCCAGGGTGGTGCAATAGAAATAGGTGCAATATCTGAGCCCTTGACTGTGCACTAATTCATGTGTAGATTATAAAATGTCCCTGAATTTCTGCTGTCACAGGGAGGTATTTTACCTTTGCCCAGGTGCAAACAGCTGTGTCAGGTGAGGGCAGTGGCAGAGGAGACCTGTTTTGTTCTCAGAGTGTGTCTGAACATTCATGGCTCTGTAAAACCAGCACTCCTCTGTATGTGCTGAAACTGGGCCTGTTTTACTGCAGAGAGAGTAGGATTTATCTGTTAAATGTAGTCAATTGATAATAAAATACTTGAATAAACTCAGAGAAATAGGGAAAAAGAAATTATACATGTGAAGCAATTGAGAGACTTGTCATTATCACAGGCTGGTGAAAGTTTCCTTTCTTGTACACATTCATCATCCAAAGACTCGCTGTTTTTATAAATTTCCTGCCTGGCAAGTTTTCCATCCACAGATTTCTAAGAGGGTTGAAGCCCTAGAACATATATTTAGTGCCTGCCGACAGGTCCCTAATTATGGCTTGATTAATCACAGCAGTGCCTGCACCTGTCTCTGCAAAACATCTTCATTTCTGCTTTGTGACCCGTGCAGGATCTGGGAACACAGGGAACAATGGCTGGGAACACCCAGCTTGGTTTGCTTCCCTGCTGCCAGCTCTGCTCTGCCCTGACCAGAAGGAATTAGTCCTCTTTTATGGGAATAGGGGCTTCTCCCTTTGCTGATGCTTCTGGAGAGGCTGGGACACACTGGGAAGCTTTTGCCAAGAGCCAAAAAGGGCTAAAACCTGGCTGCATTAACAGCTAATTGTTATACACCGTGCCTTCCACAGCAGTGGATTCCCATGGATGGGAATGTTCACAGGAATTCCCCTGGATACAGCCTTTGTCTTTGAAAGCCATTAAGTGCATCAGGAAACCTCCTAGGTCTGCAATTGCTGCAGGCTTGTAGGGGTATGCAGAGCTGTGACTGGTTTTCCTTTCTGAGCAAATGCAATAGATTTTTTTTCCCTTTGCTTTATTTTGGAAAATTCTTAAGAACCCTTAAGGGCAAACCAGGCCCTTTTCTGGGGTGCAGGTCGGGGTTGTTTGCACAGGACTCAGCTCAATGCCCTGAATAAGGAGAAGGAATTCATAGGGCACTTGAGGGGAATGTGAAACTCCAAGCCATTTCCTACTGGGAAATACAAAGAGCACAGAGAATCCAGTGAACTGACTGTGTTGGGAAGGGACTCAAAGGAGAGGTTAGAGAATAATTTTCTGCAGAGGGTCCTTTTTTCATTTTTCAGAGAAAGACTGAAAAATGAGAGACACTTGGAAGGGATCCAGACAGAACTGAGAAAAAAGTCTTTTTTATACTATTGAGATGAAAAGGCCCAACTGAAACTGCTCTTGGTGAGGAATGGGAGCAAAACACATCAGCTTTCATCCAACGGGTTGAGGGTTTGCTTTCCAATTTCACAACAAAAATCCAGAGGAAATAAATTTGGTGTATGTCAAACCAAAGTAATGTTTTTCACCCTGAAATGGAAACCAAGAAGTGAATTAGTCCAATACATGTTCTCTGACCTTGCAATGAAATGTTTTCTTTTCAGGATCTTATAAAAATAAGAATTGAAAGGTTGGATTGACCATATGGGAGGAGCTATGGCATCTCCCTTTATCCTACATTTTTGAGACCCAGTGTCTTCCTGCTCCAAGAAATAAAAGGTTGTCCTTGTGCATATCTTGCATTCTGCTTGCAGTCTGATCCTGGAAGGGCTGCCTGGAGTGGCCTTTGTTGATGCTGACATTCCCAGGAATGGTGCTGGAGTCCTTCTTTTGGCTCAGGTGTACCCTAAGTATCTCCCCTTCCCTTTCCCATGCAAGAATGCTACATCCAAACAATCTTGTTTAAACAGAAATTCAAATATACGTGGAATTACTCTGAGCAACTGCAGCTCTACATCTAGAAAAGTCTCAGTGCATCACCACCTTCATTTTCCAGGACTGAAGAACAATTCTACCAGTAAAACTCACCTTCTTGCACTACATTTGCTTCCAAACAACATGGGCTCTTACACTTCAGGAAAGCATTTCTGGGGATAAGAAATAGCTCCATCCAAAACACACTTCAAAAGTAAAACAAAATTTCCTTTGTTATTGGTTTCCTATCTTGAACAGACAAAGGCATGCTGTTCTCTGGAATCTGTGAAGTACAGAGGATGTGCTCTGTATAACATGAGGCATGGATTGCCCCAGCTGGAAACTGCAGGAACAGAAAGGAATGTAGGAAAAGGGAGACAGAGCTGTGGACACACAGCTAGAAAGTTCTTGAAGTCAATGAAACAACACACAGAAGGACCACAAAGTTCTGACTGATGGGCTGGAGGGGACACATCAGGGGTCTTCAACAGCCTGGAAGGGGGAGGAGGCTGGAGGTGTAGAAAAGTAAAGCTGTGAAGAGGAAAAGGGCATAGACAAAGTTTGAGTTGGTTGGACTGAAATAAAGGGTCAAATATTATGAAGAAGAGGGTTCACTAAATCTTGTCAGCTCATATGTGAGAAGGAGGTGGCAGAGGAATAAAAGGTGGTGCTGACTGTGCTGGCCTGGGAGAAAGGGAGGGAGCAGGGAGGGAGGAGAAATTAAGAAAATAATGGAGAAAGGCAGGAAGGGGAGGGTGGAGCATGTAGGAAATGAAGTGCTCAATTTTGTCCAAGTTGCCCTTGAGCTGGCAGAGGGGTTATGCTGGATGATGTGCTGGAGAGATTTATGTGTGTGGGGCAGGGCTGGGAAGGCAGATTTGTTAGTCAGCACAGAAGGATTGTGGAATAGCAGGAGAGAGCCATGAGACAAAGGAAGAGAGAGGAGCCCAGAGCAGGCCCTGTCCAAAGGGGAGGAAGGAGCAACATCACCAGAAGGGTCACCAGAGCTCGGATATTCACCAGGAGACAAACAGCAAGAGGGACTCGGTGCCTGGTTAAGAAATGTCTGGAGAGTTTGGTGCATGGAGGGAGCACAGGCATTTAGAAGTGAGTTTTGGGAAAATGAATCAGTGTTGTAGTTAGGACTAATTAGTTTTATATGGTTTGAGAGAGGGGTTGACTTTGGGTAGCAGTTGGAGTTTGTGGATTGGTGTCTAGAGTGGAGCAGCCCACAGGAAACCTGTGCATGGAGTCAAAGAGGCCAAAGCACGGTGTAACACCACTTCTCCTTTGGAAGAGGAGGATTTGAAGTGCCCCACTAGTATGATTGAGAGAAGATGGTTTTCAAGACAACTTGGGTACCACTTCAGGGAGTTAAAAGGCAAGTTTTTAGGAGCATTCCAGCCTTCACAGGTTCCATCAGGAAAGGCACACTGAGGATTTTGGGGAAAGTGAAAGCTGGGGAAGGGAGCTTTTGGAGAATCTCTTTGACAACTCCCGATTTTAGGAGGTGCTGAGTGAGGCAGCTGCTCTGCATGTGGTCAAACAATGCATGGAAATCATGTGAGTGGGGCCTAAGTGTCCAGGAAAGGCTACAAATCTCTGTGTCTTTAGGTACCTAAACACCTTTAGCCACCTGGCCTTTGGCAGTGTGGTCTCCTAAAACATTAGGCAGATACAGCAGGGAGGGAATTTGGTTTTGGTTAGGCAGAAATCACAGACAATGAGATTTCAGATCACGTATTTTTGAGCTATTTTCAGCAGATCTTTCTTATTTGACTTTTATTTTGAAGCTCCTGATTTTAGGCTGTTATTTTAAACTTCTCTCAGCTGGTGACTCTGATTGCTTTTCAGCCCCTCTATTTCACAACCTTTGTACTCTTCTGCATGAATCTAGGCCAAGTCACCGCCTTCTGTTCGCTTTCCAGTGTCTTTGAACTCTCAAATAAGCAAAATGCAATTTTGGTCTGCTGGGCCTGGGAACCTTGGGAGACACCATTCTGGTGGGTTTGGGTTTGTTTAATTTTGTTTTTAATTGGCTTGTATACGTTGGATGAGTCACCATCCATATGGATTGTCCCCTACACCTGTGCCTTGTTTGGTTGAGCACAATTAAAATACAGTGTGCATAGGACTTTTTGCCTGCAAAGCAGAGGTGGATGCTGTCACACAACAGGAAGAAATTAAGAAGGGAGAAAATTTTACAGCTCTCCTGTGATCATTGTTCAAAGGAGAATTCTCATGAAATGAGAGTGAAAATCTAATTGATGGCCTGATTCTCCATGGCTGTGCAGCCACCCTTCCCTGCTCTGCTTCTAATAAATGCTCTCTGCCTTCACCCCCACATAGGCAAGAAAATCCATGTGACCAGATAGGGAGACCTTTAAGAAAAGACCAATATTTGCATATCTATTATGGCTGTACTCAGTGTTATACTTGTTTCATTAAAATTTCTATTTGGATAATATGTAAGGTCAATACTGTCACTGTTCTGGAAAATTCATTTATTTTAAAATTAAAGCCAAGCACAGCAAGTGCAATTCTCCTCATGCCTCCACCTGTATAAATCCACTGAGCTTGACAGGGTCAGTGAGGGAAAGCAGAATTGGGCCCAGTGTGTTTAGAGATGAGGGGAAAAACCCATGCTAATTACTTGAATCCTATTTTTCAAGGTAAATCACTTGTTACAGATGCCCTGGATTCCTGCTTTTTGATATTCCAGGGGTGGTTATTATTTCAGCCAGGCGCCTGCTGAGGTCCATTAGCTTTTACACACCAGTTAAGGTTGTCAATTGCTGGGATTGAAACTACATAGAGAAATACTCAGGATTGCTTAAAAATATGGTGCTCCCCCAGGGTTTCCAGCTTTCAAACCTCAGGCAGCCATTTTCACATGAATTTGTCTATTGAGGAGGCTGAAGACAGGAGTTCTTATCCCACAAGAAAAAAGGGATCAGTGGTTCCAAAGTCAAGTTTGGTTTTGGGTCATTAACACTTTTTAGGGCCTGTGCCTTGTCTGGTTTCAGTCTTTGCAGAGTTTGGGCTCTTTGGTGTGATCTGTTGCTGTTTACAACTATTGCCTAACACTCCTTAAAATGGCATCTGGTTCAATCCTCAGAAATCAGGAAAGGGGAAGGAATGATCTAGGACAGCTACTCTGGAAGTCACCTTCAAAGTCTTACAATAACATATTAAAAGCAAAACCTATTTCCAACGTGCACCAAGGGAAATGGTGCATTAAGGTGGATCTGTTTTAATTTTAACATTTCTGGTGCAAAAGTGTAGCTTTGTAAAGGCTTCATTTTGTATACAAGAAACTTCCATGTGTCTGTTCAGTCCTACTGAAATCACAAACCTGTTTGTTAAACGACCATGTTTGTTAAATAACCATAAATGTGTTCCCCTCACTTTCACCCTGCAGGCTTGAAATCAGTGCTGTCTGTAACCCTTGTCCAAGGTGCTGGTGGTGTCTCAGATGTCAGATGAGCTCAATGGCTTTAATCCCTGTCCCAGGTGTCCACAGGATCTCAAGCAATAATCTCAATGTCAGTCTCCACAGGCACAGACAGGACTACCCAAACCCAGGGGAGCAAGAGCCTTTCTTGTCAGCAAAGGCTTTTCCTCCAGCAAAAAAGGAAAATTTACATCACTGCTCTCAGTGCATGGTCCTTTCTCCACGTCTGTTTCTGAAAATCAATGTCATTTGTAGAGGAGAGACTGATGTGAAAGTCCACAGCAAAGAAATGTCTAAAACCACCTTTTTCATTCAACTTCAGGTCCTGTACAGCATGCTGCGAGTGGCACAATATTGTTGGAGGAGTTGGGATTCCACCAAATTTAAGAAGTCTGCTGTGGGTGCCCTTCAGAGTTATGAGAAAGAACTGGTTTCTCCAGAGGGTGAGTCAGTGGCAAATGAATTTAGTTTCAGAGTCTGTGGCAACTAACTTCAGACACCCAGAGCTAGGCCAGGCAAATGCCACCCTGCCTGATAGAAACCTTTACTGGGGGAAGGCAGGAATGGAAAAATCCCAAATCCACAGCTTGATTGCTGGATTTAAATTCCCTTATTTAAATTCCTGATCTATTCATGAAACAAAGATGTGCAAATAGCCTCATGCATGGCATTATTCTGGGGATCCTGGGAATGCAGAATGTTAGAACGGGGAGCCCACAGTGTGTTTGGCAGACAAAGAAGCCCAAAGCAGCACAAATTTGTACCTTTCCAGTTTTTTTGTGCTGTAGGAAATCAGGGACTGATTTTCTTTCCATGAAGTTGTGCTGGAGAGGAGCCCCAGGTTATCATGGTGAAGGTGGAGGAAAATTCAAATCTCTGTTCAGATCTTGTGATCAGAACTCAGTAGTTGTGAAAGTCAAGGGCAGAAATGACTGCTTATAATATATTCCAACAGAGCTGCTAAGCAGTGGTTGAATACAGCCAGCAAAGATACTTATAGAAAATCAAGCACAAGCACTTGCTACAGAATCAAAATCAGGCAAATTTTGTATTAGAGAATGGGAAATTTTCCCTTTAAATATTTGGAATTATTCCTATCAGCAAAATATTAAATTGGACAGCATTCCAGCAATCCTCTGTGTACAAACGTATTTATCATCTCATTAGAACTGATTAACGTGGGTTTTGTTTAGCTCAGTAAGTGCCAAGATCTAAAAGAGCCCTGAATGATGGTAAAATGAAATCATCATTTTAACATCAGTGATCAAGGACTGTTAAAATGGTCATTTCTTTCCAGTGCTTCACCCATGAGTTGAGAAATCCAATCTTATCCTTGTAGCAACTGGTATTTGCACAAGGAAATAGAAGGGAACATCTGGAGGCAGAAAATCCATGGCATTGACCTGGGGAGGACAAACTGTGATCCTGGCCAGGACTGGGAGAGGGGCTGAACAAGGTTAAAGGCCAGATTTGAATCCTGATAGATTAAATGAAGCTCAGAGAGGGAATAATGAGGAATTCCTAACCCTGGCAGCAAAGGGATTCTGTAAACCTGCAGCTTGATCATTCCTGTGGGCTGGGAGATGAAGACTTGGCTGATTAGAATGCAAGGGCAGCAGCACTGCAGAACGTTCCAGATGCTTTTGTGACTAAACCTTGCTGCAAGGGAAAACATACGTGGAAAAGGAGCAGTGAGAGGAATGAGGTGCCAGTCTGTGATCAGTGTGGTGGGGAAGGAGCACGGCAAGAGGTGCAGGGACCTGGGGTGTGAGCAGGAGAATCCTGCAAGGAGCAGCACAGACTGCTGCTTGGAAAAGAGTATTAGTGAAAGGAGTGCAACTTTCTGCCTGGCACTAATGAAGCAGCTTAATAAGGCTGTTGGAGCCCATATGGCCACAGAGATTCCTTTAGCCTAAACATTGCTAATGAAGTGGTGTTTACACTCAGACATGTTTCACCCCCAGAGTGGCCTCCTCCATGAGGTAACTGCAGTGTTTATCCTCATGCATCACATGCATCATCTCTCTGTGAAATAAGTACTATCCCCATTTCACAGACAGGAAAAGTGAACCAGAAGATCAAAGACCAACATTTGCAAAATCCACCTCTTGCATCAGGCCTTGATTTTTAACAATCTCAGAGATTGTTTAAAAAGCCAAATTTTGAACTAGAAGAATGAGGTCACAGAGAGGGTCAGAAGTTCTTTGTGCCACTGCGGGTGTTGCTGAAGTGGTTATTTTGGCTACTGCTTATTAGAGCCAGCTCTGCTGCAGGCTTGGACTGCCCAACAACTAGTGAGGGTCCCCAGTGTGGCAGAGTCCTTCCCCCTGCACAGGTATCCATCTGGGAATCACTAACTCCCAGCCTCACCAGGAATGGTTCAGGGACAGGACTCTGGTCACACATCTGTCTAACTCTGGGAGCTGGATGGGTGTGACCCCCCAACACACGGGGTGTTTGTCTTGCTGGTGCTCCCTGGTGCTCTAAAGGGAGTCACATTTAAGTTCAAAATTGCAGCCTGGCTGCTCAGGTTCAGGCACTCAGGTTGAAAACATTCTGGTGTCTTACCAGGAGGCTCAGCTGCTTGTTTGCTGCACAAACATGCCCACAAACATAGCAGGAACTCCAGCTGCAGGCAGCACACAGAGCCCCTGTTCCCCTTTCTCCTCTGAGGTTTCTCAGCTTTCTGTCTCCCTGTCACTCCCTGTCATTTTGATCTCTGTGTCCCTACATAGCCCTGACCAGTCAAGTTAAATGTTTCTCCTTTGCTCTCTAGAAATGGCAAACATTAAGCCCTAAATCTCACTGAAAATAACTCAATAACTCAGTTGTAATATTTCCTTAAAAATTTCTACTCGTTCTTGTCCTTTGCTGTGCAGTTTAGATTGACTGTGTGCTGCATATTCAGGCTCTATTTCCTTGTAGCTGCCTTCCCAGTTAATGCTGCTTCAGATTTTCCACGTAGTGAGCTCCTGACTGGACCCAATTCCCTGCCACAGCGATAGTGTCTGAGCTGGAGAAGTGGCTCTAAACGCTGCTGTGTTGTGTTTAACTGTGTGACTGCAAATGTCTGTTTAAAGGCAAGTTACTTTTGAAAATCCTGAAATATTAAGGAGGATTTGTCTCAACTCCAGCACATAAATCTGTGTGTTAATGACTGTATGTGCACGTGTGTGTGTGCCCTGTCCAGAGATAACTCAGGAATACACCTGAACTCAAACACCATCGATGTGAAGGGCAGGGTAAGAGCAAAACCAGCTGCATCAGCTGTCTCTGAGGCAGTTGCCCTGTGGAAGGAGGCAGAACAGCACAGCAGGTAGCAAATGTCTTTTTCCAGAGCATGGAAGTGACTGGTGTGTAGGCAGGCATGAAGGAACAGCCCTGCATTACTTTTATTGTCAGCCTGTCAAACTCCCTTGTTAGGCAGGGCAGGAGGATGGAAAATAGACCAATATTCAGCTTCTTTTTGTGTGTATGTGCGAAGGCAACAATTCTGAGAAGGGGCTTTTTCCAAAAATATACTTGGTAGTGTCTGAACTTGTGTGTACAAGGTTAAGAATAGCACATACAGGGCAGTAGAGAGGGGAAAGAGAGTTATCTCTACTTAACCCAGAGCTGCCAGTCCTGACAGATTGGTTCTTTTATTCTCAATTGTGTTGGAGCCTTTCCATGGGAATTCCTTAGTTATTCATGGGGGGAATGTCCCCCATGCTCGATTCCTTGCTGCACTCTGAGCTCCTGGTGCAGGAGAGCTGAAAGTGAAAGATAAAGGAACAGGCAAGGGAGAAGAGAACTGTGTATGGATTTCCCGTCCACTCTCACGTTGCTAAAGGACACAATTGGTAGTTCCAGTTGCTGACAGTGTCTCCAGAGCAGCTTTAATTCTTCCAATAGCTCCTACTTCGGGCACTTATTGTACCTTTTGTGCTTTTGGTTTGCTTGGTGAATGCATCTTTTTAAGAAGCGACTCTTTAAAGATTATCATTAAGACAAAATAACCAGCCTTTTACATCACTTATGCACAGTAGATAAAGAAGTCCTGCCAATTTTGAGGTATATGTTATTTCCCCCATGTTTTGATACGTGATAAGTAAGTCTTGGTGTTGCTTTTTATTGCTGAATAGGTGGCTGAAGCCATCAGTGCACAGCAGCAGGTTGCAACGAAAGCAAAGACAAGGAAAGGTCATGTTTAGTGAGATTGTTCTGAACCCTGTTGGTATCCAATCTTCACTTGTCTGCCTAAGCATTCCCATACTGTTCATCACCAGGATGCCTGGATGCTTCTCAGAGATTAACACATGTATTTGTTCTCTTTGGGGGAGATTTTTGTCACAGGCAGATCAAAGAGAAGATTTTTCAAAGTGCAGAGGTGGGAAAACTCATAATTTAAGACTTGTGAAGGAAATTCCAAAGTTCTACATCCATGGGATTGTCATGTCTGTGTATCCTGCAAGTATCCTTTAGCTCCCAAACCATGTGGCCAACTTCTGTCCTGCTTCCTGAAGCTTGAGGAAACACTCAGCATTCCCTGACACCAGTCTGGCAGAGTTTCTCTTCCAGTTCTGCCAGCGAGGGGTCAGGAAATACATGCCTGAAGTGAAAATATGTCTGGGGCAAACTGCAGAGATCTCTTTATCAATTTCCCCTGTATCTCAAAAACCCCCCAAACACTAACATCAATTTGTCTCTCTTGGGCAGGATTGCAGGAACAGGAGGTTCATTTACATTTAGCATTTAACTATGGCAAGAAGTAGTTTCACATCAGGCACTCGACCATTTGACCAGCAGATTTTGCTGCCATCCTCTAATAAGAGGTGAACATCATTAAAAAGCCCTCCCAGGTTTAAAATGGACAATAAATATAGGGAAGAGCTTGCACAGAGGAGTCAGCCTGCCCAGTGCACACGTGCTCAGTGGGGTGCCCTGGTCACAGGTACTGGCTTTGTGCCTGGTTCCCCAGCGTGCTGTGGAATTTGAATTCTCCCCTTCACACAGCATGGCCAAGCTCTCACACTCGTTTTACTTGAGGCATTTTTGCAAAGGCAAATGACCCTGCTGGAAACTAATCAACATAATTTTTTACTCTTCACAGAGGTCTATTAGCAATCATTGCTGCTCTAAATGGGGACAAGTGTGTTCCTAAATTCAAACCCAGAAATGTTTTGCATTTTCTGTAAAATGTTCTTGCCTGGGCTTGTCTCTGGCCAGCCCCTTTTGGGGCTTTCTGTGTTTTCCCTTTTTCCCTGGATGCTGTGGCTGGCTGTCAGATAGGGAGATGCTGCTGGGAATATTGAAAAAGCTCAAATGAGAATGGATGGGAAAAGGCAAACTCTCATGTCACTGCTCCTGTAGAAACCCTGCACAGCCTCTTCCTATAGATGTGTACAGCAAACAAATACTAGTGTTATTAAATGAGACACAGACACTTAGTTTTTATGCTGCCTGCCAATGGAGAAGACAATAATTGTTTTCACCATACATAGATAGCCATAAATTTTATGGTGGAAAATCCCTATGGATACAAAATGCTGCAGATTTATCATGACTAAGCTAAGCAAAACTGTCCTTAGGGCAGACTTTGTCTAATTCTAGTTCTATAGGAATTTGGTTGGCCCAAAGTTTACAGCCAAAGGACAAGTTTGTGTTAAAGATAAATAAGCAGCTTGTTTATGGGGTAAGAACACAACCTAAGGGATTTACCAAATCCCAGGAAGGAATTCTATGGAACAAGGAGGTGTGGGGTAACGTTCCCAGGTGGCTGCAGAAACCACTGGTCACATTTCCTTTTCCTACCAAGCATTTATACTGAGAGCAGTGAAGTTAATTGCTAAACACAAGTTTGGCTAACATTTCTCTGGGTCTCAAAGGGAAGCTGTTGGATTTCCATCCCTTGCCCTGGCTCCTCCAAGAGCCTGGGTATGCAGGCTGTGCCTTCTCTTATGCCTGCACTCAAACTGCATCACTGTGCCCACTTGGGCAGGATTTAAACCTAAAACGAGTGCGAAAAATTTAAATTCTCATGTATTACGAGAGCTTGCCCATTTATTGGAATAAAAATTACGAGGATCATTAATCTGTGCCTATGTAAATGAGGCGCTGGAGTGGCTTTCCTGATAACCAGTGTCACACGCTCCGTGGCAGCCATGCCAGGGGTGGGATGTGTTGATTGCCTCCAGGGCTCACCGTGCAGCTCTCAGGCTTGTTCTGCTCCCCATGTGGCTCTGGAGAACAGGCAGGAAAGGTCACAGGAGCAATCAGGAGCAGCACATCCCTCCTCAGGTGGGGCTCCCTGTGGCTGCAGGATGAGCTGCAACACACGTTTGCTTTGAAATGGCCTGCCTGCTTTTTTGATTCATTCATCTGCCTCCACATTTGCCACGAACGTGGACAATACTTGTTGTTTACCTGTTTGGGGTTTTTTGTCCTCGCTGGGCTTTTTGAAAACTGGAAACAGGAGGAATTAAAAGGTTAGATTGTTTTGATAACGTGTCTCCCTGCAGGAGTGAAGCAGAAGCTGACAGGCTGCTTTGAGAGCTTTGCTGATGGCATGACTTTAAGGAGGATTCTGTAAGCAAACTACTAGTAAACACCTGCAATTTTAAGACTTTAAAAAAAAAAATATGACTGAAATTTCTTAATATATTTTGGAGTTTAGAGGCATGAATCTAGGTGTGGTTAAGAGGAGCTGAATATCTGACCCCCTTCCATCATATCTAGAATTTTCACACACGTATTTCAAGTTGAGACTTACAGACCAGACAAAATTCAGTGGCCTTTTGTCTTCCCTATTCCCACGAAGAGCACATTTGCTTCAGGAGCCTCCCCAGCCTCTCAGCACCTGCCCTGCCCAGCCCTGGAACAAGAGGCAGCATTGCATCCATGTAGTGCTGCCTCCAAGGCAGATATTTGTCAGGAGAAGTCACTGACCCCTTGTTTCCTTAGCCCTGGAGATCCTGGCCCTCTCATTGCTGAGTCTCCCTGGGGATGTGGGGGTGCTGCTGCCTGCCCTGGGGGAAGGAGAGCACTTCATCTTCTCATCTGTCTCAGCTGCCATCCCTGCTGAGGCTGCACAGGAGCTCTGGGGGCAACCCCGGACAGCAGTGCCTGAGATGTCCATCCCTGGGCATCCTCTAAATGAATCCTCACCGTTTTCATTAGAGACACTCCTGCTGGACAATTATGGATTGTGACTCTCCCACTTTTTTCCCCACAGGCAGAGAGCTTGTGTAAAAACTGGCTGACATTTAAAAATGCCAGCAATCTTATTAATTCTTCAGTTCAAGAAGTGTTTCTTGGGGCTCTTTGTGTTCCAGTTGGAGGACAAAAGGGTGAATCAGCACACGGATAGAACCAAGCTCTTTACACCAATACTGCACTCCTTTAAAATTGTGTTTACTGTGGAACTTGTGACTAACTGGGAGATGCACCTGGGAAGGTTAAAGCACCAGAGTTTCCAGCTGTTTGTGCTCTGTCCTGTGACTGACCTTCTTCTGGCTGGTTAGCAGGAATTTAGGGCTCTTCTGTGCCTGCTCTTCCTCCAAAGCAGAGCCACCAATGCAGGTTACTGTCCACCAGCAATCCGAATGCACTTGCCAGTGTTTGCCCTTATTCCAGGATCACACGTTAAATTCCAACCAGAGGACAGGATGTGCCAGGGCTTTTCCCTGCTGGGATGAAAGGCCAAGCACATTAAAATGCCTGTTTCCCCTTCCCACTCCCCAATTTGTGGGCTCCCCAAGAAAGCTGTGGCACTTGTGTGGGGAGTTTTGTGTGCAGTTAAACATTTTCCAGAGGGAAACACCCTTGTCCCTCCTGTATGTCCAGGAGAGCTGTGGCAACTCACTCTGCTGGATTTCCATGCCAGTGAAATGACTGGGATCGTGCATGTTTGCTCTGTGCCACAGGTCCTTATATTTTGATGTCAAATTTCCTTCTCTGGATTGAAAATGCTTCTCAGTGGTTGGTAAGTATATTGTTTTGCTGGATGTAAATCTCCCATACAGAACCCAGCCAAGGTTACTTCACTTTTAAATCTCCAGTGACCATCCAGTAAATAACAGCTCTTGAAGTCCTGAGTCTATTAGCAGAAAATACAACTGTAGATCACTCCTCAAGGAGTGACTCATTGCAGTGGGGTTGGCAGGGAAGGCAGGGAAGAGCTTTCTGTAGTCGGATGATTGGGTTTATTAATGCAACAGCTACTCCTGCATTAGCAATTATATTTAGTGTGTAGTGACTGAGAAAATCAGATGCCTTCCAGTCCCTGCCACTGGCACGGAGCAGCTTTTTGCTGAAAATGGGAGGAATATATGAAATTATCCCAGGGTAAGAGGTTATGCATGCATTAAGGCGACAGCCATGGGTGCTGGCCACTAATTGTGAGGCCACCATGGGTTAGCACAAGGTCTTAAATCCTGCTGTTGAGAGCTTTTATTCTTTGACCTGACTCGCTACAGGGGAATGGGTTTCAATTTGGAATAAATTTTGACCCAAATAATTTAAAGTTAATCTCACTTTATTTTACATAATGCTTTATGATAATGCAATTGTAGCATGTTTAGTGTGGGGCACAGAGGGCAACAGTCTACAGAAGCTGACATTTTGCATAAAGAAACAAAAAGAGGCCCTGGGTTTATCGAGTCAAACTGATAGCAGCAGTTGAGAAGATTAACCTTTCCAATAATGACTTCCCCTCTTTTATGTATTTTGGGGTGGTCTCTTGTAGGTATTAATTTGTGACACTCAGCAATTCCATCCTGTGCAGTTTGGGGGGTGTGAGCTGAATAGTTTACTGGGTCAAGCAAATGCAGGAGAGATCAAACCAAACAGGGTGAGAATATGAACTCTAACAGAGTAAGTGTATTGCAGGTCAAGTGCTGCTTGAGTGAAGCAATGCACTGCTCTAAGTTCCTGGATACAAAATCCTTCTTGTCTTGGGGAGTTATCAGAAAATATGCACTCAGTGAACCAGAAAACTGTGAAATTATTTAATAAAATTAATCCTCAGCTGTGAATAGCAAAAATGTCAGATTTATTTTGCATCCAGATTTTCATCCCAGCAAATCTAAATTTATCCTTGGCTTCTTTTGTCCTGATTTTAACATTTACTCTGTTGTACTGACTATAGTTTTATACCCAGTCCATGTTTTCATAGGAAGTGTCAAGTTAGTATAAAGAAACAAGGAAACATTTTCAAGTAGGATTTAAAACCATGATACTTGTATTTAGATTTACTTTCAGGTGTAAGCCAAATAATTTCAATACATATTCATGTAGATCTGATATTTGCTTTCTTTTATTTGTCAGCATAATCTCATGTTTTCCACTGGGCTCCTTGTTTTTTGCAGGGAGCACCTACATGGATAAGAAATAGGAGAAAGGATGGAGCTTTCTGGTCCATGGGAGATACTGGATATCCCTACTGATCCTCTGGGATCTGTGGGTCTTCTCCCTAGTGCTGAGAAGGGAAGGCAGTGCCCTTTATCTGGGGATTGTGTACTGCTTACCCTGTGGCTCCTTCCTCTGAGACACAGGCCTGTTCCAGCTCCCCACTCTCTCGTGCTTGGCAAAACTGGAGAGAAAAAGAGAAGGAGCTCTTGGCATTTTAGAAACTGGTCATTCAGTCATTGCTGGAAGACAAACACCTTAGTTTCTCACTCCTGCACCAAGGAATCCTAAAGGAGTATTCTCTCTAACTCCAGTCCTTTTGGAAGTTGGAACTTTTCAAAGCAAAGCTGTTCAAAGCTGTTTTGCCCAGCTCTGTCTGTCAGTCTCCATCTTCTGCTCCCCCTTCAGCTGTGGTACCTTTTACTCCTGTCACACCCTTCACAGAAAGAACAATTCCTTTCACTGCTTTGGTTTTTCACCCTGTTTTTTTGGCTCCCCAGGCCTAAGAAAGCAGCTTCCTGCTCCTTTGGCACCGTGTCCAAAGGATAAGGGAGTTTTTCCTTAACTGCAGCTTGTTCTTCTGCAGTA
Source organism: Xenops minutus (assembly GCA_035221455.1). Classification (NCBI taxonomy): domain Eukaryota; kingdom Metazoa; phylum Chordata; class Aves; order Passeriformes; family Furnariidae; genus Xenops; species Xenops minutus. The sequence continues at coordinate 3,216,594 of JAWWEE010000004.1, forward strand.
TTTTCCTTGCAAGCAGCCAGAGCAGTTGCAGTAAGTAGCACATGGAAGGACTTTGCTTCCCCAGTGACCAAAATGCCCCTTCCTGGCTCAGATTGTTCCTCTTGCTAAACAGGGGTCACCCCTTTAGTGGACCATACACAGCCTGCTTGGCTTCCCTGTCAGAGCTGTGTGGGCTGGATCCAGAGGGGCACTCTGGCTTTGGGACTGGCAGGACTGAAGGACTGGCAGCTTCCAGCCCCATTAACCCCTCTCCCAGCCCTGTTGAGAGCTGAGGAGCCCTCTGTGCATGGCTGGGCTCAGAACTCCAGCAGCACGACTGCAATCAGCACCATTGCCTCTGATCACACACTTCCAATGTTCGTATTCTCCATCCCAGCTCCAACAGCTCCCGGTAAAAATCCTCCTTTGAACTCCCTGGTGCTTCATTTTCCCTGGATGAAACCACCACTGTGTTTCAGTCAATGTCAAAACAGCCCCTGAATGAACAGAATTAGGGCAGAACAGGGAGGGTATGATTTCCCTCCCGCACAGGAGTGGCTGGGGACTGAAATCATCAGTGCTCTTTGAAAGGATGAGTTATTTCCATGAGGGTGCCTTAGGAGTGCAAAATGTTATTAGAATATGCATTATTATTTTGATTTTCACCTGTCAATGCTGACATCAGTGACGGGAAAGGGCACTACGCTGGAAATGTGATCTGCTCACCTTTCCCCAACATGATGCAGCACAAAGACAGGTGATTGTTACGCTCTGTTATTACTGGGTAGCTCAGTCTCAAAGGATGTTGTGCTGCTGGATGACATTGTGCAGGAGTCTCTGTGCTTGATTTTATTTGGAGTAAGTCATCCCTCTTTATACACAGATAATGAACCCCCATGCACCTGGCACAGGCTGCACAGTGCTACTGAAAACTGGGAGTCTGAGCATGCCTGAGAGTGAACTTCTCTCATAAGTATAAGCTGCAAACCCTTATTCAACATTAAATCAAATCAATGTTAATTTGTGAACTAATTAGCATTTCAGGCTTTTTTTTTTTTTTTAGCAGTGGGGTGATTTTGTATATAATGCCATGTGATTGTACCGAAGTACATAATTATGGAGCTGAATACATTGTCTCCTGCTGACAATGTTGCAGAAGGAGTTTCTTTCAGCCAAGGATGTTCAGTACCTCTGAATTAAAAGACAGATCCACAGTCCCATGCATGTGACCCAAAGCTGAATTAAATTGATGCTCCATCAGAATCTAGGGGCCTGCCCTGTCGAAAAAATGGGCTGAATATATATTAACTGAGTTTACTCATTCACATTTCTACTATATTTTTATGAGGAAATGGCAGGATATCCTTTGGTGTGAGACAGATGTGACAGGTGTTCTGAGTGGGGAACGTGCATCAAAGAAAACCAAGTGATTTAAGGAGAGGGCTTTTTTAACTCTGAAGTCTGACTGCTGGAGTACAGAACTGTCAGTGCTTGCTCAGCTCAGTGTTCCTTCCCTCTCAGAATCCTCTCCCTGGCAGCAGCCAGAGATGGTGTCAGGAATCCCATCAGTTCTGTAAGGGCTCTCTCTCCTGAGGCAAAACTCATACAGGTCTCCTCTATATTTACCAAGAAACAAGCACTTTAATTTAGATACCATCACCCACACTCTAGTTTTCTTTAAAACCAGTTTTAATAATATTTATGTCCTTTGTGATCTATATGTTGTCTTTGATGGCACTGATTTCATGTAAGTAACATGGTTAAGATAAAAGCCTCTTTCTTACCATCCTGCTGAATATACAATCTGCCCTGATGGGGTGAACATTGCACCCATCTGATACAAATAGATGAGATAGTAATGCAGCATCATTTATGCCTACAGTCAGTAGCCCTCTTTAAAAACCCCCAACATATAAACTGTTAAAGGTTTTGCAAAATTGAAGCTGAGCTTGTGCTTCCTTTACAGTCCCTGAGCCAACCAGCCAAATGCCCTGTCCCCAGACAGCCTTTGCCCAGGTAAGTCACTGCAGGGGCACTCACAGGGGTCAGACTCTGACTGGTTCTTGTGCTGGCATTCACTGGTCTCCTCCTGCTGATTTTGCCTTCACGGGGCTGAGTGTGGGACTGTCAGAGACTGGTTTGGGTGTTGGTCCTTTTGCACTGGCAGGCTGTTCTTGCACTAGACCCACTCAGGCTGAGCTGCACAGAACAGGGATTCACACCCTTCTTTATCATTTGAAGAATTAAACACTCAGAAATGTTGAAATTTAAATGATCTGCCCTGGCTGTCTGGATTAGGCTCTGGATGCCCTACTTCCCAGCTGTTGTTTTGGCTCTTTTTGCAGACTATTTTTCTGGGTCCTGATTCCTTCCTAGAGCTGATTGCAATCAGAAAGGCTAGAGACTTTAATTTTCAGTCTGTTATTCTAGGAAAATGAGGCATATTGGATCTCTCTGTGTGTACTCAGAACCTAGAGACCCTTCTTTTGAAGGCCTCAGCACAGCCAACTTGTTCTCTTTTGCTTTTCAGCCCAGAAGGTCTTGTAACATCACATGATTCAGCTGGACCCATCAAATCTACTAATGGTAAGAGAAACACCCAAACATATTTACTTATCAATATTATTCATGCATTATTATATATATTTATTTATTAAACCTTCCCCTAAATTGGTCAGTGAATTATCTCTATTAAAATGTAACAATATGTTGTGAATTTCAGCCCTCCTTTTACAAGCTCAGTTCTGGACAGCTGCATTACTAGATGCAAACTGGGTGAGAGGAGAATTGCCCTTGATTTTCAGTTTGTACCATAACTTTCTTATACTTGACTGTTTCAGGCATTTAAAGGGTTTCCTCTTTCTCCCAGTTGCATTTTATGGCTGATTGTACACAGTTCTGCCTTTGTGCAAACACCCCAATGTGACAATATTTTCAGTGCAAACAACAGAAAGTTAAACTGTTTAGAAAAACACAACTGAGCCCAAGAGCCACACTAATTATATCCCTGGTTATTTTGAGACAGAGAAATATTTCAATCTACACACTGAATTTATGTGCTAAAGATGTCTCTTCTTGTCTGAACTAGCAAATAACCCTCAGGGAGCTTTATTTTTGTTTACACATTTAATGTAGGACGTTCTTTGCATCACAGAAAGATCACATCTTCCCCTTGCCTCTTTCAGCTCTGCCACACCAAACCTCAGGCTTTGCTGTTATTTGTAAAATTGCTTTTGTTTCCAGTTGGGATCAGATGTAGAAATGGAAAAGACCAGGGCATATTAGAATTTGTGGCTGGGGGATAATTCTGCACAAGACCAAGGAAGGGGTTTAGAACAGCTTTTTTGGGTATCTGACTGATATTAACCTGCAAAACAGCAAGACACGAGGACAGGAGGAGCGAGTTATTAAAGCAAGGGAAGAGAATTACATTCAGAATGATGTAGCTCATGATTTTACACCTCCTAAATTTTGAGGTAAGTGATCTTGCCTATTTGGGAAGAAAAGTGGCACTGGCTTATCAGTCAATTAGAAACCCTCAGGACATTTCAAGGAGAAGATGCAGAGAAAATGTTCATTTTGAGATATTCATGGAGAAAATGTAAGAATGTTCCAGCTTGTGTGGCCAATTCTGATCTGCTGAACCATTTCCCTGGCATTTACTGGCTTGCAGTGAATTTATAAATGAATTATTAATTGGATTCTACCAATATTAGGAGTAATTTTTTTAATTTTAAGCAAATATTACAAGATCCATGGCAACTCCAGAGATAAGGTCTGTTCTAATTTCTAGCAGCAGCTGCAATATCAAAGAGGTTAATTCAGATCATCAAGGTTTCATCTCCTTGCCCTCTAAGGTCTGATTCATAAAGCTGAAGAGATGAATTCAGAAATTTCCAGAGACAAATGGGGGAGAAAATCAAGAGATATGAAAAAGGAGGGTGGAAAATTAAGTTTTGTCTCAGTGTATGTGGTTACCAAGCAGGGCTTGAAATTCACTTCCATTCCTGTGCAGATGAGGGGGTGAGATGTTTCCCTCATACCCTGGGCCAGTTCTCAATATTGGTGCAAATTAGTGATCCATTTAGTCCCCACCACTGGCTGATGCTGGGGAGAAAGGCAGAAATCCTTGGGGAGGCATTTAAGAGTTTAAAACTAGAGAGATGAGATTGTTTGCAGCCACTGTTTGTCTTCTGCCCCTAAAATGTAAATACTAATCAGTCACTATTGTGCTGCTGGTCTGGCTCCTGTGTTTGTGCGTGAAGTCAACACTAAACTTCTTGCTGAGCTTTTCTAAGTACCCTGCTCTGCTCTCAACATCCCACAGGCTCCAATTCAGGTTAATTGAACACTGTTTAACTGCCACTGTCTTTAACTGAGCACCATCTTTCTATTAACTTTAAATTAGCTTTGCATTTGTGGGGAAAAAACCACCAAAAACAACAAATCAAACAAGAAAATAAACCATTAAAAAACCCAAACAAACCCAACCCAAAACTGGTGTAATTCTGAACCATCGAGCTCAGAGAGGACAAGATGTAATGGACAGTTGTGCTTGAATCCTCATCTTAACTGAAAGGAAATAAAGACAATTATCTCCTCTGGGACAATTCTCTTGGCAGCATCTGATTTGGACTTGGTCAGGTTTTGCTTTCCAAACCCTGAGCTGAAGATGTCCAAAATTTGCTGATGACCTTGCTAAAGCCTGAGGTGTTGGAGGGAGCTTCAGAAGATGCAGAGGTAATGCTGGTGCCTCCTAAAACCATGCAGATGTTCCCTGTTGTGGAGGTCACTGGATCCAGCCAGTGGAGACTCACAGAGCCTAGGATAGGATTTTCAAAAGAGTGATTTTAAAGAGGGCCATGATAAGTCACTGCTGTGAAGAGAAGGAAAATCATCTGTTCCCCATGTCCCTGGTGGGAAGGATGTGGGGAATGGTACTGGGCTTAAATACCCCTGGCATGGGTATAAATCCTGTATAAACCAAGAAGATAATCAAGATACTGAGATTTATCAGGGCCTTCTGGACCTTGTATTTAGGGGCAGAAGAAGAGGTGACCTGAGAAATAGAGGGTTTGGACTGACAGTCTTTGATATGTTTTGACTTGAAATATGAAGGTAGGAGGAGAAAAAGAACGTGGTGGTGTTCATTTTCACAACAGCCTCATGCACCTGGTTTTATGTCTCCAAAATGATATACACGTTCTGAGAAAGGACAAATTTGTGGAGCAAACAGTGAGTATTCTTTAAATGCAAAATAGGCTCTTAACTGACCAACCAAAGCCTGGCTACATTATGTCAGAGTGGTTCCAGCAGTCAGACAACCCTCTCTCCTTCACAAGCAGCAGATAGCTCGAATCCCAGTGAGATCCAAACATTTAACCTTTTAGATTTTCTGTTGTAAATGCTGATTTCAGTCCTATCTGATTTAGAAAACAGTTGCAAGTTCAGACACAAAACCAGAAAATACCAGTGCTTTTCTTGGTTACTTTTTTTTTGCTTTTTGATTAGGCATGGAAGAAGTCCAGGCTGCTTCTTCCTCCTTGCCTTTTCCAACACAAAGGGCAGCAAGGAGCTAAATTTGTGCCTAGAGAACTCTGAGCACAGATGTGCAGGTGGAGGGATGAATCCCCTGAGCAGTGGAGAGGGGAGCAGTTGTTACCCAGTCTGAAATGGAGGGGTTTGTTCATCCTTCTATTACTGACGTGCCTCAAGTCACCAACTCACTTTGCTTTATTAGCAGAAAGCAATTTTCTCTCTTATTCTGCTATGGAAATTATAAATTCCTGCAAATTTTGAGCCTAACTACAGAGATGAGTGGATGAATGGGAATGGCAAACTGCAGCAACAGTGCCTTCAGGAGTGTCTGGTCTCCTTGGGGAGCTGTTTTCTCTGTGATGGCACAACTGAGGTACAGACAGTGGTGTGGACTCCATTTGTTGCCCATGGAAGTGAAGATCTCTAATTATGTTTCTTTTCCAGCTAACATAACCTTTTAGCATAGGGATGTTCTTTATTCTATGAGACACTTCTGCAGGAACCTCCAGGTGCAGGGATCTACATGACCTTCTTCCCCTTGCATTGCTTAGGTCTTGAAGAAATAAAATCCTAATAGTGGTTTGTAATGTACTGAGGGAGGGATGCAGACACAGAAACCAGGAGTAAGCTCTGATAGCATCTTGGTCTGTTATCTTTACACATTTGTTTTTTCATTGTGTGTCTGTGAATCCACATGGTTTCGTAAATTTTCCCTTCCTGATGCATATCTCTTTGTTCTTTGAGAAAAAAACCAAACAGCTGAGAATGTCTGTATTGTTGAATTGACCTCATCAAATTCAGCCCACGGCCTTTAGGATCTTAAAGCAAAGTCGTGGAGCACCTGCACAGATTCCTATTTACTTTAGAAAATCTTAGAGGTTTAATAACAAACGTTGCCCTGGTTTATTTCTGAGCTTTCTGGAATCATCCTTGCACGGGGAAGACTGTTCAATGTGCTACGTTTTGAATTAACAAGTTAATCTATAGCTTCTTGCTGAAAGAGAGGGGAAGCAATTACTGGTATGCATTAGATCACTTTAATTTCAGGTATATGTTCAGATATATCTTCACTGGCCCAAGCAAGGTCTGGGGTTTGGACTGAGAGAGAGAACAGTGATTAGCCAAAGCAGCCCGAGTTCCTTTTCCTCATGAAGTTTAATCAGTCACTCGCTTACATGACATTTTTCAGAAGCTCCTCATTACTCTTAGAAGATGTTTGATTGACTGTGTTGTCTATTGTTGCTGCTTTGCAGGCAGGACAATTTACATGTCACGTGCAAGAAGATGCCATTAACAGAAGTCCCAGAGTCAGTAGTTTGATGCCAATATGAAAATGACTGATGTTGACCTACATAAATGATACAAATCAATTAATAGGAGCTTTCCAATTATTCTCTAGCTTGGGTGCCCCAAGCCCCCTCAGGCAGGGCAACACTGCCATTTGCTTTTTTGTCAAATTTCTTCCTGGCAGGAGTGTTTTTTTGCCCAGAATTGTTATAATTCAGGTGCTCTGATTGCTGGGATTTGCCTCCCTTGTGGGGTGAGAGTTTGTCAAGGTAGGGTGTGGAAAAGCAGGAGAGCAAAGTGCTGTAACTGCAGGTCCCCCCTGCCTCTTCTCTGTGATGTCTGCAGAATCCCTCAGTGCTGCAGGGCATTTTCAGCTCCCTGTCTGAGTGCTGCTGGACTTGCCACCTCATTTGCCACACTGGTGACCAGACCTACATCCTGTTATCCTTCCTGGTCCCTTCCCTCACAGCATCCCCAGATCTCTGTGCTCTCTAATGACCTCCTACTTCTGTCCTCCTTTTGGGTCCTGGGGTAAAGTGAGGAGGAAGAGAAATCAATGCAGGTGAAGCTTATTCTGAAAAAAACCCCAACCAACTGCTAATGTGTGTGGTGGAACAAGGCAGTGTGAATTTTTGGGCATTGCAAACAGGGAGGGCAGTTTGTTTTATCCTGTTCTTCTGTTTCTGCAGGTCCATGGGCTATGATGGGTGCGGGGTGTTCTCTGTGGTTACTGGTGCTCTCTGAGCGTGTCCCACTCCCCAGACCTCATCCTCAGATGTAATTTATCTCACTGTACCACCCCATTCCTAAATGCCCCCCTTACCTGAGCCTGAATTTAGACATTAATCTATAAATTTCTGGGTTTTTCTGGCTGAGTGGAAAGTCTATCACAAACAATATGAATTACTTAGACATGGAATTTCAAAAGGGGGCAGGTAGAAAGCACCTGTGACTGGGACAAAACAAGAGCCTTCTCCAGTTGCAGTGGTTCCATTAGTAGCTTATATTTCTCCAGCACATGTGGCTCATGAGGTTGCACAAGGCATTCTGAGGTGAGCACCAAACTGGAGGGGCCTTAGGAGGGAAGCAGGAGTGCTCTATATTATGGCTGTGCCTGTTTGGAGTGAATCTCAGTGGTTCTTTCCCCATGGAGCCTCCCTTGCCTGCACACCCAGTGCTCATGGATGCAGCTGTCCTGAAGAAAAAGGCCATGAACCCAGGGAGCTGCTCCACAGGCAGACACCAGCAATCCCTGGGTGAATCTAAAGCAGGTATAGAAGCAACAGCCTAATGGAAAACATTCTGCCTGCTAATGAAAGGGAAAATAGTGGTGAGGGAGTGTGAAGGGGCATCATTACTGAAGGATTCAGGCTTTTCACAGAGCTCCTGCTTCTGTATTCCTGTTACTCGGTGAAACGCTGACTCACAGAGTTTGCAGAGTTACTCTTTTCCATGGTATGAAATGAGCAGGTGGGAGGTTTTTTTAGCCATTTGCATAGGTTGGCTTTCTTTGCTTGTAGTAAATGCCCTAGTTTTAAATTCAGGAGGGTAAGGCATCCATCTTCTCCCCCTGCCTGCACTGAACAGTGTGCTCTTGAATGTTGAAGGAGATCCCTCACACAGACTGCAGCTCACAGCTGGATGTGCCAATCCAACATCCCAGTGTGCTCTCTGTAATGTGAGGGGATTATTACTGATGTTCTGCTGGCTCTGTTCATTGTTGTGAATGAATTATGCTTTTAAGATGGGCATTAGCCTAAAAATACCCCCAGTAACTTAAGTGGAGGTTATTAGTACTGATTGTGCCTATGGTTGCTCATAAGAGCCAACCAAGAACAGACCCCATTGTGCCAAACACTGCATGTGAGATGCCCCCTGTCCCAGCCAGTGTCTGTCTAAATATATTTAGGGTGGGGCCAGGGATAAGGCATTCAAACAGGGATTTCACACAGCAGAGGCTTTTCTGCCAAAGAATATAAGAAAGACTCACATCTTCCTCGTCCTGACACTGTGGTGTGTCTGAGGAAAGGAGAGCATCTCTCCCCTGTGCTGTTCTGAGTTTGTGTGGCGTGGGGTAGAGCTGTCCCACCAAATATTTTACTGCCTTTCCTTATCTGCTCCTTTTGACAGCAGCTTGGCTTGCTTTCCATGGACTTCCCTGGTCTGGCTTGTGGAGTGAGGGATGCTGGGGAAGCAAAGTCAGAGAGTGGTACTGTGCAAGTCCAGCTCTGTGTTTTTCCCTTCAAGTTTGTCACAGTCTTTTCATGCTGAATTACTGAGCATTTAAATCTGGAAATGCATTTCACCATAAACAGCATTTCATGGAGGAAAGCGAGGAGTCAAGTTACTCAAGGCAGTGCCATTGGATGGCTGTGGGGAGGAAACAACACAGGCTAGTCCATGTGCTTTCTCATTTGCAAAGATTCAGTTGCTGTCTTATTTCTCCCATCATAAAATTGTCTCTCTGAGTTTTCCAGGTGGGTGCATCACAGGGGCTGGAATGTAGCCTGACAGGTAGAAATCAAAAGCAGCATGTCTTAGTGATGCTTTGTCAGCTGTGAATAACAAGAAACATTTGGGGGGTTGTTCTGGAAATCCAGATGCCATCCACTGTCAGCTCTCAGCTGCTGCTGCTCTGGGCAAACCTCAGAATATGTCACAGGCAGAACATTTGCTGTGCCCTGGATTTTGCTGCCACAGACATTTGCCTAATCTGTTTGTATGGCAGCTCTAAATCAGGTGTCAGCTCCTGTCTGCACTGAAATCTCTATTGCTCTTGTAACCTGAAGTCCAGAGGACAATACTGAACGTGTTCTGTGGCTACCAGGATAATTTGTGCTCAATTCTTAACAACTTAGGTGACTGATTGCCTGAAGTTAAAAAGCAAATGTTTTTGCGTAGTGATGCTGATAAAGAATTCAACAGTGGACTGGCAGCAGCCAGTCAGAGCTTGGGGGTGACTCCCTCTCCAGTATCCAAGGATAACCTCTCCCTTTTCCAGTCACATGTCACTTCCAGCACAGTCTGATAACAGGGATCCAAATTCATGTTACTGTGGGGATGTGTGTTGGTGTATGTAGGTTTATATATAATATTAAGTTACTTAGCCTGAATATTTCAGGATGTTTGTTTGATATTGTGATATATGTGACAATACAAAGATCTATTAATTGGAATAACAAGACTTAAAGGTTTATTTATATATACTGCCAAACACAGCTGTATCAGTGGGTGCTAAAAAGGATACCATGCTTTTGCTTGACAGTGCACTTCATGATCTATTATAGGAGTAATATTTTACCAAGAACCCAAATACCAAAAGAAGCAGATTGACCACAGTACTCTCTTCTTTCACTGTGCTTAAGGTTGTCTTCAATATTTAGTATTTCAATATTCAAGCTCCTTGTGTTCTCAATCCAAAAGATACTTCTTCAGAAATGTAACAAAAAAGTTTTGTTCCTCATAAATTCCACATCACTGAACCAGTGCTAAGTTAATTAGAGCACCCTTTCATACTCCAGGTTTCAGCAGGTAAAGATGGGAGGGAAGAACCAATGAAATGCATGATAATGCCATGCAATCTCTCCAAATAAAGATCATTAAAGTTTCTGACAAGGCTTTGATGCTGAAGCGCTGACTCACTCGTAGCAAATGCCCAAGTGAAGCAAATCCTTGCCCGTGTGACAGGCCCTGAATGGCTCCATTAGCATGGCATCATCCTAATGCATGTAGTGTGTGTTTAATGCTAAATGCATTAGCACTTAATGTCAGGAGCTCGAGTCAAGGGGTTAACGCAAATTAAGGATTGCAACAGAGATTTGTCACTCTTTATAGCTCTGCGTTAGGAGCCCTAATTTCATTACTGGAGCTTAGTCTGTGAAGAAAGAGTATTATTTTTGTGTTGGGCTCTTCTTCTTTCTTTTGAAAATAAAGAGCAATTACCCTGCTAGCACTTGCTCTCGCACCAACACCTCCTGGGAAGCCCCACAGTAGCACCATGTAAATACGTGCCATGATGGAGTGAAACCTGCAGAATATGTTACCTAAGAAAATGTAACTACCCAGTTTAATTAGCAGATGAACAATATAAAATGAAGTCGAGAATGGACACCTATGGCTAAAGGTGGCCTTTTGTTTTGTTTATCCAACACTCAAAATACAGCAGGCCCAGGGAGCTTTCCCCTGGCATCAGGTGAGGGTTAAGCAGCCCTTAACCTTTCCACTTGACCTTGCCCCTCTTGGTGTCTGAGTACAGACAGTGGCACAGCTGTGCAGAGACCCTCAGTGGGGACCAGCCCAGGTGACAAAGACATGGCAGGGGAACTGGTGTGACACAGGAGCTGGCTTAGGGGCTGGAAGGAGCACGGAGGGACGGGCATCGCTCTGCTGTATTGCTGATGACTGCACAGAGCACAGAGCTCAGTTTATTATTCAGTGTGCAGCAGGAAGATGCACCTGAGCTCTTTCCCAGTGCTCCAAACCGACAGGGCTGCATTGCCTTAGCAGTAATTCCTTCTAGCAGTAGTAGTGTTAAAGTCAATGGGACCACAAACAGAGCATAGAGAATGTGCCAGTCTCAGTGGGGTCAGGATGAAGAGCTGTTATGCTGATTGACCTCAGGAAAAAATTATTTTGAAGGGGTTTTTAAATGATTTTAATTAAAACGTGTATTTAGATGAGTGGAATTTATGCTAATTGCACTCGTACGTCACCATCGTTCTTGAGAAAGTTTTAGAAGTCTTAAAAACTTCAGCTTCAGGGAGATGGTGCTCAACTCTTCCTCACAGAAGGGCAGGAAGGGAAATGTTTGCTTGGACATCACCAGTCAGGGCCCAAGGGCACCGAGAGGTCCTGATTGCCCTGACCAGCTCTGTTCCAGCTCATTCCTGGTCCTTGCTGAGCCATGCCACAGGGGAACGTGGCAGGAATCAAGGTGTTGTCTCTCCCTCGGTTCCTGTTCAGGACTTTGGCTCTGTTTTCCTTGAGGACAAGTTCTTGTGCTTGGTACTTTGCTACACTTAGAGTTTTGCTCCTGATGGCAGCTGCACATGCAAGTATATTTTGTGTAGTATATCTGGACTCACAGCTTTGGGCCAGGTCCAGCCTGAGCAGTATTTCTGTGTGATTGGCTACTTTTCCCCAAAGAAGGAGTAAATCCTGCTGTAAGAGCAGACATCTCCTCTTGCACCCTCCATCTGTTTTAACAGCTCTTGCTGAGGTCTGGAGGTGAATCTCAGAGGGTCTGATCCTGCTCTTGTCACCCTGTGAAGGATTGCCTCATTGCTTTCTTCTCTCCCTCTATCACTTCCCTACCCCAGCTGCATCAGTAGCCCACACAAACAGCAGTAATGAGTCTGGAGGTACAGCTCTGGCATCAGAGGGGCCCAAGCATTCATCTTGCTGCCTAAAAGCCTAACCAGTGTATTTCCCTTCCCTTTCCAGCAATGCTGGGATCCTTCACCTTTCCAAGTGTTCATAACATCTGCCCCTTTCAATAAGCTTGCCTTGTTGCACATGCCAGCATATTCCTGGGGTTCTGGCTACGGGCAGAGATGGGGAAGAGCTTTACCCCAAGGGAAGAGCTGGCTGTGGAGCAGCTCATTCCCTGTCCTGCTGTGCTGCCTTAGCCTGCAGCAGTTTGTTCATGTAGCTGTGCCCCAGCACAAGCCTCATTAACCCTGCCATGGCCTGGGAGCACGTTGCTATCAGATGAGACACTCCAGCATTTTCTGTGTGTGCAAGAGCTCAAAGTGGTTTTCCTAATTCCAGTCTCAAAACCAGCCACCTGATCAGCTACAAGCTACGTGCTTGACAACAGTGATAAAATACGTATAAAATAAGATGTATCAATAAGGGAGCCTAAACTGACTATGGAAGGTATGTGGGCATTGAGTATCCTGTGCTTATCTTAAATCGATTGCAAGGTATCATTTTAAATTGAGGGGAAAATCCAGTTAAAAATGTATTCATGGAAGGAAAACAGCCCAAAGTGTCTACTGTTAAAGCGTGCCTTGATTTTAATGTTTTTGGCTTTCATTTCATGAAGTGTTAGATGAGTGGATAAGCAACAGGAATTATATGATAAGGTTGTCTGTGTTCTGCATTCACATTTGGGTAGTAACTCCAGATGAGAAAGGGAGCCCTGTGATTTGTCATGCACCTTGTGCTGCCTCTCATGCCGTGTTCTGAGACTCTGATTTAGCTGATTTAGGATGAGGTGGTTGTTAATTACGAGATGCCAAGATGCATGGAGGATGCAGGAGGATGGATCCCTGGCTCTGCCACCCAAAAGACTGCTGTAATGAAGAGGAAGAAAGGATAACTCGTGACATGAAGTGAGACACAAAGCTGGTGCTAGTGGGACTTTGATCCTCATTCCCTAAAAAGCTCTGTGGGATGTGGCATCAAGAGGGCATCTCCAGGAAGGGCTCTTGCAGCAGGATGGAGGTGAATGTCTAAAACACAGAGGTGTGGGCAGGAGCTGCTTCCCATCTGTGGCTCCTCTGGGAATGCTGAGGGTTTCCTTGGCCTGAGGCTCCCCACTGCCCCTGGCCTTTGGGAAGTGTGGGAACCCCTCCAGAGCTGAGACCACTGCTTGTGTCCTCAGGTTCTTCTGGGCCCTTGGGGTTATTCCAGTTCTCCCCCCATTCCCCTGGAATCCAGCTCTGGCTGTGGCTGCCCTGCTTGTGCCTTGGCTGAAGGATCCCAGCCCAGCTGGCTGTGCTCTATAAAATGAGACCTTTTCTTCCTCATACATCCCTGCTTTTGCACACCTGGAAGCTGAAAAGAGTGATAAATGGAGCTCAGGCTGTACCTTGGGAAGAATTACAGCTGTCTGAACAGCCACGCATGCAGGCTGGGTATTTACCTCTCTACTTTGCCATTTTAAGGTGACATTTGCTTTATCCAAGCAGTTATATTAAAATCGTGCATCTCAGTAACCCTTGTTTATTAGTCTATGCAGGATTGCTAATTTCCAGCCACAGCACATTTTACTGTGTTTTTCCTTATATTGTTGAAATATTTGAATATTGTTTGGGGAGGGGGAAGAAACCAAACCAACTCCCCCAAAAACCTGGTAAAATTCCTGATTTCTTAGATGCTGTACAACTATATAAACAGTCCTCTGTGTCTCAGGGGTTTTTAATCAGCAACATCCCCAGTATAAATCTCAATAGACAAATTTAGATCTCCACACAAAAGCAAATTGCTTTCTCTTTATAAAATGCATATAGTTGTGTTGTAAATGCAATCCAATAACACCACTATTGTCAGGATCCCTTTCTTTTTGCTTGTTCAAATTACATACACATTTAAAATGGATTTATAAATGCCTGCCTCTATACCCGAGTAAAATCTGGCATTTCACTTGCTGTGCCTTTGATAGTCAAGACTTTTGTAGATGTTTTTATGCTTTCTTTGTGGTTAGTGGAAACAGGAGCTGTTTATTTTGGTGATTCTTATTTTTAGCACCTGCAGCTAAAATGTATCTACTTGGTGATGCCAGTGCCAGAGTTGTCATTTATTAAAAATATGTATAGATTGAATGAAAACTTATAGCTGAATGGAGACTTTGGGGGTTTTTATGCTTACAGCAAATAGAATGGAACTTTAGGCTGAATTTTGCTACCTGTGACTTTGGAAGTGATGTGTGTGCTTGGCATCACCAGCTCTTCCAGGGGTGCCTCCCTGGTGGGCTGCTCAGTCCTGCTGGTCAGTGCTGGCTCTTCTGGGTGCTGCTGTTTGTCCAAGGACTCATAGTGGGGAGCACTAAGCAAGTCTGACTTGCTTAGACTCGTGCAGACATTCAGCTCAGCTTGAAACTGGCTTAACAAACCTTTATTCAAGTCTTTGATAGAGAGCAAACATAACCCCAGGGACTTGGGATCAAGCAGATGGAAAGGAGTTTAACCCCCAAACAGTTCCAGCTAGAGTTCTTCTTTATACACCATAATCCTCTTACGCATCCCCCTATTTCTTATCTCCCTAAGTGGTTGAATATTTTATTTGCAAAGCTTGCGTGCAGGCTTCATTTATATTGCATGCACTGTGCTCAGTGCATGCTGTGTGTCTTTCCATGCTGCAATTCCCAGTCTGTACCTCCTCGGCCACACGACATCACAGTGCCTTGCACAGACCTCGGCTAGTCCTTGGCAGCTGATGTTCCTCTTGTTGGTCAGTCACTCTGAAGCTCTCTCTGTTTTCCAGCTGCACACACAATATTAGTTGTTTGCATACTGCTATTGGAGCTCAAGAAACATTTGGACAACTCTCAGGCACATTTTTGGGGTTGTCCTATGCAGGGCCAGGAGCTGGACTTGATGATCCTGTGGGTTCTTCCAGCTCAGGATATTCTGTGATTCTGTGATTCTATGCATATTCTTAAGACCTTCACAGAATTGTTCCTACCTATGCCAGGAATCACCTGAAGAAATGGTTGGGACTGTTTTCTTCCCTGTTTCCAAGAATCTGTGTATCTTTGTATGCACAAGTCTTTTTGGTTTCAAGGCCTCTGCTTTGTTCCAGGTTCATCCAGCATCAGCTCAAATGAGTTACTGTTCTGTGCAATCCAATCAAGTGGAGAAGCTGGGGTATTGTGGCAGAGCAAGACCTCATGGGTGGGCACTAATGAGACTTTCCACCTGTAAATTACCTTGCAAACCACATCTGAAAGGTGCTCAAGAAGCACCTCTACAAGGTTTATTAATGCACAGAAAAAAAAAAGAAATGTTGAATGCTAAATAACTAAACAAAACCCAAAGACAGATATTAAAGCCATCCTAGAAAGGCTATAAATCAGTGGCAGGCAATAGGTTGGAACAGAGTGTGGAAGCTCTAGAGACACATCTGTCATCAGGGAAGCTGCAGCAACCTTATTTCCTGACTGCAGAGAGAGGAGCTTTGATCACAACTGCCACTGAAGCACTAATTCCTTAAAAACTGACTTAAAAGCCAATATAAAGTTAAAAAAAAAAAAATGAAGTTTATGACTTCAAAAACTTGTTTCAAATGTTGACTTTCTTTCTTTCTTAGTAATACGTGTTTTAATAAAAGTAACTTATGGCCCCTAAGATTTTTATGTTGTAAGTTGATTTCCTCCTTTTCTTCTTGCTTACCTGTCAACCTCGTTTCATCAACTACCTAATGTAGTATTTCTTTCATTAGGGAATAGTGACTAACACTGGGGAGCTGGAACTGCTGGGGTTGTATTATGTAGTGCTGTAAATCAGGTCAAAACAGCACTTGGATACAGAGAAGAAATTCTGCTTGTCAGGTGGGTATTTACCCTGATGCTTTAATTCAGGTCAGTGCTAAGCTTTTAAGGTAATCTCCCTTTCACTGCGCTGTGGTTCTTGGAGTGCACAAAGTGGATTTCTTTAGTGTGGAACCAAGTCAGAGGAGACACACCAGGAGTGCACCTAATCTATCTGCTAATGGACACTTAGCCCACTTAAATCCAGCTTGGGCTGCTCTCAAATAGCTGCCCCAAAATGCAGGGCCCCAGCTTGTGGTTCAGTTATTGCAGGTGAGCATCAGCCCCAGACAGGGGGACCTGTGGGTGTTAACTGAGCTAGAAACACGTGAAACAAAGTTAAAAAACCACTTGCATTTTCAAGTGTGGAATTCGCCCATATTTGGAATGTTGATTGGCTCTGATAGCGTGTTAGGATAAAGAAATAAATGTTTGAAATAGTGAAATCACTCTCAGTAGAATGAATGGCATGAATAGAGATGCTCTGTGGGAGGAGGGCAGCAATGCATGTGGTGCTTAAATAAAGCTGCTTGAACTGGACCTTGGGGGTCAGGAAGGGTTCGAGGGTTTGTGTCAGTACTGCAGGTTTGGCTGAGGGGTTTGGGTTTTTTGCCTTTTGTTTTACCATTCTCAAATGACAAGGATGAGAGGTATGGTGTTTAGAACTGAGATTTCACAATCTGCAGAAGGAATTCTCTCCTGGATATTGTCTTGAACTCGGGACAGTATAACATCCTGGCTGATGTGTTAAGTGTTTCATCTCTTATCAGGATGTCAGATCTACTAAAGCAAGCGCATCTCTTCTGGGTTTGAATACGTGTGAATCCTTGCTAATGCTACAAGGGAAGAAGTGTAGGAGAATCCATGCTAAGTGACATCTCATTTCTGCCTTTCACTTAAAGCCAGTAATAGGCTGAATAAGGAGCAGATGCAAGCTCAGATATGCTGTGTTAGTACTTACAGTGCTTATTCAGTCGTGCCAGGTGTGGGAATAGGTGAAAGCTCTGGAAGAGGTGAATAATACCCATGCAGGTTGGCTGCTGTCATATCCTGATATCAGCAATCCAGAGCACGACTGGGAGCAGAACAGCTTTTCTATCCTTGCAGACTTCAGAATTTCAGTCTCCCAGTGCTGATGCACCATTGGCACTGAAGGGTTTAGAATTTCTTTGTTGTGCATGGCAAATAGAAAAAACTCAGCCAAATTCCCAGAGAGACTTGGAACCTCCTCCCATTCCTGTCCCAGAACTGACTGTTGGGATAACAGAATTTATTTAGGCACAATTACTAATTTGAAAAGATTGTACCACTCAAAATACAGATCCATGCCTCAGAACAATAACTGCTGTCCCATGCCTTGCAGGAAATGTTTCTGTGCTCTAAATATAGGCTGGAAGGTACACGCTGGGGGCAGAAGGGAGTGAAATTTTATGTGGGAAGCCCTTTTTTTCCTAATATTTACTTGAACTAAGGGGTTAGCAAACACTGAGAAAGGGAAATTTCCTTTCCTCTGGTGATTAGAGAAGGCATCATTTGTTGTGCCAGGCTGTAAAACCCCAGTGCCTTCCCATGGAAAGCAATGGGAACTGACAGCATTGTATTTTAGGATGTTTTATCCCGATGTCTCCCTGCTGTTCCAGCAGCACAGACATGATTGCATGTCCAGTGGTGAATCTGGCCCTTTTTTAAAAAGAGAATGGAGGAGGGAATTTACTGGGGCACGTCTGGAGAATCTAAAATAGTGAAACTGTCACTGGACTGCCCTCAAAAACATCCAAAGCTCCTGGTCAGGGCTTGGTCCTTGAGCCAGGCTCTGCCTTGTAGGAGCAGGTCAGTGACCTGTATCGCAGGGACATGCGTGGGCATCCCAAAGCCAGGAGGCTCCTTTGTCTCTGCTCAGGGGTGCCAGTGACTGCAAGCTGGACTGATGCTGGTGCAGCTGGGCAAAGGGACTTCCCTGAGGTGCCAGAGCAGGGAGGAGACACTCCCTGGCTGGCAGTAAAGCCCCCTGAGCAGAGGGTGCCTCATCAGCCTCTCCCTGCTGCGGGCTGGGAAGGGGCTTCTGGCTGATGGATTTTTTCTGTCCAGGAGAAGGAGTAGGAGCTGGAGTTGCTGCATACAAAGCTTTCATAACTGACCCTGCTCTGAGTGGGATGCTGGACTATGTGACCTCCCGAGGTCCCTTCCAACAGGAACTATCCTACATCCCAATTAAAAAAATTAAAAACATGTATCACTAGGTGACCCTGCCTGGAAATCTCTGCCCCTGCTCTGACAATTTTCCTTCTGCAGGTCAGTAGAACCTACTGACCCTGTAGGAGCAAAGTTTCTGTGCTAACCTGAAGGTTTGAGATATTCAGGATTTATTTATTTCTCATTATTCCAGACAAGATGCAGTGCACACCTGAACCTCTGCTCTGTCTGAACAGAGCACTTGGATTTCCAGAAAGATCCTGAAATTCAGAATATGCTGAGTTCCAGTTACCCTGTTCCCCTGTGAATAGACATGAAATCTGTATTATATGTGAAGAAGGCCCTTGCTCTGAGTTTTTCAGGATTTCCATTCCAATGGGATTGCTGCTCAATAGTCCTTCCTTTTTTTTTTGGTCCAAGCCTGTGAGGGAGTTGGTAAGTTCAGCAGTAGCTGTGTAAGCTTTATTTTTACTTAGCTGTGTTATTTTGTTCTTATGACTGTTGCAATCTCCTGCCATCTGGGGGCTTCTGGACCTGCTTCGGTAATTCCTATTCTCTTTTCCTGTTGCTCTGAGGATTTGCAGAAGGAGGGAGAAACTGGATGGGCTATGCAGTGGACTGCAAGCTGTCGATGGAGCGTTAAACATATTTTACGTGTTTGTGCTTACGTAAAATTGTCGTGTTAAGTTGCCACAAATGACAACCCAAGAGGAAATCGGTGGCTGGGGAATCTTTATTGACAAGCTGACACCACGTGAAGGGGAGCTGCTAATCCCTTTCCTGCTTTGCCCACAGCAGAGCAGTGTTGCTGACCTTTAGGACTCTGTGTGCGCTCTTGGGTGGATCAGAATGTTGCCAGGAACAATCGTTGGAAGTTCTAAATAGTCCCTCCCAAAAATGCTGGCTCCCGGAGTGCCATCATCAGAAGCTGCAGTGTAGAGAAGCTGCCAGGAGAACCACTTGTATATCATGGCCAATGTGCTTCTGGAAAATTCTTGCAGCAGAGCTCTTTCTTGAAAAAGTTACATCTTTCCACTCATGTGTTGCATCTGTGGGTTCTGTACAGTGTTTACACCTTTCTTAGGAGTCCTTATTGAAAGGTTCTCTGTGAAGCCCCGAAGTTTTGCACAGCAATTTTCTCCCCCACGAGGCTATGAAATGACTCAGCCCAGCAGCTTTCTGTGATTCCAGCATCTGTATTTATGAGCTGGAGGATGTGTGTGATGCAACATTTCATTTTACTTTGCCTTTCGTTTTATAGACTTATTTCCATTTCATTACCCATTTCTCCCCCTCTGCAAACACACCATTGTAGGTTGCCTTAGCCCAGTTTCTACTCTCTTTGCTCTCTTGCCCTGCTGATGGTCCTGCTCAAGTAGCCTGTAGCCTTATGCTCCCCTTTGGTCCAACAGGCCCATCATCATTGTATCAGCAATTCTCAGTTTCCAAATTGCCATGTTGAATAATAGTAGTTTTTGAAATTCAGCCTTTTCAGCTTTGGCTGTTCCCTTGACCTCCTCATTTTCCTGGGAGGTTATTGGGATACTGTGTGATGGGAGAACATGTTCAAAGAAATGCTCTGGCATTCATTACTCTTCTGATGAACCTTCATCTGTAAATGCTGGTTAATGGTAATGTAGCTGCTGTCCAATGTGCTTAAGTCCTGCATGGAAAACAGATACTGCTGCACTGCAGAATAACTCAGCATTTACTGTCAGGAGTGAGAAACAAGCTGTCCCATCCCTCTTTAAAGTAATAATCTATTTAATATTCAGGTGGATTTGTTCAAGTGGTTTGGTTAAAGAAATCTTTTTGTAAGAAGCAATAACCCTACTAGGTACATAATTAGCTCCTGCTTTTGTTTCTAATGACTTTAATCCCAGGGTTTAGTCTTTTGGGCCTTTTTTAGAAACAAAGGTGTTCCAGGCATTCTCTAAGTGCTCTTACAACATCCTCGTGTGGTGCTGATGCCTTCTTAGACAGCCTGAAGTCACACAGCTTCAGCTTCAGCTTCAGTAGGTCCACAAGAGTGATGGACACCAGTCAGGTCACCTCAGGTGTACTTATTCCTAATGGGAAATACTAACTGGATGGACACAGTGAGTGTTTCACATTGGATGACAGGGTCAGATCTCTGGTTGCCTTCATACTTCTCTTTGGAGATGTCATGGAGGCAATGGTGGAGAAGTCATCTAATTGAGCTTTTTTTTTCTTATTTGGAAAAAGCAACACTTTGCACAACAACTCTACCCAAGATACTTTCAGAAATCTTATTAGGAGCATCAGAATTGTGTGACCTTATATATGAAGCTCCAATATTCCTTGAACATGTCTTCTTTTGTTAGTGGCAGAGAATTAAAGGATGTGCAGAATTGAGCCCCCTGTGAAAATTAGTCTTCCATTGCTCTGTTCACCTCTTTAGGCAACATCCTGCCCTGCCCACCCAACCCCTGCCCATGACAAGCAAGAGAACCCAAATCCCTCTGTCCTGTGTGTGTTCATGAGCACACTGAAATCATCTACAAACATGTCCCACGTAGGGCAAGAGTATCAATAATTGATCACAACTCCAAAGACACCTGCCCGTGTCTGTTTATAAATCTAGTCCATACTGAGTGAAGTCCTTGGGGATAAAAGAGCTTTATATATGCAAATATTAATTTTTCTTCTAAGCAGGCTAAAGCTGTTTCCATCTCAAAGGGTGAAAAACCTGGGAGTGGTCATGGAATTGAGCCCATCTTTTAATGATCATATCAGCAGAGTTGCCAGGCTGACATTTGAGTATCTCGGCATGGAGTGGTGCCACATTCCCACCTCTCCCAAATGGATTGCTTGTCCATGCCTTCTGCAACACCCTGGCTGAATTAATGCAACTATCCCTGGAGCTCTTCCAGCAGAGACAATTCACTGGTAACAACTGATCTAAAAGTTTCCCTTTCCAGGATTTTAACTCTGTCCTGGCATGTTTTGCTCATCCTGGGGTTCCTTGTGCTGACAGACATGTCCTGGGCTGCATCCAAACAGTGTGTGCAGGGCTAGAGGGGGTACTGGGGAGAAATCCTTCCCAGTGAGGGTGGGCAGGCCCTGGCATAGGTTGGGCAGAGAAGCTGTGGCTGCCCCATCCCTGGAAGTGTCCAAGGCCAGGTTGGATGGGGCTTGGAGAAACCTGGGCTAGTGGAAGGCGTCCCTCCCCGTGGCAGGGGGCGGAATGGGGTGAGCTTTAAGGTCCCTTCCAACCCAAACAAGTGTGGGCTTCTATGATGTTGTTGCTCAGGTGTCTATACATGCTGGGTGGGAGAGGACTGTGAGTGTCCTCAGGGCTGATGTGGGGTGGGGGAGGCAGATCCTTCTTTGGAGCACTGGGATGGGGTTGCTCTGTGCCTGCCCTGCCCCGCAGAGCCTGGGGAGCAGCTCTCCTGTCTCTTCATTGACAAAAAGCACTAAGGAAATCAGAGGGCAATGTTACTGGCTGTGGTGCTCAGCCAAGCGAGCCTTCTCTTTTAATGAGAGTGCATTCTGTTTGATCTGTGCTTTTTGGGGGGGAAATGATGAATTTTAGCCATTATGAAAACAAAAGCTGTGGCTATTTGCAAGGATTGTTTTATAAGAAGCATATGTGTGCTGTATTATTCTTGTGCTTGAAGTGTGGGGATTGTTTTCAGTTGGGAGGCTGCAGTAGAAGAATGTGAACTTCTGACTCACTGAGAAATCAAGCGTGTATGAGCCAAATGCTGAGGGTTCCTATTATGTTTTCATAACTCAGATTTCTCAGAATGGAAGGGATCTCTCATGCCCTTAGTTACAGAATGACTTTTGCTGCCATTGAGAAAGGCTGGATTCTTTTTCTAGAAAAACTTGTCTTGCTTTCAGTACACTGTTGCTCTCCACATTGTCCTTCATTTCCCTTTCTCCTGTCCATCAGTTCCTCAGTGTTCCGCCTGTGCAGCTCATTCTCCACCATATTTCTGTCTGAGCTCGTAATTCTGACTTTTCAGTATCAGTGTAGTTGGCAGCATAGACCAAGGTATACCTTAACAGTGATCCAAGGAAAATGTGGGCTCAGCTAACGGCACCTGAGGAATTCCATCATTTCTCTGGAAGAACCAAATGAGGCAGGTGAAATAAGCATTGCTTGCAGGCTGAATGTGGCCCTAACCATTCTGAGATTCTACGCTTTGTGATAAGCTTTTGCAAGGATATTAGAAAACATACAATTGGCAGGACTAATGCTATGATACATAATTGTCTTCTGTCAAATTCTTAGAGTAGATCCAAACCAGAGACTCAGTCAAGGAATTGCTGGATTGTACCTTGCTGTCCTACATGGAAGGTGCATCATTGAATTAGAAGTTTCTCTTAAACCCAGTCTATCTGAAAGATGGTGAAAAACCACCAGGAGATAAGCTTATACATACTGACTTCCCCCCTAAAGTAAGGCAAAATATTTCCTTCTCAGTGAAACCACTGTCTCAGTTGGATTGGAATGAAGCTCTGCCCCTGCTTTCGGTACGGGCAGAGAGCTGGGCTAGGGGGACTCGCTTCGGGCCAACCTGCCTTTTCCATCTGGCCTATGAACAAATCAAAAACTGGCTCTGCAGTTCCCAGTGGTGTCTGGACCAGCTTGTAGCAGTGCATTAGGTGATGTGAGCCCCTTTATTTCAGTACCACTTCCAACTATGGGGAACTTCATCTGTTGTAGAGGGGCTGCAGGAACATCCAGATCTCTCTTGGCAAGTAGGAGTCAATGACTGTCATGTAAAAAGCATCTCAGGGCTAGGAGAAAGGTACGAGAGCAGGTTGATGAATGGAGAAATAAGAAACCATTCATCTTAAAGGAGGTTTCTGGTGACTGAGAACAAGCTGAGGTTCATAGTCAGGTGATAAAAAGTGAGGCATTTGGGGATATTTTTCCCCTTCTGTCTGATGCAGATCCTCCCACTGGCTGCATTAGTGCAGAAGGGGAACCTGAATGTGTTAATGAAGAGCAGGAGGAACAAGGAATAAATGCCTTTACTTTGATGAACGTAAACTCACAGACCTCCCAAAAGGCTGTGTCTTTAATGTTAAAATCATACGGGAGGTGTGTGGTGAAGACTTTAAGAGCGTGGTAGCTGGTGTGGTTCCTTCCCTTCCAAGACACGAAGGGCTCAGTGTGGTGGAGTTCAAAGCTCTGTCCATGAGAAAGCGGCAGCTGAAGCTGGACATGGAGGCAAGGGTGGAGGGAGCCAGACATACTGCATAAAGAAGGACTCTCTCTGCCTTCTTGCTTCATTTCCTTGCTGTGAGAATTCAACTAAACCCACAGTTAGACATTCTAAAGCATCTTTGCCTTTTGTGGGAGGCAGTGAAGGAGTGGGTTGCTGGGATCGTGAGGGAGTTTTGGAGCTCTGGAAATACTGCTAAATCAGAGCAATTGTTTCTGCAATGAAATAGTTTTGTGACATCTGATCCTCCTGTAAATTTGGCACTGGAGGATTCAGTGGTGGGGTGTGGGAATAGACCCACACTGCAGTGGGGTGTAATTAGCACTGAAATGGACCACGGTCTCCTGGCAGATCCTCTGCACACTGTTACCTGAACCATTGGCCTGCAAGGACAACCCTCTGGGAGCTTTTGCCCTTAGTGGGAGATTCATCACTGCAGTCAGTGGAGATTGGGATGAATCACCAAGGGGTTACTCTTAACCAAAGTGTTCTTTGGAGTAAACTGCTATAATTCCTGGAAATAACTGTTTTTCCTAAGAAACAGACTTTGCCATGAGATGGTATTGAAGAGCCTTTGCCCCCTGTGGTGCAGGTGCACCTGAAATAGGGCTGGACATTTGTGAGGGAAAATCCTTACCCTTGAAAGTTCATCCTGGTCATGGTGTTACTGGAATGTGGGTGACATCCCTGAAAAAAAAATCAGTCTCCCTTAAGACAGCAGTCAGCAATTTAACTGGTAATGAGGATGTGTGCAGGAGCCATCGACTCCCTCTGACCTGGCAGGTCTGATCTGTTCTTACAGCCCTTTCCAGTGCCTAGAAGGGCTCCAGAAGAGCTGGAGAGACATTTTGGACAAGGGCCTGGAGGGAAAGGACAAGACGAATGGCTTCCCACTGCCAGAGGGCAGGGTTAGGTGGGATATTAGGAATAAATTCTTCTCTGTGAGGGTGGGCAGGCCCTGGCACAGGGTGCCCAGAGAAGCTGTGGCTGCCCCATCCCTGGAAGT
>JAWWEE010000004.1:3241153-3301765 GCA_035221455.1 Xenops minutus
AGTGTCCAAGGCCAGGTTGGATGGGGCTTGGAGCAACCTGGGCTAGTGGAAGGTGTCCCTGCCCATGGCAGGGGGTGCAGTGAGATGATCTTTAAGGCCCCTTCCAACCCAAACCATTCCAGGATTCTGTGATTCTACAACTCACAGGTGCAGGATAACAGAAAGCTGGACCTCACTTTGCAGTGTGTAGGTCAATGCAGTCATTTGTCATCTCCAGAAACAAAGGCCTCAATAGAATAATGGCCATGAGTGAGGTGAGTTTGGTGGCCCTGACCTCATCTCTAGTGGGTGTTTGCAGTGTAAACCATCCCCACAGACTGGCAGGGGTCATCACTCATGGTGGTTGGCAGATCCAGGGAAGGGCTACCCAAGGGTGCTAAAGGCCAGTGCTGAGGGGAATCAGCAGCTTTATGTCCAAAGCACACCTTGTCTGGTTCCACTCAGACTCACAGCAATCCATTCTTAGGAATGGGAAGCAGTTACCAGTCTACTGAAAGGAGCTGAAACAAGAACAATGCCATTGCTGTGTGCTGCTGAAGGGCTGGTTATATAAAGGTACAGCAGCACTTCCACCTTCAAACTGCTCATATTAGCCTATATGGACCTGAGGACAGGGCACCTCTTGGGAAAACTGGGAAAGCCTTCATTGCTTTCAGAAGGAAGAAGCTGGGAAACCAGCTTGTCTCAGAACACACTTTCCTTCAAGAAAGCTGGGATTAGATCCAGTTTCAAACTTTTTGGATAATGCTCCTTTCTGATTTCTCATTTGTATCTCTGCCATTTCTATTGGCAGAGCATCAGGTCTGAAAGAGCCTCTGACCCAATAAATGCATGAATTATTTAAGATGTGAGTTAATTTTCTTTGGGCATTGTAATAGATCTAAACAGGAGAGCAGCAGAGGACTGTTTGCTGGAATTCTGTACAAGTATCCTTTAAACATTTTAAATATATTTGCATTATGGTCAATTAAAAGGAGCTGAAACAATGCTAATAGTGGATTTCTTATTACTAATGCTTTTAAAGTTCCTAGATTTGTGCTTCATGCTTGAGGGTATAACCCCACCTCTAACTAATGAGAGCTAAGAAGCAGCTTCCCTATGGGCAGATTATTCCATAACTGCTGTACAGCTGCTGGCTTGTCTCCCCAGCTAAGGAAGGGCTAACATCTTGCCAAAGTCTCTTCCAGCCTCTTCCCTTAGGGCATTGCTTATTAATTCAGACAAAAACCTCAGAGAGGAATGCAAAGCAAAGCTGTTCCCTGAACACCACAGCCTTTGTTCCATGCCCTCTGCTTTATCTCTCCTCTGCAGGGCAGTTGTAGGGAAAAGCTCTTTAGTGCATGTTCATCTCACTCTCTCTAAGACTTATTTGAGCATCAGCCATTCCCTTTCCATGTGGATCTTAACACTGTATGGGTTTGTCTTGGCTAAAGGGGGCAGGATCCTGGACAGGCAGTCCCTCAGTCTGGGCTAACACACCAGTTGTAATGCTTCTCTTTTAATTATCAATTATAATAATGAACACCATGATGTGGGCACCAAACTGCTTCAGAGATGCTTCAGCAAACTCAGGGAGGTGTCTCTGCCTACCCAAAGCCTCACTCAGAGCCATTGTCACCCGTGGCTGTGACAGCTGTGCTTGTGTGGTCCAGGGTACCATCCCACGGGAGCAGTGGGGCTGTCCCTGAAATGCACTGAGAGGACTCTGAAACAGCAGAGATGGCTTGGGAAAGTCTCTGCTTGGGATGGATGGAAAGATCAGGATGAGCAAGTGGCAACTCAAGGCAAGGTTCTGGTCTGGTAACCACTTGTGAAACACATGCAGGGAGACAACCTGGGAAACCCTCTTCTGACCCACAAACACACACACTGCCCAGAAACCTATTTTCATACCATTTTTGCAAGCATTGTTTGATATGCAGCTTGTCTCCAGCTAAGGTTCATATGTATAACAGGGGCTCCTGTCTGAAATTATCAAGAAACAGAGCTATATAGTGCATTCTAATTTAACTATATAAATAACTTAAATTATTTATAAGGGCTGCTTCAAATCTCTGTTCTGAAAAATCTTTACAGACTGCACGTGATTTAGTATTAACACAGAGGGGACATTAAGTACTTGTTTCTAATTTTTTTTTTTATTTTGGAAAACATAAAGAAGTCAGTAATTGGCTCTTTAATAGTGCTGAAACTTAGGTTTTAACCTTATTTTAAGGCATGTTTGAATACAGAGACCAATTCAAAAATTCTGGTGAGCAGCAGTTTTAGTAGCTGCCATAGCAACGAGTATCCAAGCCCTTTCTCCCCACCAGGGGCTGGAAAACCCTGGAAAGGACATGATCCACAGGTATTTGGATAGAGTTTTGCAAACACTGCTCACACTGGGACAAGTCTTTAGGAGAGAACTCCATTTTAATCCCAGTTTTAACCTGGAAATATGGGAGGTGTCATTAGTCAAGTGATGGCAGTACTAACTGGGAACAGGAGGGGAACTTTGAGAAATTAAATGTTCTGCAGATTTTAATGCAATTTGTGTAGTTCCCGAAATGATGCTCATAAGTTCTAGTATCTCATAGTTTGGTTTTATTCTCTTTTATCTGGATGTTCTAGTCTCTTCTACATGTGCCTTTTCCTGCTGTTTGGGAGCCTTAATCTCTATTCTGTTACCTGTGCCAGGAAATAAGGAGCTTTATCTCATCAGTGCTGTCACTGCCATGTCCTCTGTCCTTCTGATAATGCAGGAGGGGACCTGGCAGAGCTCTGAACAAGCCATGTATTTTGGAAAGGGGATTCTGAGATGGCCTTCTGCTTCTGGGACCTCTGAACTTCTTGGGCTCCTGAGAGCCAAAGAGAACTGAATTTCAGAGCTGTCCTTATCTTAACAATAAGGCAAATCAGAACTTCAGATCTTAGTTAACATTTCTACATTTCGAATTGCTTTTGTGGACACACTAGAGCTGATTATTACTGAAAGCCTCCTCAAAGAAGTTAAATTAATCTGATAAATCAAAGTGGCCAATGCAGATAAGTCTTGTGGAGCGCTTTCAAGCTGTACCAGGATCTGTCAAAAAGAGTAATGAAGATCAAATTTCCAAAAGTACACATTTTGGAGGCAGGGAGGAGTAAGATAAATGACACACACGAACTTCACTCATTTGCATGCTGGGTAACACGAGGCTGCAAATGTGAAATTAAACTGGGTTGGCAGAAACAAACTTGAAGACAATAACTGAGAATGCAGCAACTGCTTTGACTGACAACTCCAGAAGCAGATGGTAAAGAAGGGGAAATGATGTATGGGAGCAGTGGTGTGACATTTGTGCTCCTTCAGATGTATCCAGCTCAATAATAATAATAATCTTGCCGTGAGTGAAATTCCATTCCCTGTCACATCCAAGCACGGAGCAGCACATTGAAGATCACTTGGTAGTAAACTCATCATAAAACTGAAGAATTGCAAAGGCCTCACACTGTGGCTACTGCAGATTACAAAGTGAGCAAGGCAGGCATTGGAGGTTTCCAGGGAAGGTTCTTACTGCTGTAGGGAAAGATTTTGCATCTTATTCTTGCTTAAGATCATCTTTTCACAGTGCCAAGACACAGTTGATAGGTGGGTTTGGATGCCAGTGATGCATGAATGGAAATAGGAGATAATCAGAGTGGGTATTTTTATCAGAAAGCAGAAGTGATGAATTCCCACTGATAAAAACAGGCATTATTTCGCTTTCTTATGTATGAAGTCAGAGAAGCAAACAGAGGAGGGTTATGTACACAGAGGTGTAAAAAGGAAAACAGCCTACCTTGAAATTGAGAAGAAGAAATAGGATACAACCAGAGCCAAGGAAAAAAGGGAATTGCAAGGTATTAGAGGAAAGTTAGTGTTGTCCCTCCAATAGGAGGCTGTGTCCCTGACCTCCCCTGGCATCAAATGTCAGGCCAGCCTGGCCTTTTCAATATTCCAATAAGCCTTTCTGACATTAAAGAATGGCAGATAGGCTGGAAAGCACTTACCAAATTAACACAGGAGGCTGTGGATGCCCACGGAGTGCTGGCTCTGGGGCACTTCTGGGACACTTTTACAGCAGGTCCCTCTGTTGCACCACACATCTCTCAGCTCCTGCCCACAGCTGCCTCCTCCCTGGTGGGGGGTGATGTGATTTATGACAGATATATGGATTCAGATGAAAAGATTTGTTTCAGTTTTATTCTTTGTACATCTCCTGACCCCCTGGACTTCCAGCTTCTAGCAGGGACTATCAGTAATCTCACAAGAGGCTTAAGACATCTAGTCCAAAGCATTTGTGTCTGTACCTGATTAACACCTACAGTAAGCCTTTGGTAAGCCAGCTCAACCAACCATGCCTGGTAGCTTCGTGGAATATTCTGGATGATCTCTGTAAAGAATTTTAGGGAGACTTCCTAAGTGTTGCATGCAGCAATTCACAGACTTGGAGCTGAAGGAAGAGAAACTGCATCCTCTGCAAGATGTGCTGCTGTTTCTGTCTCTGGCATTGGGGGACAGGGTATGAGAATAGGTAACTTGTTTACAAGCTTTTCTTCTCTTTCAACTCTCTGAGCAATTTATGTCACCTTTTTTCATGGGCAATGCTGAGACAGACTTGCCAGCTCAAGTTGAAAGATAAAATAAAAGAGAGGAAGGGGGTGGAGGGGGGAAAGTGTTCCAGTTCTTTTCACTTCTGTACAATGATATAAAAAGTGGGTTATGAGCTAAAATATTGAATCGCAATTCTTCAGGCAGTTTTATACTTAAATCACAGACTTGTCAGGTGTGTGTTTGATACGGTTTAATTAATGCTTCCCTTATGTTGTGTTTGATTTTGATGTGTATTTGATAGATTCACACAACCTCGGGTGATCAAAAAGAGGCATTTGTCAGTGTCAGAGCCTGTGGGAAAGTCTCAGTTGGCTCCGTGCACACCCTGGATGAGGAAGGTGGGGATGGGCCATTAGAGGAATGTGAATCAGCTCTTAGGAAATCACCTACAGCAAATGAAGCCAATCCTGTTTTCATTAGGCTGCACGGAGAGCCGGGATCAAATGAGTTTGGCAAGTGAAGTCAAACTGAGTCTGACACGCCCCGGAACGCCACAGAGGGCTGTTCACAGCCTGTAGGTTTGCATTTGTTAGTGAGGTTTGCTCACTCTTCCAGTGCAAAATCCTCGTTTGCAGCAATCACCATCTGAAGGTCCTTGTTCTCAGCGAGACAATATTTGCAAACACCTTTATTGTTTGAGACAATCCAATAGGAAGCAAAGGAGACGGAGCGTGTAATTGTTCTCGTAGAGTTGGTGGTGGGATCATGCAGAAGAAGTTGGGAAGGAAGCTCAGGAGTCTTGTGGTTGGGATTTGCTCCCAGATGGAACTGGCAGTGACAGCAGAGCAGGGATCAGCCTCAGCCAGCAATGACTCTTTTCCTCCTGTTTCCCTGGGTAACCTCTGTAATCACTTAGGATGTACAGCGATATGTCACCTTCCGCTCCCGGCTCGCTCCAAGTGCCTGGTGATGTTTCAAGCATCCTCATTGCTCTTAATTTCCTTAAGTGTTAAGAAAAGTAATACCTGGTATCTGTAAGGTAGTGCTTGATGGGATAAAGTGCTTTGATAAGCTCTTAATGATAAGGATTCTTGTAATTTGTTGACTTCCCTTCCCAGCAATAGTGGGATGTTTCTAACACAAGGCCTTCTCAGCAGTGTCATTCGACATAATTCTGCTGATTTCATTAAGTTTCACTGATTTTTCTGCAAGTCGATCACAATGATTGATTGACTAGGAAAATCGGTTTTATCATGCTTAGTCTCTGAATTGAATAGTTGTAGCCGTTGGATTCCGCTAATCCCGGCGGGACCCGCCTCTGGCTGATTCCCATTGCCAGCCCCCTCGGCATCCCTGCAAATTAGGGGATTAAACCGAGAGGTGCTTAAGCTTAGGGCTGGATTGACACGTGGTTATGCAAATTGTGAGGGAAGCCATGACATTCTGGAGGCTTCAATGTTGGGCATCTTCAACAAAAATAGCCACAGCCAGTGAAACTAAGGCCCAGCTGAGAGGAATATCACGACCTCGAGCCTTTTTTAAAACTGTTTTGCAGCGTGGAGATCTGTGTAGCCCCCTGAGCAGGTGGAGGGAAACAGATACGTTTTAAACAGGCAGGAGGCAGTAGCTTGTGTGATGGATACAAATATTAAATAAACTATACCATTTACATACACACAGGGTAGGTGAAAGATGGAACAAAACGCCTGGATTGGCTACCACAGGCTACAAGGGAGACTCGGGGTGTGATTAAATAATGCATAAAATATCATAATGATAATGTTATATTGTAAATAATTCCATTTGTTTACCCTACTGTGGCATTGAAGTTCATCTCCCTTGGAGACTTCTTTGACTTTTGATGCTGTTTTGCTTTGCATATGCTTGATTTTTTCCCCCCTGCTTTCCACAGAAGCTTCATAAAGGCTCAGGAACCGACAGGACTAAGTGAATAATTCACAGCAAATAATTTCTGGGCTGAATTTAGCATCTTCATTTCTGTCAAACAGTCCTACACACATTATGTATGTTTTGCACTAATTTATTGTTAAATCAGTTTTAAGAACGAAATCCCCTCAGGTCACAATTCTTCTATTTTTATGAATCAAACATAAACTCTAGTCTGGAAATAGCTGATTGTAGAAATTAGTTTATTTGTGACTGGAGAAATGTTTATTGTTTTTATTTCCTGTATGGCTACAGCATTGCTACTGGTGTAAATATGTCCTGACATAACACTAGGCAATGTGAATCTCAGTTTTTAAGTTATTTTTTTTTTTAAATTCATATTTAAACTATTGAAGTTTGATCTCTCAAATGCTTTAGAAAAGGAAAACAAGGCAGTCAAAAGAGATCTGTGTTTTTCACTAGAGAAATCATATGGAGGAATATATTTTAAGGAAAAAATAGTGCAATTAATATTTTTTACTTGACTTTTACATTTAAAAGTAGTATTTTTTTGGAAGTGACTGCTACATAAAAATACTAAATTATTCTTTCAGTGGATGAAGGATGTGGGTGTGTATACTGTGGATGTTGATCCAGACTAATGTTTACCCCTGAGAATTAATCCCAAGACTGGAGTTTTGTGTCTGTAGTGGATTCTCCAGTGATGTAATGCATTTTATCGGGAAGTATCTCAGAACCCTCTTTGAACTCACTGTATCTATCTCTATATGTGCCTGTATCTATGTGAAAGATGTAAAGTCAAGCTGTGCCACCTGATCTAGTTCCAGACAGTGCCACTGCTCAAACAGCAGCTGCCTCACTTCAATTTCCAGCAAAATGGGGGTAAAATGACACCTGCATTAATCTCCATGAGATCCATGGATGGGAAGGGCTAAACTTAAAGCATTGCAGTATAAAATTCAAAACACTTATCTATGCACAGAGACTTGTGGTATTCCTGGGTATGTATTTGATTAAATAACTCTGTTATGACTAAAACAGAGAACTGAAGTTTCTTTATCTTTTTTGATTGCTTGTTTGTTTGTTTCAGTTACCATCAGAAGTCGCATGTCCTTCTGAGAAATCCAGGAGTTTCCTAAAAAAGAAGGAAAAAGTCTCCAAGCTTCAGTGAAGGATGATGACAAGACAAATCAAACTTCTCTTTGGGGCTGAGACAGAAGTTTTCGAGGTGTTTGCATTGCTCCTCTCCTGGAAGTTGTGTCTTTGGAAGTTTTGAAGGTCTGGAGGAGAGCTGCAGTGCAGCACTGAAGGTGGGTTTGGTTTCCTCGTGGGAATTTTGGCTTGAGGGGTTGCTGTGACCTGAGGCATTCTCAGACACCTGATGGGGCTTTGAGCAACCTGATCTAGTGAGTGGCATCCCTGCCTGTGGCCGGGCTTGGAAAAAGATGATCCTTAAGTGCCTTCCAACCCAAACCATCCTGGCATTCTACGGCTCTGTGCAGTGTACTGACTGCAGCTCAGACGTGAGACTTTTGGAATTCCTGCTGCTGGAGCCCTTTCCATTGCATCAAGGGGGGTATTTTGTTTCCAAGCCCATAATTATGAGACTTGTGTAAAGAACTGCTCATTTGCTCTGCTTTGAGTACACAAGCAGCAGTCTCCCCGTGCAGGGAGACCTCAATATCAATGTCAAGATATGAAGGTAGAAGTAGTTTTTTGCTAATGTTTCATTCCTCTATGAAACTTTTTGAGTAACAATTAAATGAGAGCTCTGGGATGAAGCTGAATAATGGTGAAACAAAAGTGCCCTCAGCGTGCTGCCTGCTTCCCTGTTGTCTGCTGGGTAGCGTGGCAGGGAAATCTCCTCCTCATTTCCATTTCAAACTCTGCCTCTTCTGAGACAAGGATAATCAGTCCCTCCCTGCAGTTGTGCACTGCAGCATCTTCGCTGCCTCTCCCGGGGCTTGCTCCTGTGCTTGCCCAGCTGTTTGGGGCACTCTGCTTCCCAGCTGACTCCCAGGCATTGGAGCTCCGGCAGCTCCGTGGGAGCACTCCAGCACGCTCTTATCCAGAGGCACTTATGTGGCTTTTCTGCTCAGACATCTGCGTTTAAGGAATGGAAATTAAGATCCCTTGCATATGGATCCATTTCAGTGTGTCTCTTTGTTTGGATGGGGGTGCAGAGAAGCGTTTGGAGGGCGATGCTCTCGGTACAGACACACATCGTTGTGCCCTTTCTGTGCAAGTTGAGCGTGTCCCCAATGCTCAGGGGGTCAATCACACTAAGAGCAAGCTCTTCAATCCAACTGATCATCCTGCTTGCCTTTGGCAAGTATTTTTGCTAAACACAGGGAGGAATCTGTACTGGAGATGGAACTAAACCCCATCTCTCAGATTCACTTGGTACCTGAACCTCAAGGCCACAACTGTGCCTTTATCCAGTCGAGATGTGAACCTGGCAAGAAGACATCAGGAAGAAAACTATTGGGGCCTCAGAGACACCATAATTTAACACCAGAAGGATGTACAGCTTGAGATTTGACTTATATTTTTGCTAAGAGTTGTATTCCTCACACTGATGAGGTGGGTGGGAGCAGATTGGGCTGACAGACCCAATGTAGGTCTGGTTCCTTCTCCCACCCTCACCCAAACCCCATGAAAGAAATGTAATGGAAGGTACTCAACCTAAGAAGGGCAATAAGGGTACACCTCAATCACATAATCAATAGGGTATTTGACAGCTTTATTCATCTTTTATCACCTAGGATTTAAGGATAACAAAATATCGAGGCCACCATTGTCAAACGGCTCCAGGTTTGCATCGAAGAAGCCCATTAGGCAGGAAGAGCTGTTATTCTTGTAATAAATATGTGACACAGCAGAGCAGGAAGAGATTGGGGCCAGGGAAAGTGCTTTAGTCAAATGTGTCAGGTCACACTGACAAAAGGTTAACACCCTGTCACATGCCCGTAACCACCGAATTCCATAACTATTAACACCCCCAGCAAGGCTCCCTCTGCCATGAGGTACAATAACCACAGATGCCTTAATGATCTTACATATGAAGGGCTATGTAAAGCAGCTTAAGCCTCATTCTCTAGCTATTACAAGCCTGATCTCCTAGAATTAGACAGAAACTTTAATCGCTGTCTCACTGCTGTGGTTTGCGAGCTCACACATGAATGTCTTCCTTGCCAGGGATTAATTTTGCTGTTTGGTGACATCCCATTGAAGGAGTGGACAAAGAGAGCGAGAAATTTATCTGCGCACAGAGGCGATTCTCCTTCCTGAGTGCTGCCCAGGAGGCCAGTCCCCTATTGACAGAGCTGAGTCAGGCCAGAGCTGCCCAGAGAAACACTTCACCACATCCACCTGTGAACAGCAAGGCAAGTTGCATCTACCGTGGCTACGAGCGGTCACTCAAAACTATTTCTGCCTTCAAAGTCCATTCTCACGCAGCAAGAACAGCCACCTTCCTGCACAGGTCAGACAGCAGCCAGGCAGGAAACCCCTTGTGGGACGGCCAGGCAGAATCCCATGGAAAAGAAGTCAGCATGGGAAGGAAGGGCGATGGCACATCCCCCTGGGCCCAGAGCGCCCCTCGGTGTGCTCTGAGCGCCCGTGGATGTTGGCAGCTGCCGCCTGTTGCCCGCTCCCGGCCGGAGGGGATGGCGCTGGGCTCGCCTGTCCCATCGGGCACAGGCAGAGCCTGCCCGCGGCCCCCGCAGTGATGGGCAGCGCACTCAGCCGTCTCCCGAAGCAAGGCAGCGCAGGAGGAAGTGCCGGCAGCCGACCATGGTGAGAGGAGCCCCGAGAGAGCTGCTGCGGGGGAGGTTGGGGGGGACCGGGGCCAGCGGGCTGGAAGGCGCATCCCCGAGCATCCCCCGGGCAGGGCGAGCGGGGACCGAGGCAGGGGCAGTGCGGGGCTGCCGGAGGGAGGGGGGGTCCCTGCGGGCACCGCCCCGGGAGGGGCGGGGGGCTCCGGCCGGCCGCGATTGGGGGGATGCTGCGGTAGCGGAGCCTGCAGGGGGACCGCGCCGGGGCCGCCTCCGCCCGCGCAGCCTGCGCAGCCAGGCAGGGAGCGGGGCGCGCAGCCCGCCCGCCGCCACAGCAGCAGCAGCGGCAGCGGCAGGAGGAGGAGGAGGATGAGGAGGAGGAGGATGATGATGCGCGGGGCGCTGCGGGGAGCGGCGCCGGCTGCAGGTAGGAGGAGGCGGCGGGATGCGCGGGGCTGCGCGGGGGGAGCCGCCAGCACCAGCATCACCAGCATCACCAGCAGCAGCACCAGCAGCACCAGCAGCATCACCAGCAGCAGCAGCACGGCGGGCGGCGGAGCCGAGCCCGGAGCGGCGGAGTTGAGCGCAAAGTTTGTGCGGCGGGAGGGAGGCGCTGGCGGGGAGGGATGCCCGGGCGGCGCGGGGATGCGGGAGCCGCGCTGCGCGGCCGGGCGGGGGCATTTAACACTCCCAGAGCCGCGCACGGGCAACTTAGAGCCGTAGTGAGCATCTCCGTGCGGGGAGCGAACGTGAGACACCCGTTCCGTCCTTATTCGTGTGCCCTGCGTGACTCGGATCAGGGTTTTCTCGCCACCCGCCTCTCCGTGCCAGCCGGGAAGGAGCAACTTGAACCAGCGGTCCCTTCTCGGTTTAGTATTTGCAGCCCGAATAAATATTTTTTTTTTTGCCCCTCTGCGTTTTGCTTGTAGTGTAGGTGATTAATCAGTGAGGTTAGTGGCTAATTAGGCATAACCTTGTAGGAAAATAATGATGCCAGGATATATGGGTTTGACTAGTGATGTGTTACAGGATGCACTCAGATCTTGGTGGCTGTCTCCCCGTGTGTGCAAATTCAGGGTGTTCTCGATTTTGAATGAAAATCCAAGTCTAATGACAAATATGTTGTTACTTCCAGTGGAAGACTATTATTTTCCTTGCCAGCTTTAAACTAAAATGTGTGTGTGGGTATGTAGTAGAGAGGGGGCATCTTTTCTTCTGATCAGTCACCAAATGTTTTTCTCCCTTTTTAAATACGGTCTTTCTAGTGCTGCTGGTTGCTTTGAATGTTTGGTTTACAGAAATGAATTTCATTTTGGTGCCCTCGGAGTCTGGTGAGAAGTGCACTGCTGTGCCTTGTAAGGCTGGTCCTTTTAACAGATCTGGTTAAGTAATGCTATTATTAAATGATGGCAAATGGAAGCAGATGTGTTTTTCATTGCCCACAAGTTGTGTTTCAGAGCTAAATTTCTTTTTATGGCTGGAGAGGCTCTTGCACTGCAGTATCACAATACAGCCATATTAAAAAGGTCCTTGGAGCAAATAACCCTCGAATCCTGCAGCTATGTTTTCAGTAGACTTCAGTAGTTCTCTGGGAAGTAATTATGTTGGATTTAAGGAATCTGGGCTCAACTGATTGTGCTTTTTTAATTGTGGTGTTAAACTGCTTGTAGATATTCATGTGAGTGGTAAATCTAAAGAAGAAATGCTCCAAACCCAAGGCTTTTTTAATTTTTTTTTTCCCAACAGGTTCTTCTGGTATTTTTTTTTGTCCTTTTTTTTATTATCTTTTTTTACTTCCTTCTTTCTTCATATGACAGGGAGGTCTCCAGCTTGAATATCTTTCCTTAACCAAGCAGAGTGCAGTGGTACACGATACCATCATTCTCTCCTGTGTCTGGGTTACTCTATCTGTGATGCTGCAAGGAATGAAGGCAAGGCAAACTGGAGATGAGAGGGAAAGAGGATCCCTGAGGTTGATGGTGTTGGTGAATTGAGAGACCAGGGTTTATTCTGAGGAACCCCCCTGGTTTTAGATGGTTTCTTTGGGATGTAATGCTGAAAGTGTAGGTCAGCACGAATCCTTCAGCCACCCTGGTGCGTACTTGGGAGGTGTGAAAAGCAGACATGGGACTAAGCTGCTTACCTTCTAATGTCAATATTTGGTGCTAAAAATTTAATTTTGAGCAGAAAACAAGCAGGTTAGTTACTTCTCTCTGACTGCAGCTCTTCATTACTGGTTTTTGTTTGCTCTAGTAAACAAACACATAGCTCTTAAAATTGAATTAAGTGTATAAACTGCTCAAACCAGGGCTGAGAGAGAGAATAATTGTTTGTTTTAAATAATAAATAAAAAATTAAGCTCTCGCTCCACTGACTGGCCTGATCACTCAAGCAAGCTCTCCATTTCCAGCCCCCTTTTCCTGGATTGGAGGCTGGAAGTGCTCAGGGTGACTTGTGGGGTGACGCCTGCTTGACTGACAGACATTTATTGCAGAGTGGCACCCGGTGCTCTCTGATTTTGCCTCTGTAATGATTTCCTCCAGAAAGCTGACAGAGAATTAAAATGTTTACAGCCAGGTTTTGGAAGGGTTCCTGAAGATGCAGAGAGAAGGGTAGGGAAATCCATCTGTTTTTGGATCTCTCTTAATCCCAAACTCCTGTTCCTGCAGTTGTGATAATTTTTTATTGATTGTCATGGCAGTGGCTGTTTCAGAAACGTGAATGTGTCCACTCCACGGAGAGTAGTCTTAAACAGAAATTAAAGTGGGGAGGAAGGAGTGACTGAAGGAGACATCCTACTCCAGTGTTTTTTTCTGGTTGTTCATGGAACTGAGCCCCTTGATGAACATTTGTATGTTTTGAAATTAGATTTCAGTGAGAGGACTAAGCTGTCCATCCTGTGCTTGCTCTAAGTGCCAGGTGATCAGGAACACTCCGTCCTGTAAGGATGCAACATCAGTGTTCTCCTGGGTGACTCCATTTCTCCACTGGAGCAAAACTATGGGAAGAGATAAGTGTGTGATGGAGGGTGGGAATCATTTCCCATGTGGATGGCAGGCACTGTGTGCAAAAGGAGCTGAGCTGGAGTCAAGACTGGTACCCAGAATGGCAGTACATGAGCAGCAGGAAGTGTCACTCCTGATGATCAGCTCTCCCCTTTTTGAATTCACATGTGTGCTGCAGGTCAGGAACGTGGTCTGTGCTTCTGTAACCATCTGATGCTGGCATAAAATCCTTCTGCAGATCCATCTGTGCTCATCAGATGAGCCTCAGTCATGCTTGTGCCTGGTGTTCACTCTCTGGTACCAGCCTTTGATGTCACCACTCACTTCCATACCCAAGCACTTGGAGTGTTTGCTGCTGAACCAGGATGCTGCCTACAGTTCTCTCTTGGGTCTTTAAGGGTATCTTTCTGCTCTCAGAGCTCTAAAGAAGGAAGCAAATGGCAGGTTTGTGGTTTTATGCTTTACCAGAGATGCAGAAGCCGGCTGGAAGTGAAAACAAGCTCATCTTAACTGCAGCCAAGAGCTCTTGGGAGAGGGAATGAGAAGTATTCTTTCGAGTAACCTGGATAGCAGGTGGAAATGACCCCATACACATTGTCTATAAAACAGCATGTTGGATAAAATGGTCCTATTACAGGAAGTGCAGAGGGCAAAAAACCTAAGCAGTCTTGACAATCGTTTTGGGATCATTCTGCAAGAAAATCAAAGGCTTGTCAGTTTTTGCTTTTATGCACATAAATCACCTTTGCTCCTCCTGTTTCATAAAATGCATGGGGTCAGGACCTTTCAGTTTGCCTCCACAATATTGTGAGTACTTACAGTAGAATACACCTAAGAAACAACAGGAGATTCGTATTTCACAGCCCATTCATTTTTCATCAGTGTGCCAAGTTAAAGAACCTCCAACTTCCCTTTAAAATAGCACGAAGATTTGCAAGCCAGTTAAAAGGGAGGAGAATACATTCCGATATCCCTCTTTTACATCCACAGATTGATGCATTCGAGAGCCAACTCCTTTGATTCTTCCAACATTTAAACATGAGTGACTTAGTGGAAAAACACTGTATGAATATTTACTCCTGTTTTAATGAAGCAGAGCTCTATTGAAGTGAAAGCATCTGCAGCTGTTTCCTTAGGCTGAGGATATGGCCCAGCAAAGGACTTTGCTAATTGGCAGGAGGCTGGTTTGATATCGTTCCTTGCAGGGCAATATTTTAGAGAAAAAAAAATACATCTTGCTAACATCAGAGGGATTTCTCATTTGAGAAGTTAAACGCTCCTCAGTGAGAGGTGAGGGTATTACTCCAGCTCAGAGAGTGTTTTCCCTGACTAATATATCCAAAATGTATGCTGGGATTGCCCAGCCCTGATAATTCACGCACCTCTGGAGTGGAATACAGCAGCCATTCCAGGCTGGAAACATTATGCAGGAGGGGTTTAGGGAAGAGAAATGAAGAAAAACTAATCCAATTGAAGCTGCAAGGGGAATTTAGGAAGCAGAATGCAATTATCCGAGTTGGATATTGGCCAGGACATGTTAGTTAACATTTTTACTCTTGCAGGAATTGTCATGGGATCTTTAATGACGATGAATGGTCAGGGCTCTATTTTACATCTCATTTGAAAGCCTCAGCTTTCACTTCTTCATGAGGATGAAGTGAATGCTTTGCCTTCCTTCAGGATGAGTTGCTTTAGTCAATCTGCTTTCCTCCCACAGGCTCAAGGCTCTTTGGGAACACCTGCCTGGCAATTCCACACATCCTGGGGGTTTCTTCATCCTGAGCTGCTGAGTGGAAGGGAAATCCAGACCCTCAGCATTTTGTATGTCAAACCCAGTTCCAATTTAGGTGGTTTTCACGTGGGAAAGT
Source organism: Xenops minutus (assembly GCA_035221455.1). Classification (NCBI taxonomy): domain Eukaryota; kingdom Metazoa; phylum Chordata; class Aves; order Passeriformes; family Furnariidae; genus Xenops; species Xenops minutus. The sequence continues at coordinate 3,256,266 of JAWWEE010000004.1, forward strand.
TCTCCCACAGTCTGAGCTGGCCATGGCATAGGATCATGGAATAGTTTGGGTTGGAAAGGGCCATAAAGATCAGCTGGTTCCAATCCCCCTGCCATGGACATATTTCCCTCCTTCCCTAAGCACTACTGTGCTGGTTTTCTTCCCTGTTTTGTGAGGAATAATGGATGGAAGAATCATCTGTCAGTAGTAAACAGATGATAAACCTTGCTGAAACTGGTGTTTCTGGAGTCAGGAGTTGATGCATAAAATATTTTCTTCTCTATAATCACAATTCTCCTTTTAGCAGTCTGAACTTGAATCTTTTCTGAAACAAACTAACAAACAAGCACTTCTTCTCTGTAAAAAGTCATTGTCTGGTTACAAATGTGTTTTTATATCAGTGCTTTTGGTATTCAGGCAAGGGAAGCAGTAGGATGGCAGTGTGCTCCTCTGGGGGAGGAGAGGCTTCATGTTCTTTTGGAGGTGTGGGGATGGTGCATTTGCTGTGATTCAGTCAAATACGGTTCTGGGAACTTGAGGATTGCTCTGGGTCTGCTGAGTTACCTTTTAATCTGTTTATCAAAGTGCTTGCAGACTATCTTAGAGGTCATGAGGCAGTGGCAGATGCTCGGAGATAAAATTAGATATGCATCCAGACTTCACCCTATAATTTTATTAACAATAAGGGCAATGTAATAGTAGATACTTGATTTTCTCTTTCCTTTTCTACTGGACCACCTGTCCTGAGATTTTGGTTTCCTGCAAGCTCAAACATAAGTGGGTTGTGCTTCTAACCCATGTATGCCACTGATACTCATGTGCAACACAGATAATTAAAAGATAACAGGGTTAATACTCTCCTTGCAGCAAATACTTTTGCTATTTATATTGGAATTTCCCCCAAAACTCTCATGGTAACATCAATGTCAATAATTTAAAATGCTGTTTCAAAATCACTCTAATTATACATAATGTATGAAGTGGTACATTTTGTATCCAGGGATTTTCTCTCTGTGTTTTCACATCTTTGTGGACAGTTTGGGTTGTTGTGTGGTCTGTATAAGGCTGGGTAGAGCCAATATGTACATCTGTGTGTCCTGAGTTTGTGGTTAAAAGTTAAGAGCTGACCATTCCAACACTGTTATGGTGCAGTTTGTATAGAATTTTTGGGGCACACAAATTTGAGGGGCAGCCCTGAGTGCTGGGAAGAGTCTCATCACTCTCTTACAGCTCTGTCAGACTCACCTTAACTTAGAATGTGAATCAAAACCCCAACTCTGAGCTTTTTAAGATGTTCAGAATATGTGGAATATAATGTTAAGGGTCAAAAGGAACCATCATTGTCAACCAGAAGCCTCAGAGGAAACCACTCTTCCTCATCTTTGTCAAATAACAATGGTTTTGGTCCAAGGCTCCTTCAATAGCTGTGCAAGGCTGGATTTTGTCCCTCATAAATAAAGTGAATGGGTTTAAGGACTTCCCATGTAAATAAAGTGCCCATTCCATCTGCCTCTGTGTGGCTTGACCCACAAAATAACAACAAACACTTCCAGTGCCTGAAAGGATTTGATGAATACATTATGCTGGCCAGGTGTAAAGCTGTGATCTGTGACATTTCATGCCTCATGTGGGCATTGTGCTGTCATGTGGCACAGTGGGCTGCATTAATAGAGTCTTTGGGGATAAAGAGGGAGAGAATATGGACAGAAGCTGTTGTTAGGCAAAATAAATTATAGAGTAGCTCATCCAGTGTGAGAAGGATTGGGAGCGATGTAGTTTCAAACATCATTTTTTCAGTAATTGTGCTGTTTGAATTGTGACCTACTTTAATAACATTCTATCGTTTTTAATATTTCTTTATTCATTACATTTTATACACACTCAGGTGGTTTCCTGCAAGCTGTGTGGAAATTACAACGAAGGTCAAGTGCTCTTTGTGAGGATAACTTATTACTGAAAATATTAACTGTTGTCATTACTGTTTTCCAACATGAAATTTTATTTGTCTGGTGAATGAAGAGATGATGTCGGGCTTGTGTTAAAGTGTGTGATTACTGTCAGTAAACCCAAGTCCCTCCAGTCCCAGGTCTGAGATGTACATGATCACTGAACAAGTCTCACTTTCAATTGAGTTATTTTCCCCTGCACTGTTAAGCTGGTACAGGCCCTTATCAGAAACATCTCTCAGATTAGGACTGGTTTAAATAAATTTAACGTTTAAATGCCTTCAGTAAGCTGAGGCCAAACTGAGAATTGCAACTTTGGTGTTGAAATAACCGTGTTTACACTTGGCTTTGCAGCCTTTCAAATGGGTTTAAATTCATGCTTTAAATTACTTTGGTTCAGTCTTTTTCCTGTGGAAAAGGCTTTGGTCCACAGGAGGTCTGCATAGAGTTGGAGTAAAGCCTTAGTTAGGGTTGAGAGCAATTCTCAGTTCTGCTTTGGTAAAGAATATTTAGGACTTGGCTTAGAGCTGTGGAAATCCATACTGTTGGGGGGAAAAAAGGAAAGCCTTGCAGCACCCCTGCTATCTTTACAAAGCCTAACAGGCATGTTGGATACTAAAGCATCATCTCTTACATGTTATTGAAATGGAATAACTTTATGTAAAGGTCAGCTGTGCATAGTGTCAGACATGTTTCAGTTTTTATTATTTGAGGTTCCTTGAGAAATCAAGTCTGGAAAGCACAGGACAAACTCAGGAGGGTTGCAGTGAATAGTCACCCTTTTGGGTGTTGTAGCAGGTCAGGGGTTGAAGCATCACCAGCTTTCCCAGTGCATTATCAAAATTCCCACCTGCTGGTTTGAAGTGGTGGACCTAAAGGCTTCCTGATCCGAAGCCTCCATTTACAAGTCCTGAGTGTCTGATTTTCCTTCTGAACTCCGTCATTTTAATTCTGTATGGTCATGTCTTCCAAGTGTAATCTGGAAGAAAACTGGAGTAATGAGGTAGGTGTCCTCCTTTTAAAAGTTCTGGACTGCTCTGCTGCTTAGGTTTGGATTGGTTAGGAAGGCAAGAACTGTTTGATAAATACAAAAGTGACAGGTTTTTAGCTGAGTGTTTTCTGAGTGTGATAGAGCTACATTTGACAAAGCTTTCATGTCACCCCTGCATGAGAGAGGTGGTGGAACAGGAGAAGGTTAGCCCAGAAAAGAAAGCACTTCTGATAAAGACTTACTAAAACCACATGGAGAACTGAATAAGGAATTGCCTTTTCCATTTAATTAAGTGAAGGTGCCATACAAAACAAGCAGGCAGCAGACACAGCCAGAGCTTCCCACAGGTGGTTTGTGCAGGAAAGCTCCCTGCCTTGGGATGTTGAGGGTGCTGAAGGCCAGCACAGCCCAAACAACCTTATGGCAAACTTGGTGCTGGAACCGAGGACCCGGACAAGGGGTGGAACTGGCCATGCCAGGCTCACACAGGTCTGGAGGCTGGCAGTGTGCTGTGGGGAGCTGTCCCAATATGTGTCTGCTCCTGGGCACTGCCAAGGAGTCAAGGTCGCTGCACACAGGGCCAGCTGGCCCCTTGCTCCGAGCCAGAAGGGCTTCCTTACCCAGGGCTGGAGAGCTCAGCCAAAGGGCAGTCACCACCTCCTGTGCCCTGCTGTCGTCTGCCTTCACCTGGAGTTAAAGCTGCTGGAGCAAGGGAGAAGGGAGAAGTTGCTTCTAAGAGACAGGTAGTGGTGTTGGAGAAAAGATGTCCTGTTCCAGCAAGGCACCCACTGTTGCAAAGGTGTAGAAAACTGAAGTAATTTGTTGTGCAGGTGATTTATTTCAGTGTATTTTTAACTAGTGACTTTGGTTTAAGCCTGTTATTCACATGCTCTACCTTTGGTGTTTGGCAGGTAATGATCTCTCTGCTGGAGCTGCTGGTTCTTACTCAATACTTGTGTTGGATGTGTCTGTACCTGGCTCTACAGCTGTACAAAGCTTGCAGAGTGAGCCAGCAGAATTTGAAATGTATATATTTAAAAAAGTTTAGAAAGCATTATTTTGCATGTAGGTCATGTTTAAAGCTTTGTTCCAAGACATGACCTGGAAGCTCCATGTTTATTGGCAGTGGAGAATCTTGGGTAATTGCTTGACTTGAGGAATTAGGGATAAGAAGAATGCTAAATATCATGAGACTTGTGATAAAATCTTAAGCACTGTCTAAGCCACTGAAGGGCTGTCAGATTGTAATTAGGTTTGATCATTATCATCTTGAGCCAGATTTGCACAGGTTGCTGAGACATGGGATGCCAGGTCACCATTACCAATTCCTTCAGCAGCGCAGTCCCCATGGAACCCTTCCTTGATGATGCTGATATGGACTGGCCAGGCAATTTTTTCCTTTCTTTTGCATTTGTTTCCCTTTCCATTACAGAATACTGTGCCCAAGCTCAGGTTATGTAGTGCCTAAACATAGGAGACCAGGCATTCTGCCCATGTGCAGGAAGGATCTGGGCTGAACATCACTGGTGGTCCTGTGGGTTATGGTTTGTCCCATCCTTTCTAATTCTGGAGTTCGAGGAAGTACTTTTGATTCTGAATGGTGGTCTTTGAAACAGATTCTTGGTGTAACTTCCCATATACAGATTTTTAAGAAATAAAGTAATAACCTGGTGGTAAGAATGCAGGGTCCAAGGGTACAATGACACTTGTTAGTGGGAAGACCCAGAGTAGAGTTTATTAATGATTTCAGTTATTAGAGGCTCTGGTGCCTTCAGATTATCATTTCAAGTGCAGACACACAGTGGAGATTACACATGGCAACATCTGAAAAGCAAAGTTCAGATGCTGTAATTGTGCAGTGGAGTCACTTGGAATTATTTCACAAAAGACCTGTACCAAAAGGTTCCTCACTGTAATTTCATTAATAATGTATTTTGCAGTTGGCTGGAGACATTCAGCTGGTGGCTTTTCTTTCAATATGTCATGGGACAAACCAGTAACCAACTCAGTTTTCCTGACTGGACTTTTGCTGTACGTCATGGCTGCTGAGAATGTCACAGTGGCAGGGAAATCACAAAGCCCTGGTTGCTGGAGTGCAGACTGGGGAATGGAATAATGATTTTTACACGTCTGCAGGTGTGAACAGACTGGGACAGAGATGGGAGCACTTGTGCTTTTTGAAGGAAATTGCCGTGGTTAATTTGCTGTGTATCCTGATTTATTTTCCCCCTTTGTTGAAGAAGCGGAGTGGACACGTGCCCACTGGTGTGCCAGCCTTTCACAGGAGCAGTGTATGCAGCAGCCAGCCTCTTTCACCAGGGAGATTTCTCTTCCTACTCCTACCTGTTAGTTGCAAACCTCATATTTTCCCTTGCAGTGTCGGGTTCTGTTCACCTTTGCCTGCCCTGCAGCTCCCACAGCTGATTGGGCTCCCAGCTCTGCTGTTCCCTGGCTCTTTCACTTTCTGCCTCATTGACTCCCCAACGACTGCTGAACAGCATTGCCTGAGTTCAGGGCCAGCCCAACTTTGTGAGTGGCTGCTCAGGATGCTGCAGTAGCAGCGTGGTTTTGGTGACTTCTCTTGGAAGGTGTTATGGCCATGTGTCTCTTGAATTGTAAAGCTGAATGTCATGAACTTCACTGAAAGGAGAGAATGAACACTGGGGGGAAAAATATGGCACTGAGGGTAATGTGAGGAATCCCAGAGAAGTTGTTCAGTAGAGTGGAGCTGGTGGAGGGGTGGGAAGTGTTGGGACATCACTGTGTGCTTCTCTGAAGTAAAACAGAACTTCATGTTTATCTCACCCATCCTGAACATCTCTTAAAAATACCAGACCAAGCCTTGTGTTGAGTCACTTGTGCTGTTGGTACCTTGTACCTGGAGAAGCGTATGCCAGGATTTTGGAGAGGTTTACATTTTTTTCACTGGCCTCAAAACCTCCTCTAGAGTAAACCTAAGGCAACCTGAGACCACTGCCTGAGTTCTGAGCTCTTTTCAGCACGATGCTCTCAGTGATGTGGACCAAGAACCAGGGCTGGGAGCTGTGAGTGCTGTTCCCCACCTGTTGTTTTTCTCTGTGCAATACTGTGTATTCAGTCCTTGGTGGCTCAGGAGAGTCTTGGACTGATTCCCTTCTCACAGGTACCTCTGCATCCTTGTGGGCCCTCATTGATCTGGTGATCACTGACTTAGAGCCTGTGGGAAGATGAAAAATGTGTTTGGGGTCTTTTTTAGTTTCTTTTGTTAAGGTTCTGCTCAGTCAGAGCCGAGTCTTTTTCAATGGAGACTTGTATGGGCAGATTGTGGCCTTTTCCCCCCCATGTGCTTATTTCTAATATCTTTCTTCCATCATATTTAAGATCCTTTTTAACCCCCTGGGTGGGTATCCTGATTCTCTTGCAGTTCAGGGACTGTGACTGCCTATCTTGTGCACTGTCTTAACAAAAACCCCCCTTTGATGTGCATATCTCACCTATTGTTTTTCTCAGTTTTCCCACCTACCTTAAAGTTCTGTGTCTGGTTTCAGTATCCCAGGGTCTTGAATGTTGCAAAGTACCTGATATTTTTACCTGAAAGGCCCTGCAATTACTTGGCTAACAGCAAAGAAGCAAAATGCTACCTTAACTCAAGTAATTCTGACTTCATTCCTAAGCTAACTGGGATGGCTAATAGAGTGAAATTGGGGCTGAGATGTGGCACTTGTGCTTTGCTGTGTTCTGTGAAATGCTGTAATGTTGGTTATCTTGTAGGTGACATTATTTCAGAGTGCAGTGTTGAAGCTGGATGGCTGTTTGTGCTTGTGTTGGAGGATGGGAGAGACAGCAGAACTAGACAGTGATCCTGTTTTTTTGGTGCTTTTCTCTTGGAGGAGGCTGAATCTGCCTGCCTTGGCAGCGCTCCATAGCAGAGGAGCTTGCAGTGATGCTGCAGTTTTGTTGGTGCCACTGCAGACACAAAGGCTAAAACAAATCAAACTGAGCTGAGAGGAGCAGATGGGGCAAGTGAGAAGTTGGGAAATCATTCAAAGTGTTAGACACGGAACGATTTCAATTTTCCTGAGACAAGTGGGTGCTGTGGCACAACATGGCTCTTTCTGACACTCAACACACGTGAGACAGTCTTGGAATCAAAGCTGCATCAGGTGCTCCGTTTCCAAATTTCCCTGCCTCGGGGAGAGTCTTTGCATTTGGCAAGGGGAACTGTAAGGGGGGTGGGAGGGTGGCTAAAAGCTTGTCCTGAGTCCTTTCAGGTGTTTTGTTGACCACTCTCAATATATAACACAAGTTCCTCCTTTGGAGGCAAAAATGGAATTTTTAGGGATATCACAAGGTTGTGGAGTCAAATCAGAGAGAGATACTCCTTTCTTCTAAAACTGTTGTTTTGATTTTAATGTTCTCCTTAAAGGATACAGTTTCCCCTCCCAGGGTGGGAATAACCAAGAGAATAAACACCTCACTCTGATAAATATGAATGTTGGCAATTTATGTGTCCTTATATGTGCAAAACCCAAGTTTTTAACGAGCCTTGGAGATGGGAAAAAGCTCTGCCTCCCAAGCTTTTCAGTCCTCAGTGATGGTTTTGCCTTGTCCTAGCAGTGTTTTTTGGGTGCTGCATTAATAGACTCTCAGGTAAGGCTGTCACTATGAGCTTAGTGTTTCCCACGTTTATATTTATAAAACTGCAGCACTCAAGGGTGTAGAGTGTGGGGAAACTTGTAATTCTGAGGTCTGAACTTGCATGAGGGGACAGCATCAGCTAAGCCATACTCCATAAATACTGAATCCACAGGAATTCCTTGGAATGTGGGCCTGTATTCCTCTAACATTGTTCTTCTTTTAAGATTGCCCTCTAAGGGGTTTGGTTTCTTTTAAAACTAGGGAAATGAGGTACAAAGAATTCTGCTCCCCTCCAGTAATTGTGCCCTAACCATGAATTTGCAGTATTTATTATTTCTAACTGCAGAAATAGCCTGTCGATGATTCCTGCTTTAAATGCCGTGGGGCACAAAGTTGGGTGTAGGAAAAAATGTGTGTGCTAAGGCAGAGTTCCAGCAGAAAGAAAAGGAACTTAGAAAGCAGTTGGATTCTTTCCATCCACCCTCCAAAGAAGAAAATTGGTTTGCAGGAAATATAGGTCATGGCATTGCTCTGGCATCTTTCTGTTGCTGGTCTGTAAGTACACTGTAGTGCTGGCAGTGCAATTTGGGACTCCCATTAGAGCTGCTCTTTGCTGTCAGACTTAAAGGCCATTTAATATCCCTTACCTGGTCTAATGCACTGCTCCTCACAACAAAGAACATTTAAAAAGTGCTCTGGGTTTGGTGGGGGTTTTGGTTTTGATTTTATTTTTTCTCAATAAGTTACAATTTGGAGACTCTTGCTGCTGTTGCATCCAAAGTCAGTTACTTCAGTAAGGACCCAAGGACCAGGGAATGGGACAGTGAAGGGAAATCCTTCTCCTCTCTCTGTGGTAAAACACAGAAGGAAAGGAGACCTTGTGTTGCTGTTCCATGGGTTTTACAGGTACAAGTTTATTACTGGAGAAAAGCCTTGGCTTTCTGAACATGGACTTTGATTATGGGATTGATTTCTTTTAGCAAAGGTACTAAAGGCAGCTGTGTTCTGTGATCTGGGCTGGCTCTATTTCCCTCTGTGCCAGCACCAGGACAGGCTCAGCAGTGTCTGTAGGAACTGCAGAATAAGGCCAGCAGTATCTCTGTGGGGACAGGAGGTGACACTGCTCCTTCTGAGACATCATCCCACCGAAATGTGGAGTAAAGAAATGATTTTTGTGCCTAGTTTTATACAGCTGGCTCCTGTGGACTGTAACAGGCCAAGACAGAAGCAAGGAAAGGAAATTTGGGTGAAGAATTGCAGATACACTGTGGCTTTGACTTCTTGCTGCTGAGCTGTAGTGCAGTGTGTGAGGACCCACGTGATTCATCTCCTTACCCCTGTCATGGTGCTCACAGCCCTGCTCTTTATCTGTCTTGTGGTGAAGCACAAATAATGTTTACCTTTCTGCTATAATATGATGTGGTGCAGCTTTAAGACAGATATATATGGAGATATATAAGTGAATATGCATGATTTGAGATGTTCTTTGGATCCTCCAGCCTTCATAACCATGGGTCCACCTTGCAGGGCTGCAGGCAGCCTTCTCCTATCCATCCACTGCACTGATGTAGTAGTTTCAGGAATTACATGCATTATATCTTAGTTTCTTGGTTTCTTCTTATCCCTTACAGCAGGGTTTGGAAGAGGAATTCCTCGTGTCCTAAACAAGGTGGTTGTGTGTGTTTTCAATGTGTCTGTGATTTTGTTTTATTTAATTAAAAAGATTACTTTCTGGACTGCTCTAAACTCCACTGTTTCCTGCTCCAGTGGGAATGTGGGCTCCACTGAGGGATGTGCCACTGGGACACACAGCTTTTGGCCAGTTGCTGTTGGAGTCCATTGGCTTGGTTGACATCTAGAAGACCAAGGTTAGATGCCTGAATTCCTGACAATCATAGGGGGGGAATAAAGAGAATAGAGTTTTGTGGGAAAGGCACTCCATAGGATCCAGAATCAAGATGTGTTAAGACATCTTGCAGTGACTGTTTTGAGCAACTGTCATTAAAATCCTGTGTTTTGATAAGTATCTCTTTTTCTGAAGGTGCTTCAGCATTATGAGGATTGTAAATATATTGGTTTTCAGATTTACAAAAAAAAGGGAAAAGTAATAGCTTTAAAAATCTGTTTATTGGTTTTTATATAAACATGCAAACCCGAGCAAACAGAAAGCCCTAGGAGTTGTGTGTATCTGATTGAAATGCACAGATTCTTATACATAAATTACTATTGCATGCAGTTGCATGAAAAAAATGGAAGAGCTGGGTTTAGGACCCCTTGAAAATAATCTATTTCTGTAAGACATGCATATCATTTAGATATATGCTGGTCTACGCAGTGTGTAATTTTTCAGTGGCTCTTTCAGAGGTAATTGTGGAAGGCAAAATGTGCTGTGTGAATATGGTACTTGAGATTGTAGAATGCTGCCATAAGAAAATATATGATTAGTCTGCAAATAATCTCTTCAAAGGCCCCATTACAATTCTGAACTCTCAGATGGCTTGGGTAGTCTTTGCTATCGCTTTGGAGGGACACAGAATGTTAAAACCATTTACATGTATTGTCACAAAATAATTTTATGGGGTTGATCCTGCCTGACACGGTGCTTCATGCCATGATGGAAAATTCATAAATGTTTGCTTCAGTGTGATGCTCAAGAAGCACTTAAAAGCGCTCATTTCTCTAAGAGTTATTTTCTCTCTTTATATCCAATTCATAGATTATGGTCAAGTGTTCATTTTTATGGTATTTACAAGAAATCAGTAGAGCCAGCTTGCTCATAACACCCTCCCTCTCCCCTGCCCCCTCCCAGATTCATCCTTGCAGCATCAGGGAACAAAGAGAGCTGAGATTCCCAGCCATGCTCGGATCTGGTTTAATAATGCATTTTCCTGTAGGAAATTTTTGATACACTGAATTGTTTGTGGTCAAAGAGTCTAAGGTTATGTCCAGGATGGTAAAGGCAAGAGAGGTGGTTAATAAGTTTTTGAGCTGTCTCAATATTTTAATTTGGGATGAAGTTCTCAGTCTTGTATTTGCCAGCCACGTGTGTGTCAGTGCCCATCCCTCTGCTCAGCCCATGGGATGGTCCTCACCCTGACTTCTCATTCCCTAAGTGTTAAAGCATCCCACCTCTCTCTTTGAATGGACTGGGAGTCTGTCAGTCTGCTCTGGGCATTGAACTCCTGGAGAACTGGGTGGAATCAAACCTGGGCAGGGGTTGTACTAGAAGTACCCAAGTCTGGATAAAACATAGAGCAACAATGTGCCAGTATGTGTGTCCTGTAAAACTGAAATGTGAGCTCGTGTTTCCACACTGGAGATGGCTCCTAAACATCTCACAACATCAGTGGTGCTTCAGAATTCACGTGAAATTGCTGGAATTGGATCAGCATGTAAGGCTGGAGTGGTGGGAAAGTGTTTGGAAAAGAGATCGCTGCCTGAGACTGGCCCCAGCTCCTGAAATGTGGGGACAGCCTTGCTTTTCCTTAGAGAATTCCTCCATTATTGCCTCTCCTTTCTCCAAAATGGAATTGGGGGTTTCTGTTGCCCTTTAGGAAGGATTTTCTCTCCTGGGCTGTTCTACACTTTGGTTGGCTGTTTTGATCTATCAGCACTAGCAAGGCTTTCTGAAATCTTACAGATCGCTTTGGATTACGTGACAGATGAAGGGAGAGAGAACATGTGTGGGGTGTTGGTGGCTTATTCCTGAATCCAGACCTGACAAATTACCTGCTCTGAACGGAGCTCAGCAGGAACCCAAAGCACCTCTTTGTCCACTTGCAGTTAGAAGAGTCATCCTTCTTTTGTTCCTACTTCTGTTGCCTTGGGTAGGGTGAGGGTGACTTGCTCTCATGTGGTGTGTTCTTTACAAGGGATATTTTAGTACCTTTGGAAGTGGGAGGGAATTCAGCTGGCTCTAAGAGAGGTGTGTAGGATTTGTTTTCATCCTGCAGTCGCTTGGGTTTGTTTTATTCTGCTGTTCTGGGGCTTGGCCTTTGTGTTGCCCATGAAGGAATGGGGCAGTGCAGGGCACACACCAGAGCTGGTTCCATCCCTGCTGCTCCGTGCTGCTGGGACAGGTTGTGGGGAGGCAGCTCTGAGGAGCTCAGCGTGTCACACATCATCAGGCTGCAGAGGTGTGGAGATGACACGCTGCCTCTGTTACTCAGCCCCCTCTGGGTGCCCGTGACCAGGTGATGACACTGATTTTTCACAGAACTTCACTTGCCTTTCTCACATTCACAATAATTTATGAGCCCCTGCACCTACAGCGAGTGCTCCTTTTGGAACCTCAGTTTGTGTTCAGTGGAATGAATCATTTAAAAGGTGTGTCCACAATACATTAAATAGTTTGGGAATTCAAATTCGATTCAGACCATTTGGTTGCCATAGCAAGCAGAGCAGGAAATGTTTGCTGAATATTGGGATTTTATTTGTTAAGATGCACCAGAAATGCTCACAATCTGAGTTATTCTACAATAGGATTAATGTAGCCAGCAGAACAGCCTTAACCAAAACTTACCAGTGCTCCCTGTTTTCAGGTAGTGGTCAGAAAAGTCTTATTCTTTAAAATAATAAGTCTGTTTATTTCTGGAAGCAAAAGGGGTGTTTGAGGGGACACAGGAATGACTCAGTGAGGAGCCTGTCTGGTTCCTGGGGCAGCTTTCACCCAATGCATTGGCTACAACAACCTTTTCCTGCATCCTGCCATGTTTTTCTAGTGCCAATTTGTACGTTGGATTAAAAATCTGGTAACAAGTGGAAAAAAGACTAAATACAAAAGAAGTGGGGAGGATCCTGCATAAAGGAGGAAAAGGTTCCCTTTGTGTGCTGGGAGTCTGAGCAATGGCACCAGTGCCAGGACAAACTGGGTCAGGGATCCTCCAGTCAGTGACCCTGCTGGGCCATCCACCCTGGGTAGGTGTACCTGTGACACCTTCTTACATTGTTCATTTTCCTGGTGATGTTTCTTCAGCCTTTTCAGTCCCCAGTTTTCACTCCTCATACAGAAAGCAGTTTTGGTCAGCAGACAGACCCCTGTTCTCTCTTCCCTATCATTTTAGCCAGGGCTTGTGGCTTGTTTGGCTACTGAGTTGTGCTCCCAGGAATCGCTGCTGTCACTGCTCTCTGAGCTCCCCTGTGCCTGTCCCCTCGCTGAGGCTGGGCTGGGATGTGCTGACCTTTCCCTGGGCTCCCCTGGAGATGCCTCCCTGCCACCCACGATCAGCTCTGTGCCTGATATTTTTGGCAAGGTTGTGTTTTAGTGCTTTTCAAACCTTGCCCTGGTCAGGCTTGCTTTTTCTGAGCTGAGGAATAGCTGCTGTGGCTGCAGTGGGTGCTGGGTTTGGTTTTGAGCCTGCAGCTCAGGGGAGGCACACTTGAAAATGTGTGTTTATGAATTTCAAATTCCAAACACTGTGTTGCTTGGGTGTTTTATTTTTGGGGGGGTTCTGCCCCACATAAGGCCTGGAATGAGTGATCCTTTGACTCACCTACAGATAAGACATTTCCAGTGAGAGAGGCTGTTTTATGGGATTCATTTTGGAAGCTATTCAGGGAAATTACTGTAGCCTTTTTGAACAAATTAGTGAGAGCATGGAAGGACCACGAAAAGGCTTTTTCCCTTAAGATTTTATGTAGGATCTTATGAAGGAAAGGAAAAAACACCCAACCCATGGTAATTAAAGAATTTTTGTTAATAATGAAATAAAATTATGCAAGCTCTGGTTTTGGATGTGGGTGAGTTCTTAGCTGTTTCTGCTAGTGAAAGTTTTATTTGGGCTTTTAGAGGGAAAAGGAAATTACTTAATTACTGCTTCAAATGTGTGTTTATCCCCTCTGCAAGATGAGTGTGGATTTAGGATGATGTTAAAAAACTAATGTACAACTTGTAGGTGTGAAATGATCAAGGCAACTAATCTGCTGCTGGGCTGTGGGAACCTCAGGAGCTCATCTAGTCATGGATATATAATCAGCTGAGTTCCCCTGAAGTGTTTATCCTGGGGAAAAAAAACAGGAATCAAATCTCTGGGTCCTTCACAGGGACTTTTTGATTATTTGAACTGGAGAGGGGCATTTCGTGGTGCTTGAATTAGGTTAATATTTTGTGAGTTTCCTGCCGAGACAGGAATTATCCCATGGGGAACTGGGGAAAATTTTCATGAGCTTCTGTTGAACAAAATTCTGTCATTGACTCTTAATGACACAGGTTATAAAAGGAGAGAGTCAGATTGTTGGAATAACTTAATCTGGTTCTTCTCAATGTCTGACACGTGGACAGTGGGATGCTGAAATGCAGCGAGGGGGTAGGAGAAGAGCAGGTGTGGCTGTGGAGGATCCCAGCAGTAACCTGGGAAACTTTACACTGAAAAGAAAATAATTTGGAAATGTGCCTCATCTGTGCATGGGGCTAATTGACTTCTGTGCCACTTGGTCTGTAGGCTTGTCTGTCGTTAAGGTACTCCTTGGATTCCCTCCATGCCTTCACTATTCCTTTGTGCATCACGGACCTTGGGATCACACACTGGCCACACTGAGTCCCTTCAAGTCATTTTTTGGCACACTTTCCCATCAAAGGACAGATAGTGTGCCTGTGCATCGTGCATAATCTGGGATATATTAAACCTGAGACCATCTTGGTGTAAATACTGTGTTTTCTGTTGTCCTAGTTGGTGTAAGGAGGGTCCTGGGTGGGCTGGGCAGGCTCTGTGTGGGTTCACTGTCTCCATCAGTGTTGGGTGGGGTGTTAGTGCTGCTGTTAATTAAATGCTCAAGGTAGATTGAAAGGGAAGTCAAGGGAGTTGTGTGGGAACCCCCCTGGTACTTCCCTCATGTGCCAACACCTGTGATTATTTCTGTTTCACAAACTCCGTGCTTGAATCCATCCCCTTTCTGGGTGACATGAACACCTGCATGGGGTGTGTGGTTTCTTTCTCCTCCTTTTGTCTCTTACCCCCAGTGTTATTTTCTGGGTGGGAGTCGCATGTGAAAAATGTGAAAAATAACACACAAAAAAAAATAAACCCAAACAAAAAAATTCCCACCTGGAATGACTGAATTTGTCACAATAATTAAGCATGGTAGCTACTGCTCTGGATGGGTTTCACCTGCTAAGAGCTACTGCAGTCAGCACCATATGGTGGCCTTTTTTTTCCCCTTTTTAATAGACTTAGAGCAGCAATTTGTCTCACCCGTGAGGCAGCACCACAGCATGCATTGCTTAAGAGAAACAACGTCAGGCTGGTGAGCTTTTCATTTAGGTTTGCAGGAGCATTTAGCTGAGCTTCAGAGCCTTCTGGCACTGTCTGTTTGCATTGTCACTTTTTGATGTAGAAAAGTGAGGGGCTGAAGGACAGAAGGGTTTGGTTTTCTGACCAGGGACTCCTCAGTATTTCAGTCTTAATGTTTGCAAATAATATGCTAATATTTACCTGCCTCTTAGATTTATTACCAAGCTCCCATCAATGTGTGTATGTCACCCTGAGACTGTGGGAAGAAAAATATTGAAGATATGGAAAATATAATTGTATTTGATGGGTGGACATGGAGCACAGGTGGAGTTACAGGTATGTTTGTGCTGTGAAAAAGGGCTTGGTGCAGGATCCCTGATCCTCTTCCAAAACACAGAGCAGTGTTCCAGCAGCAGGATCCTCTCCTTGAGGGCCTTATCCCTGTCACTGCCATGCTGATGTGTTGGTATTACTAGAACCTTTTTTACTTTTTTAAATTACCAGTTCTCAGATTTTGAGCAACTTGCTGCACCGTGCCCCATAAACCTACCCTGTTACTGCAAAACCACAAACAGTTCAGGATCCTCTTATTTGAAAGCTTTGCCTTTGTGATTGACAGACACACTGAATACAAACTCACAAATCTTTGCATTCCTGGGCTTCCTTAAAACTTGGCCAAGGCTGCTCCAGCCGTGCAGGACCTTATTAGCCTGGAATGACAACTCCAGAGTGGCACAGTGACCTGGGAGCACAGCACATTAACTTGCAGTGGAGAGGACTGTGTGTAATTCCCCTTCCATTATCGACTCTGAGCAGCTCCAGGGCAGTTGTTTGGGTGAGGGGGCAGCAGCATTCCCTCCCTGGAAGTGCCATGGGAACACCCCTGCAGCCCACAGTGCTGTGGGAGGCTGTAAAGAGCCCATTTCAGGTCGTGCTGAGTCCTCCTCCAGGTGCCAGGGCTGTGGTCCTGCTGTCTGCCATCCCTCCTCCCTGTCCCTTAATGGGTCCTGGGATCTCACAGATTCTGGCTCGATATCTGGGGTTACTCTTGTTACATGGCAGTGCTGATAACCCCACTCTGCATGTCTCTTCCTGCTGATAACCAGGTCCTCTGCTTCATTAGGAATATCTGCTTAAAAATAAGATGTGTATCTGGGTGAAATGCAGGTTACAAATGGTTGCAATTAAACTTCATGTAAGCAGAATTCCTACATCTGCCCTATTGTGTTTCTTGTTCCTTTCTTTAAAGGGTAAGAGTGCAACATTTCTAGAGAGTACAGGTGGTGGAGTTCAAGATCATCTGAAGTGAGATGAGTTTGAACTGTCACACCCCCAGCCTTGCTCCTGCCTTGCCTCTTTGTGTTCTTGTACTGGAATAAAATAGACTTTTAATTTCAAGAGCTTCAGGAACAATGGGGAGCTCTGAGTGGTTTTTCTTTCTGAATTAACCAACTAGTTTGGAAATACGATGTGATTTTTTGTGTGGGCAATGCACAAAAGGAGGGAGCATCCTACAAAATATGGGGCTTTGCAATCCCAAAGGCAAACCTCTCTTTCATTTAGCACCAAGAGACCTCAGATTTTAATCTGAGTTTTAATAGGAACGGGGTAGAAAGAACTATGTCTTGGTGTTCTCAAACTTGGTGGGTGAAGGGGGAGCACAGGGAGGGTAGTGCAGTGCCCAAGAGCTTTTTGTTCTTCACAGTCCTTTAACTTCATGTATCTTTGCCACTTGCTAGTGCTCAAGTGCTGTTCAAATGGGTTTCGTTTGCAAATTTAAATGAGCTTGCTAATGTCCTCATTTTAGCAATGCTATATAGAAATACTGATTAAAAATGTCACCCAGTGGTTTTAATCTGTGAGGAATAGGCAGTTCTGGAAAAAAGTACAGCTACTTTTTTCTCAGTACACCTCCATCCCAGCAGAAATGGTCCTGGTAATGTTACTTTGCCTGAAAATGTGTGTTTGGGAAAAAAAAAAGCAATTTGCACTCTTGTTTCTGAATTACCAGTAAAATTCAATCTTTTCAACCAGCACTGGGTTTAAGGTTGAAAGTTCTGGTTTGAGGGGAGTGTGGCCCACCTTGGGGCTGCTGATACTTCCTTTGGTGTGTGTTTCTCCTGCTTGCAGGTCCCAAAGTCATATTTTTTTTAGCAAATGATGATGTTCTGATGTGTTTTACAATGCAAAATCCTCCAGTAATCCAGAAGTTGTTTCCCAGACTACAAGTAAAGGACAGGATTTTCTCTTGTGGGAGAACACTGGTGTCAAAGTGTCCTGTTTTTTAGTGGTCAGGGGGATGTGTCCTGCAGGAGGAGATACTTCAGAGAACAGTTTGGGGATGGCCTTACTGGCTTAATTTCAAATTGTTAAGGTTGGCAAAGACGTTTTAAGATCATCAAGTCCAATTTCTGCAAGTCAGAGATTCCAGTTAGTAAAGAGAATGAGGCACCCACAGTGCAAGTGGATTCTTCTGTTGTGTACTTCAATAAAGGAAGGACAAGGCCAAAACATCATGAGTTGTGTGGTGAACTTAGAGCAGGATCAAAAGATACTTTATTATTCCTGAAATTCTTTGAGGGAAAAGAAACTGAAGGATACTAAACCCCAGAGCATGGAGCCCTTAAGCAGGAAATCAAAACCAAGTAAAAGGGGGAGAAAAAGAATAAACCCCATTCAATTTCTAAGTGAATTTAAAAAAAGATGGAGGGGTGTGAGAATCAGTTAACATATGCCAGCAGTAGTATTGGATATATTCTTTCATATATGAAATTATCCCGTAATTGAGACAACTTGCTCGAAGCATTAAAAAAATCCCAGAAATGCTGATGTGGAAAAGACCTTGGGAGTTCAGTCAGAACATTGCCAGGCTCTCAGGAGAGATCAAGTGTACCTGTCTCACCTACAGAAGCTGACAGTCTGTCTAACCTCTCCTGAAACCTGGGATATTGATTTCTCATCTTCCCTGGACAGCCTGCTCTGGGTCTTCACCACTCTCACTGTTAACAAGACCTTCATTTTTCTAATACCTAATCCTTTGTACTGCTTGTCCCCCTGTCACTTGTATGAGAAGAGCTGATGGATGTCCCCTTCTGCCACTGCCCTGTTGGACACTTGTGGATGATGCTTAGCACCTCCTTGAATTAATCTCAGCTTTGCTTTGCAGAGAAAAGAAGATGAAGAAGAAAAAAAGTAGTTTTGGTTCTTTTCTTGTTGACCATGCTTGTGAAATCACTGAATTGTTTGTATGTGAGGGTGTTTTTTGGTGGTCTGTTGGGGTTTTTTTCCCCCCTCCAAATGACCTTTCCCTATATTTTAAGGAGTAGCACTCAAAATGGGGTATCTACTGAGATAGCCACTGTCTTTATCGTGCAGTAGGAAAAGAGGAATAAGCTCCTTGGTCTCAGCATCTCATACTCCTGTCCCACTTCCCTGGTATGTCTGGTTTTCCAATAATGCTGTATTTTTTATGTGCATTTGCTGTAAATGGCTGAAGTACAGCTGCTTGGCCTTTTATCACCTCCCACTTTCACCATGTGAATTTTAGAAGGAAGAATAAAATGAACAAATAGAAACCTGCACCATGTCAGCTTTGAGCTCTTGGATATCATATCCAAGTGTCCACCTTGTTGATATATTCCTTCTCTGCTCCTTCTGCTCACATTTCTGAGCTCACTGTCATTTCCTGCTGTTCAGATGTTGTTGCTGTTTAGTCCTGGAAGAGCAATGGCATCTCTGGTACTGCTGCTGATGGTGCTATTTCAGAGATCATTTATCAGGGAAGAGTTGGTGACTTCAGGCCTTGAGCCACTTTCTCTGCAGAGCCTCAGAATGTCCAACCCCCAGGTATTAAAGATCAGAAATAATTTCTAGATTTAGGGCTAGGCATCATTGCTTTTGCAACATTTGTACATGTTGATTTCAGTTTTAGAGTGTTGTGGAGCTGATCTGCGTGCTGTTGGTGATTTTACATATTATTTTTATAATATTCTATTAGAACTGTTTCTTGTTTGTGTACTGACCATCATATGGTCACTGTTTGGATCTTTTTGCTCCTCATAATCCTCCAGTGAAGAACAAAACCAATTGTTAAAAGACCTATTCCTT
Organism: Xenops minutus; assembly: GCA_035221455.1. Classification (NCBI taxonomy): domain Eukaryota; kingdom Metazoa; phylum Chordata; class Aves; order Passeriformes; family Furnariidae; genus Xenops; species Xenops minutus. The sequence continues at coordinate 3,275,135 of JAWWEE010000004.1, forward strand.
CTCCTTGAAAAAGGAGTTGTCAGGTAGCTCAGGTGGTTTATTAAAATCCCATAAAGATGAATATCAAAGATCAAATCCCATAAAGATGAATGTATTTGCATTATGTAGTTATAAAGCACTATGAGATTCTTGAGCCTTAAAATGCAGTTACTAAATGCTTCCAAATGCAAGGTGATGCCACTGCATTTTATTGAAGCTGTTGGTATTTCAGAGTTAATTTTACACCCAAACTGAAATAAGGAAAGCACTTTATGAAATGTTTGGAGGCATTGCTATGTTATTTAAAATTACTTGGGGAAACAAATAAAACCCCTCCCACGTTCTGAAACACGAGTATCCAAAAGGCCTCGTTTTATTTGAAAGGAAAATGATCAGGAAAAAGATGCAGAGCATTTTTACAGGAAATGCATTTATTATGCACCTTACCATGAGCATTCACAATGATGTTTCCTCCATGCACTCTGTGATAATTATTCACTTTGAAAATATGTGCTGGGTACCAGATAATGCAACTGCTCGTGGTTACCACTGTGTTTGAAAGAATTAAGGTTTTCTAAGACTCCCCTGGGTTTCTTGCATGATGGTCCAGTGCTCCTGCATAACCCCTGACTTTCTGAGGGCCTGTTCTGTCCCTTTTTTTCCTCCTCCCTTTTCCCCCTCTTGCTGCATTTGGATGCTGTGTAAGAATCCTTTTCCCTTTTGCTCTTTTCTTCTGTGATGCTCCCAGTGCTGTTTCCAGCATTCCCATTCTGCTCTTTGCTTTCCTTTTGCTCTCACACAGCAACATTTCCTACCCCAGGAACCAAAATTCTTTCCCTTTTGTTCTCACTTTTCTTCTTCTCCTTGTGCTAGGCTATTCTCTGACAACATCCCTTCGTTGCCCACTCCCTCCTGTGCCCCTCACTCTTGTCCCTGCCTCCCTGTCAGCCCATTCCCACCCGTGTTTCCCATGGATATCCCTCCTTCCCCCTTCCCCCATGGTTTTCCTAACACTGCTCTGCTCTCCTGCTCTGTCTGATGAGCTGGCTCCAGGCTGCGAGTTAAATGTCAGTATAAATTTTTTCTTTCTTCCAGTCTTAAAGAAGTGCCATGAAATGGAATTTGAACACAAAAAAAAATAAATTCACTTCTGCTGGGAAGGGCTTAACCTGCAGTGTTCAAGTAGGCACTAAATCCTCACGAGGCTTGCTCTCATTTCATGTTTGAATCCATCCTCATCAACAGTTGCGTGGTCTAAGAGACTGGGAATAAAAATGGTGTGGTCAGTGAAGTCAGGCCATCTTTGTTCTCACATCTTGAGTTCATTTGCTGCTCACAGTGTGCTCAGACACTTGCTGCTGGCTGCAGTTTCTCTGCTCTCAGGATGTGACACTGTCCTCCATAATGGGGGACTAGTTGTGGGTGCACTTCACATCTTCCCTAAGCAGCCACAGTTCTTATTTATTTTGTACAATATTTTTCCATAAGAAGACAAAAGATCATAATCAAGTTTTTATCTGAGCTTCATGGAGGTTATTAAACCCAAAAATACAGACTTTCTGGCAGTGGTCAGCAGCCAGTAGGTGTGTGTGACCAACTGTGACCACCAAATAGGGTGAGAGAGACAGCGAAACGGGCTCTGTGCTGCAAATCAATCCACGGATGACAGGCAGGGCCAGGGCAGGGTGCAGTGGTTTTGTTCTGAGCACTGGGTGAAAGGTCAGGAAAGATGAACAGCCTGGCAGCAAGAGGGATTCTGGGGTTTGGTTTTGCCTCTTGCTGAACTTCCAGCAGAGAAGAGATGGAGACAGGGATGGGCTGCTCAGGCAGAAGATCCCACTGGGAATCCACTGCTGGCCCTTTTCCCATCCAAGACCTGCTGTGCCAGACTGGGGTAGGGATATGACAGATGAGTGATGGGCATGGAGGGCTTAACCTTGACTTGTGCCTTTGGCATCCCCATGGCACGTGGGAATCGTGGGTGAAGAGCTAATGGTGCACTCGAGGGCTTTTTTGGGGGGCAGGAGAACCTTCCATGGCCAGGCACCAATAGCTTGTGCTTTTGGTCAGAACTGAGTCCTGCTCTGCTTTATATATAGGGACAAAGTGCTCTTATTGCATCATTGACACCTCTCTCTCAATTTAAAGCTCTTCTGTATCGCTCTCAACTGCTCACAGATACTTTATATTAAGATAAGGATCCTTGCTTGGTTTTTAGAGAGATTTAAAGTAGCCTGAGGGAAAGCAACACACTGGCAAGGGCAGTTACTGTACAATGGAAAAGACATTTCTACAATAAATACAGCAAACAAACCCAGGCAGGAGCAGAGAGATGACATTTGGAGAATTAAGTCCTGCCTTGCTGGTCAGTAAGGAGATAGCACAGATAACCACCCTGGCAGGGTGTTACTGGCCTTTGGTGTACTGGAGGTGCAGTTGCAGTTGAAATCAGAGTTGGCTGTTGATAAAGACAGGGGTGATTAGAACTGGAATTGGGCTGTGCAGGGTGTTCTTCCCTGTGGATTGTGCTAATGACAGGATGGAGCGAAACGCAGGGAATTTCGATAATTAATGTGTTTGATTCCCAAAGATAAAAAATGGAAGAAGTTAATATTTTACAAGCAATTCCTTTTGCTTTCTACATCAGTTGAACAGGGAGTCTCTCAGAGCAGTAAATGCTTGATGAGTGGAAAGATCAGGAGGAAAACTGGTTTTAAGAAGGAATGTGAGAATTTTTTTGTTCATGGCACATTTTGCTTGCTCTTTCCCCCATGCTTAATTTTTGGATGAAAATCTAATAAAAAATAAATTAGAAATAGATATAAAAATGATATAAAAATTTCTTACTTGAAAAGTAAACAAAGCCAAAATGTATCTTTTAAAAAAAATAGCAGTTAAATTGGAGTGAAGTTGTGTGTAGGGTTTTAGCTACATCTGTTAATGGCTTTTTTAACTGGTGCGTGTGGAAGATCTTTAGGAATCTCACTTCTGAGTGCTCTGCTTGTTTCTTAACAGGATCTTTGTGTTGTAAAATGTTCTTGGCTGGTTTCGAGACCCAAACGCACTGAAGCTCTCTGGGGAAACAATTTGAAAATACAAATATGTTTCTATCAGACCAGTTGATATTTTCCTCCCTGATCACAAAAACTCACCCTCATGAAGATTTGTGGCTATCCAACCTCGGCTGGATAATCCTGGCTCCTTCCTTTCCTCCAAACAGAAAGGGACACTCAAGTGGTTGGCAGAAAACAACCACGTTTGCCTTCAGTGAGAAGCTTACGCCTGACAACAAAACACAAGCTTTTGCATGCTTTGAAATGTCAGTGGGCAGAGGAGCTGCCCTGGGAGAAGAGATGCCTTTTCAGTGTCCTCCTTGTCACCTGAACACCTCTCAGAGGAGCTCTCAGCTTTTGTGGGCCTTGGGGTCAGGAGGTTAGACACCTCAGTGGCATTAGGATGTGCACCATAATGGTCTGTTTATAGACATTACTGGGATGAACAGCTTTGAACAACACTATTACATATAGGCAGGTTTTCCAGTAAGGCTGTTGAGATAACTGAGAAGGTGGTGTTGGAGAGGAACATGTTGGTGCTTGGGCCAGCACAAGAGAGCTGTGAGGGTCCAGCAGTGCAGCAGAGAGATGTACTGCTATTTTTGTTAAGGTGGGGCCATAGCCTTCACTTGGGAGTCCTGCCCTCCTCCTTTTTCTCCATTAAGCATTTTACAGCTGGACTGTGCCTTTTGACTTCTGATTTTTCACAGCTTCTGCTGCTGATCCTGATGTGCTGAGTAGCTCCATTTTGGCATCTTGCCATTCCAGGCTTTGTGCTGAGCTCCCTGGTGACAAACACGAGTCACTATCAAGTTGGAGCTCTTGTTAGCACCCTGGTGCCAATCCTACAGCCTCTTTGGCTTGTTACCATGCATAGGAACCTCCAGTGTGGAGCAGGACTTTGTTGGAAATAAATACTGAAAGAAAAGAAAGTCTCCCCCCACTGAGTCTGGGAATATGAGAGATGTTTGCTGCACTTCTATGGACATACATTAAAAAAAGAAAGGTGAAAATGACTCACTCTGAGAATGGGTGATCTCAGCACGGCCACTGCTCCTGCATGCCCCTTCCACAAAGTCTGCTGTAAGGCATTGCAGTGAAGGACTTACAAAAGATAAGGAGATTTTGTGCAGGTTGGTGGAAGCCCCTGCAGAGGGCCCAGATCAGGTGCAGATAAAACCTGAAGGTTGCTGTTTGAAACTGTATAACCTGTAAGGAGTATTTATTGGCCAAAGATAGGATCAGTTCTCAGTGTAGCAATTGAGAAATGAGAGGTAAGGTGGAAAAAAGATCTAGGGAAAGGTGGTTTTGCCTGAAGATAAGTCACATTCACAAGTCAGAGATTGAGGACTTTTGGGGGGTTTTGGGGGTCTGTCTGTCCACCACTCACCAACACACAGTGCAGTTTGCAGCACTGACATTTCTCTCTTTCAGACTCCTCATTTGTGTGCTCATTTACCTTGGGCTTTATGGATTAACATGCAAATCATAGCCCAGGCTGATATTTATCTTTGTGTTGCGTGTTTGGCTTATCTCTGTATTTTCCAGAGCACTCACTTCTCTCTGTGTTGTTAAGGTCAGTGGTTCTCAGCTGGGTCTATCCATCTCGCCGTGAGCCCGGGCAGGCGGACACGAAGCTATTTGTTTAACCATTTCAGCATCTCTGTCACCCTCTTGCTGGTGATTGAGTCTGCTGAAGGGACACACATCCACACGGCCACACTTGATTTGTTGCAGGTCATTTTTCCCCCCCTCCTCATTCAATTCTCCCTTGTCATCTTTCAACTGCTTCATCTTCCCTCAGCCTGCATGCCGACCTCCGCCGGTGCCAGCCGCGCCAGATGGAAGCAAAGCCGTGTGCCCGTCGTGCCACTCAGCACACCCAGGCCTGGCCAGCTGGCTTTGGGGGTGTCATTTCACGTGTCCTCCAGTTGCCATGGGTTTGGAGGATGATTTGGCATGTTGGGTTTGGTTGGGAGAGTTATCTGTGCATCTGTGGCAAGCCATCTGCTCCGTGCACAGTCAGCGGCGTGAGGAGAGGGGTGCCCAGTGCCCCTGACCCTTGCTGGTTGGTAACTCCTGTCTGCTGCATGTTGGCATTCAGGTGGTAGGTGGAGATTTCTTTAGGGTGTTTTGGATGTATAGAGCCTTGTGTCCTCCTGTGTGTACAATCCTGTACCCCTGGGAGGAACTGGTGGTGCTGCTGTCGGTGCTTTTCCTGCACGTGTTGTCGGCAGTGGGCGAAGACAGACTGATGATGTGTTTGAAAATACATTCCTACACATTCCTACACATCCCTCCTGCCTCTTGGCTCTGACTGTGCTACTTCGTTGGGAACAAAGCCAGAATGTAGCCCTAATTCTGCAATCTGCAACCATCAGCTTGAAAATGCTAAATCTATTAACCATGGGCTCACCCAAAGTGCCAGGTCTGTCCGTGCAGGTGTTGGTGTGTGCTGGGCCATAGAGGGTGTCATTAGGAGTGACTGGATTTCTAGTCATGGTGTCTGTGACACTTTGTGCTGACACATGGTAAGTGCTGATTTCAGCTTCTCCTTACCTCACTAAATAAAATGAAGCTGGAAATAATTCAGTACTTTGTAGCTGCTGCTGCACGGAAACGTAGTGGTACTTCCAAATGGGAGGTTCAGACTTCTCAAACATGAAATTTGGTGCTTGTGTCTCAGCAATTTCTTGCTCATCAACATGCTCAGGTCATTCTGCATTTGAATGGGTGAAGTAAGGTATAATTAATGTTCCTTTTGTTTCCAGTTGTTAGGGAAAGCAGACTGAGCCAAAAATCACCTGACTCCATTCGTGAACAACAGGAGTTTGATGAAATATATTCCTAAACAATGAGACTAAATTACATGCATACTTTGGCAGACTCCAAATGAATGACATTGCATCCTTAAAACTCTGACCATTAAATCAAGCACCAGCTTTGATGCCATTAATGAAGCAGTAATGGTATGCTCATACCTTCATAAATTCTGACACTCCAATTGCCCTGAAGTACCACAAGACCATTGTCAGCTGCAATAACAGGCTCTTCAAAAATTTTGCCTGAGCTGGGAGCTTTATGTTGGGAAAGGACAAGTATTTGTTGTTTGTGCTTTTCTTTCTCTTTCTTTGGTGGCTGCAGGTCCTGCTGTTGGAGCCCTCAAGGTCTTGTTGTGTGGGTCAATAAGGCTTGAGTTGAGCCTCCAGACCCCAGTGATGCATTGGGCACTGACTTACATACTGATGTACAACTGCTTCCTTTTCCATCCTCAGGCAGGGCTTTAATGCTGCTCTTTCTTTTGTTGATATTGCCTTTTGTTCCCATTACATGGAGGACAATCCAGCCTGAGAAAGATAAATTTCACAATTTGTCTTGTCAGGCTGTGAGATGGAGTTGTGCGTTCCGCTGGCCGGGCAGGGGAGCAGCGGGGCTCGTTCCATGGGGGCTGTCACCTTGGGGTCTGCGTACTTGCCTCCCACACAGCAACCTCAAAATGTCCTCACACCTCCTTGCCTTGCTCTCTTCCTACCCCTGACAGGCTCAGCAGTGCTGCCTTGGGATGTAGAACCACTCAGCACCCTGCTTGGAAAGTCATCCATTATTAACGGGCAATCCCCACTCTGTGCACTTGCACTGCTTAAGGATTCATTATGTTGCCTTTTGGTTGACCTGACAAAGCTGTTCCTGCCTTTGCTCCCAGTGCCAAGTCCTAGATTCAACTTTGCTCCTGGGACCACGCACTCCAGCTCTGGCTGACCTTTCACAGGAAAGGGAGAGCAGAACACAAGTGAGAAATTAATTTCTGGAGAGAGTTAAGAGAAAGGTATAAAAAATGTTTTGCTTGCAGAGAAGGGAAAACCAGCAGTGATCATGCTAAAGGTAATGGGAGTCTGGTTCACATTCCTCCCTGCCCTTTACTGCAGCATTTCAATGTGTGGTGGAGAAATCCTCTTGCTATACAGTCATGTTATTGTTGACCCATTTTCCCAACAGCTAATGGCTGAGACTGAATACATATTACTACCATTATAATTGTTAAATTTTGCCTCGCTGCACCGGGAATTCTGTGAGTATTGTGAGTCTGGCCCAGAGCTCTTTGCTAATCAAACACAAATTAAAACCAACCCAACTGACTGCTGTAAAAATATTGGTGCACTTCCCTGGTAGATTTACAGCCTCACGTACTGAGAGAGCTTGAGACCCTCTCTTAAAATACGTGGCCATATCTCCATTTTACAGAGGAGGGAAATGAGATGCAGGAAGGTCTTTAACTTGCAGCCACACAGTGGATGAGAACTGGCTGCTCCCAGTTTGAGGCTGGGAATTCTACCCTTGGTAAAGAGGTAGACGTTAGCCAGATTTACTTCCAGTCTTCTGTATGTAAGAAGTGATTTGTAGTCTTGGTATTGCATTTCTTGCTTCAATAAATAGCTGTTTTCTGAGCGCTGTATATTGGTGTGGTGCCAAAAAAGGCCATTACAGGCTTTACTGTGATAAATTCCAGCGAAGAAATACATTAAAACCCTTTCTTTTTTTAGCTTACCTTTAGGAACACCAGCCAGAAAATGCAGTTCTGAGGCAGGAATAAAGGAAGATATCCTGCATTTCCCTGCAAATGCACATTGCTGTCGATTGCCATTTCTCTCGTGCTGTACTCAGCGTGGCATCCTATAGCACAATGTAAACAAAATTATAATCTTATCAAGCAGGCTGCTCCTACAGTGATGACAGCTACTTAGATTGCCAGAAGCAGGGCCAGAAAAACAGAGACCATTTGAAAGCAGCTGACAAATTTTTTTTAGCAGTGTGGGTTGAAAACAGATTATAATAAAGATTTCATTGCTTGCTATTCTGAAGGGTCAACACAGTGAATGTCCAGCAGCCCTTGAGCCTGGGGCACAGATGGGATCAGTGACCTGACACAGCAGTGTCCTGGGTGGGGGGATGAGGTTGGGAAGGCTCATGGGATCTAATTCTTCTCGAGTCTTAAGTGCACTGGGGTTGTTGCACCATCTGGTTGATGGGATGGAGCCACTCTCTGCTTAGTCCAAAGCCACCCAGAGTGCCTTGGGCTGGCTGAGGACTCAAGGGAAAGTGCTCAGCTGTTTTGCTAAGTAGGGTATGTCCTTAACTCACCTGCATAGTGAACTGGTTCTCAAAGTGCTGCTGTAGCATGCATTTGTAGCACTCTGGTGAGGGCTCCTGGTTTTGCTCGCTGCAGAAAGATTGGCATCGCCAGGGGCCTGGTGGGGACCTGAAATTTCAAATTTCACCCATTTTTAAGGTGTTTTTTTGGAATAATGAGCCTGTCCTAGGACATGAGATCTTTAACATATCCCAAAACTTGGAATGTCCCAAGAGAAACTTGCTGCCCCATTCCCTAGTCACTGTGTTGCTGGCCAGTGCATCTTCTAAAAACCCTGGAAGCATGGAGTGAAACAGTGCTCCAGGGATGGGAATGGGAATTTTAGCAGGAGCTTGGGAGAACTGCTCCATCACACACTGGCTTTTCAATATGGCATGGAAGGTCATGGCCCCAGGGCACTTGTTTCCCTGACAGAAAGGAGGTACATTTGAAGTTGGCTACAGAACTGTCTCTCTTGCTCGTAAAATGTTGTCTCTCCTATATATTTTCAGCTATTGCTGAAGTGTATTGCATATATAATTAAAACATTAATAAAAATAACAGCAGGAAGAGTTCATCAGCAATTCAAATACAAATATTTGTGAAAATCTGTCTTCTCCAACATGTTCCTTTCCCCTCTGACTGTTTTTTTTTTATTTTGGGTAAAAATATCATAAGCAACATTGCTTAACCATTTTCACAGCTCCAGTATCTCTGTAGGATAGTACATTTATTTAGCTATTGAATTAATTTACCATAGATTGTGCAAGCTCATTGTTGGGGAGCACTTCAGGAGACATCCCATGCATATTCAGGGCAGGGAAGGCTCCTGTGTGTCCACTCCCACTCCAGCACTGGGAATTCACCCATGGATTTGGGGGCAAACCTGACCCTCCCCTCTGCAGCTTGGCACTCACAGAGAGCACTGGGCATCTTTGTTCTTTCTGAGAGGTGCCTTTGGCTGCTGTTTGAGGTGTGAGACTGAACCCCAGAGTTGGGCAGGGCAGGAGGGCTCGGTTGGGTTTGGGAAGGCAGCCAGGAGATCCCACCATCATTTCCCATGGTTTTGGTGAGGTTTTCACAGTCGGCATCAGAATTCTCAGGATGTGGATTGATCTTTGTAAGAGCCTGAAACACCTTATAGCGTGTGTATGAGCACTTCCTGGGCTCATAATGTCTCTTTTTCAAGAAGTGCTGTCAAATGAGTTCGACTTTTTTTAATTCTGGGTTATTAAATTTCCTCAGGATAGAATGTCAGTTGGACTTTGCCCCTTATTGCTGTGGTCTGTTGTTTGTCTGGGGCATGGGCTGTATTCCTAAGGAAAACACTGGGACAGGGTGCAGAGTGGGTGTGTTGTTCTGAGTCAGGATCACAGAACCCAGCCAACAAATACATCCAATGCAATGGCTGGAAATAGGTTCCCTTGCCAACAGATGGATTGAAAAAAACAGAAGGAAAGATGGTGATATAGAGAGCACTGTTCACTTCCTTAATGAAAGGTCCCCTTTGTTTGAGGTGTTGTTTTCTGGTTTACATTTCATTTTTTGTCAGTGGATGAGTCCATGGCCATGGAGAGAAAGGAATCACTTTCTGGGAGAGTTTATGCTGTGGGTTCTCTGCATCTCTTGACTGATGTAGCATTTCACTGAATTGTGTCTTTGGAGGACTCAGCTGGGAGGAGGATCTTTGTTTTAAGACTAGAAAGAGAGGATTTAAAGCTGTGGCTGCTGCAGGATGGCAGTGCCTCTTTTGGGGTATCTCTTTTTGAAGCAGTACTGGCTATGGCTGGACTCTTCATCCCTTTGCATTTCACTCCCAAGCCAGCTGGGTCATACTGAAAGCCTTTGCAATGAAGCCCATGCTTGAATTGTTTCAAAAGTCACTGTTGGCTTCCAGCACAGGAGAGCTGGGCTGTCCCTGCAGGGCAGCCAGCCTGGCTCTGTGGAACCAGGCACTGAATCAGTCCCTGCATGAGGAAAACAGTTCTTCTCCCTGTTACTCTGTGTCCATTGACGTTAATCCTGTAATCAAAGCATCCAGTTTTAGGATTAAGCTGATATTTTTAGCAAAACCCTGCTAAAAAAGCACAGATTTGTGGTAAATGGTGATTTAGACCAACCCTTCCTGCTCCTCCAACACACATCAAACTTTTCCCTATTTCTTGCTTCTTCTCATCTCTAGGAACTCCCCAAACTCAGGTGCTGCACGTGCAGCTGGAAAACTGCTCCAGTCAGCTCCATGGAGTGGGAAAGTGTCAGCTTGGAGCATGAAAGGGAACAGCTCCTGAAATTTATAATCAAATAAATGCCAGAAATTCAATTTGTAATAGCAGCACAGTCCCATTTAGGAAGCTTTTGCCATTGGAACACGGGACTGTTGTGTTAAGTGGAAGTTCCCTGGGCTTGGTGTGAGGAGGATGATGGTCCCAGTGCCAGAGTGGTGAGTGAATCCAGTTGGTCATGACCAGCTGGAATCTCTGGGGGGGAGGCAGCCACCCCTACACTGTTTTATCAGGAGCTACCTGGATTTATATCCTGAACTCTCTTCCATGTTGTGACAGGGAATGTCAAACTGCTTATCTCTGACAGAGCGTTTTCTTCCCTTCCTTGCAAATATCTTTAATTTGCTGTGTGATGCTCCAGTACTTTTCAAACATATTGTCTCTGTATTTTCCTATTTTCCCTTTGATTTCATTGAATTTCTGTTACTTTCTGATGCTCAGAATATTTCCTTTCGAGCTTCAAAAGGGAGCTAACTAGCTATAGTGAATTATATTGGAAAATGGAAAAGAAATGTTAGCCAAGAGATGTATTACTTTTTTTTTTATTATTCTGAATATGAGCCATTATCTTGTAGCACTGCAAGAATTTGAATGCTTCAAAAACACATTGAGTGAGTGAAGCTCTATGAAATTCCTTTAAAAAAGAAGTCACAAACATGCTTTGCATAGGATTTGAATATTGTTATGTGTCTCTTGGATATGGGCCCTGTTTTCTGGAGATTTGTTGCTCTAGAACCCCTGTAACAAACAGCAGGATTTGTGCTGAGAAAGGAGTGTCATCTGTTCCAAACTGCCTCAGGTTGGTGTCTTTTTTGGGTGCTTTTTTGTTGTTGTCTGTATTGTTTTATCTATTTTTTGCAGGCAAAGCTTGGGACTGCTGTAGGTTAAAAAACAACCAAACAAACTGGAAGGGAAGAGAAAGTAAATAAACCTTTGGTTTTTGATTTATTATGTTCATTTCACAGCTGTTTCGGTACATTCTGTTTTGCTGTATTTTAGGTAGTCAGTTGGAAAAACAAATCTGGAAATTAGGCAAATGTGATTATAAAATGACACACAACTGAGAAAGTAAAGCCTGAGGAGCAGGTGAACTGCCTGAAACAACTCACTGCAGAGTATTTCTGGCTCATTTCTTACTCTGACTCACTGAGACAATGTCATGGCCTGTGATTGAGTTTTAACTGAGGATCTCTCTCTTTTTTTTTATTTTTAAGTGTATTTAATGTTTCTGAACGTGCTCCAAGGCTTCCCAAACCTGAATCAGGTGGATTCTCGACCTCAGAGACAACCTTGTGGAGATAAAAGCAGCATTAAACTCTCGATATGAAGCAAATATTGACTGATTTATGAAGGATCTTTGTGTCTTTCTATCATCCTTTCAAAACATGTCATGTCAGCATGAAATTTCATGGTAGGAATAGTCAGTTTTAACCCCTTTTAGCTTTTCAAAGCTCCAATAAATCACTTTTGAGTTCTATGTGACTTGTGAAATACAAGTGTCAGACAAGTTACCCTCAAATACTGCTAATGTTATGGTTTGTGGTGATTCTCATTGCTTATGCCCTGAAATAAGTGAATTAATGAAAGGTAGCAGCCCCCAGTTATAGCAGAGGCCACCTGGGGTGAGGAACAGGTGATTCAAATAATTCCCATCTTGGATTTATGTTTTTAGATGAGCAATATTTCGTGGAGTTTTGTGAGGGGGAGGAGAAAGAGAGGCCAAGTTGAACAGAAATCCCAATAGATGCACTAAATAAGCAAGAAAATACAGAATGTCAAGTAGAATATCCATGCTCTCCTGGACTAAAACTGGTCTTGGAAGGGGAAAAAAAAAAGTATTTTTTATCTGTTGGTATTGATGTCATTTTTTTTCCATATCAGCAACAAATGTGACTTAGAGGTGCAGCAATACGTGGTTTCCAGGCTTTCAGGGGTGAATAAAGGTTGTGCAGGTGTGGAGCAAACAGGACCTGCTTGGAGAGGGTCACTGGGAAGGATCTTTGCTGGTGGTTGGGAGTGTTTTGAAGAGGAACACGCTCCATGCCCGGGCAGAATGTGTCCACAATCCTTGTGCAGATGGAATGAGGCTCATCATACCGTGTTGCCTCTTGCTCTGGAGCACTTTGTAGGTCTTCAGTCTCCAGTTCCTTGGCCAGAAGCACAGAGAGCATCAGTGTCCCCATCCTGCCTGCACGATGTCCCTCCTTGTGCCTGGTTCTGGTGGGAGCTGGTTCCTCACTTGGATAATTAGGAAAGGAGTGGCTGAGCTGAGCTAAACCCTCCTTTCCCTGGGCCAGGGACACACAGAGCCTGGTGTTGGTGCTGAGAGGAATGTGACACTGCTCAGCAGTGAGGAAGGGGCTGTGGAAAAGCAGGCATGGGTCAGAGCAGTGAAATCCCAGGAAACACTGGGATTAGGGAATCAGAAAAGATGGGGCAGTTGCCAGAAGTGCTGACTGGACATCAGTCACCCTACTGGGCTGTATTTTTTCCTTTGCAATAATTTTTCCATCACAGCCAGTGTTGTATTTCATTAAGATTTACTGTGTAATAGCAATTCCTGAGAAGCTGTGAAATTGAAGTCACCTATTCTGATACACAGCTGATAGACTTATCACTGGGGATATGTCTCATATTAGAGAAATGAAATGCCAGTGCTGCAAAAGGCTGAATAAAAAAAAAAAGCACAAAGATTTATTAAACTCCACTATTTAATTCATTATTTAATGAATGCTGTGGGGTTTAGGTTTTTGTTTGTCTCAAATTAACTGTCCTCAAAACACAAATGTTCCTGAAGAGGTAGTGCATGTTTCTGGACTCTGAAAGAGTCCCTGCTGCCAACCTCTTGTCTCTGCATGGAGACACTGGATGTCTGAGGGGATGTGGAGTACAAGCTGCTTATTCTATTTCATGGCATCTCTCGCAGATATAAAACATGCTTTCATTCTGGAATTGAATAAAACCAAAATCATTTTAGCCCAAATTGAATTGTTACCACGTCTGTTGCTGCATCATGTGAAACAGGCACGACTGGCAGAGGCACTGATGGATTCTCCATCCTGCATCCTGGTGACTGATGCTGAGCCATCTCCCAGACCAAAGCCCCAGCCACCAGCCTACAGCTCCTGTTGGAAAACATCTATCCAAATGTGTTCCACCTCATCTCCTTTATCATCCAATTTTTCTTTTTATTCTGCCTATTTTCCCTATTTTTTATCTTTGCATTTTTCAGTTCCTCCCTCTGGAAAAGCCTCATACAGAAAGGAGAGATGGTGGAGAGACTGAGGAAAAGAGCTCAGTGAAAATTGAAAGTGGAGGAAAAATTGTAACAAGCTGTTTGTTTTTTCCAATCTGAGTGAAAAAGCATGGAAGAAAAAAAATCCATGGGCTTCTCCAAATTAAGAAAGAGAGTTTTGTCCGAAGTATTTTCATTTAAATATTTTACTTGCCTTACTGTGAGTGCAATAACTATGGTTCAGCCTTAGTAAATTCTACCTAATCATCCCTAAGGGCCCAAGGGCTGTCGAATTGAACTGGAATTTGTTTCCTGGGGAGCAGAGCTGGAGAGCTGGGCCAGTCCTACATTCCTGCTCTTACAGATTTCAGGAGCATGCTAATAGGATTAGGTACTACAAAGCTGTCTTGCATTCACAATTAATATCAGAGGGGAGTGTGGAACAGAATTGCCTGCGAAGAGCGCTGATAGCAGGAGCACAAACTCACCGTGAGATTCAACCACCACGTTACCACTTGCTGGTCCGAGCTCCCTCTTCCATCCATCCCTTTGCATTTGCTGTTCCAAACCCTCCTCCTTGTCCCTTGGCTTCCTCCAGGAGATGCCCTTTCAGATGGGCACTGTTGACCCCACGCAGATAGCAGGGTGTTGTAGGTGTGGCTGCCTCGTGGCTCGTGGCACTGGAGGGGTTGTGTGAACACCACGTGCTCGTCTCTGACAGCACCCTTAGCTGGGGTTTTTGCAAAAGTCTTGGAGAGCTTTGTCTCAGGCCAGTGTGTTTCTTAAAATGAGCTGTAGCTCCACCCTGCTGCTCCCACCACTCCTTTCTTTTTATTCATTTGGTAGATTTCTACAGCGCTCGGACCAGAAATGTGAAATTATTAATGCAGCATATGTTGGGTTAAAAATAGAAGAAAAATCACGTTCCTTTTGAGGATCCAAGGCTGAGCTTCAGATAATTGTGCTAATTCCCATGTCCAGGGTCCAGCCCAGCATCCCATCTCCAGCAGTGTCCACGGGCTGGGCAGTACGAGCAGGGCAGGCACATGTGATGCTTCTCCTCTGGTGCTTCCCAGGCTCCAGCTGTTTTCAGCTCAGGGACTTTGTGCCAGGAGTGATTTCTGTGTAGATAGGAAACATGAATAGAGTTTTCTTCTGTGAACTTAATCTTCTCTAGCCTTAAGCCAGTGTAGGCTTGTGACATCCACAGCTTCTCCTGTTAGGGCCAAAAATCACCTTGGTTTGTTTGTGTTGGGCACGGTTCCACTTTGGTGTAAGGGGTCTTTGTGTCAGCACTGGAAGATTCCATGAACAGCCTGTCCCCATCCATGCTGCCCATGCTCTGTGTTTCCTTCCCCCCTAATGATTCTTAACATTTGATCTGCTGTCTTTTCCTTTGCCTTTTGGTAGCTCTGGGCTGACATTTCCATGGGGCTGTCCCTTGTAAACCCAGGATTTCACTCCTGTGCAGTCGTGGTTGGCTCCGAGTCCATCATTTCATATGTGAGGTTACGATTGTTTTTCCCACATGCATATTTGACATTTATCTCTATTGAATTTCATCTGCCATCTCATATGTCATATCATTTCATAAGGTCCTTCTGCAGTTCCTCACAGTCAGCCTTTGTCCTCATTACCCTGAATAAATTGATAACCAGCAAATCTCCTCCCCCTGCTTTCCAGGACTGTGTTGGAGAGTGCAGATCCCTAATTTGCCCATTGCAGGTGACAGGCTTTCAGTCCTGCTGGTCTCTGCATCTCCCGTGGTTGATTTTACTCAGTAATGGGTTGATAAATTCACTATGCTGGGAAATGAATCTCTGTGTGTCCTGCTTGCTCCAGTGGGTCTTGTTTACAGGAACAAACCATGGGAAAGTGACTGCTAACATTTCAGCTCACAGGGTGTGGGTGAGTCCTCTGTTTGCAGTGTTGGATGTTGCAGAAATCCAGGTTAATCAGGATGTTTTATTGCTCTTCTTTCTCTTGAAGAGGAACCCGGTAGCTGATGAGAATCCTCTGAAGTACAAAATCTCTTCTTGAGAGTGTTTTTGAGGACCTGCTGTAATGAGCTTGGATATTTCTGTTGATTAACAGGCTGTAGGTTACTATTTAGAAAGGCAGTAAAGTGGGTTGACTGAGTTGGAGGGACCTTCTCGACGAGCTTGCGGGTCAATCATACAATAATTGCACAGTCAGAGAATAATTAAAGTTGGAAAAGCCCTGCAAGGTCATTGAGCCCAACCATTCCCCCAGCACTGCCAAGCCCACCACTAACCCGTGTCCCCAAGTGCCTCACCCACCCTAAAGCCCTCCAGGCATGGTGACTCCATGGTTTCCCTGAGCAGCCTGTGCCAGGGCTTGACACCCCTTTCCATGAAGAATTTTTCCCTGATATCCAACCTAAACCTCTGCTGCACAACTGGAAGTTGTTTCCTCTCGTCCTGTCAACGAAAAGCAGAGATCTGCCTTTGGAACTCTGTGGTATTTGTGACTTTTTGAACTTAGGGATCTCTTCCCTGCCCAAATCCCCTGTCTGTTCCACTAAAGGCAGGAAATTCTCTGTGAAAGATTCTCTGTTGAGCCCAAAGGTGAAGTGGTTTCTGGTGACATTCACTGGGGGGCGTGTGTGCAGATCTGAGTCCCTGAGTTGCTGAGTAGGAGAGAAGAGGCAGAAAAGAGGGATCAGGTTAAAATTTCCCTGCACTGTTCACAGTTTAATTTCCGTGGATAACAAGAAAGGCACCAACAGAGCCTAGACAAGAAGTGGGATGGCTCCTCTGATGCTTGTGATGCAGGTGACGTGGAAGGAATCTGCCACTGGTATTTGACTGCTGTGCAAAGTGGGCACACTTGAAGTTGTAGCAGAAAGGCAGAGACCAAAGAAGATTTGATCAGGTACATGAATATACAGGCAGGAGTGGGAGCACAGCCCTGTGAGGCTCCTTTGCATTTCTCTCCTCTGCAACAGTAGCTTTTATTTCAGCTAAAGCAAAGCTTTAGTGGTTTTTGGCAGTTTTTCAGGCAAATCTTCAGATAGGGCTGAACTGTTCTTGAACCAAATCTCCGAAGGGTTTGGCACAAGTGTGCTCTCCTGCAATATGAAATGCAGATTTCTGTTCAGTATCTTTATTTGAATAGACATTAATGAATGCCTAAAGAAAATCACCATCTCTGCTTTTTCTCTTGCTATTTGATTTCCCTTTTGTCTGCTTAATGCCTGTGCAGATTGTACATATTGTTCTGGGAAATCCTACCTGGTCTCGTCCTCCCTGTTGGGGTTGGGAGGGGTGAGGGGGAAGACTCGACTCTGATGTGACTGTGACAAAACATTTGCTGATCAAGGTGCCAGTTTCAGCACTGACTGTCTGGTGATGATGCCAGACTGGAGGACAATCCCTCCTTTAATTTGTTGTTTTCACTCATAATCTTTTCTGTGACTCTGGTACCAAATACCACAGTGTGTGAAGTTGTTCCACAGGTACCATTAGGAGGAGATAAGTGTCATGGAATGGTTTGGGTGGGAATTGGCACCTTCCACTAGCCCAGGTTGCTCCAAGACAGGTCCAACCTGGCTTTGGACACTTCCAGGAGGCATCAAAAACATGTAGAATCCTGTCATCAAAGCAGGGGACATCACAGGGTAACGAAATACTTGTGGCTCTTCTTGGCTTTGCTGAGTCAGGAGATTTGTTGCTCCTGTATATTCTGTAAGGGTGGTTTTTATACCCCACCTGTCAGATTGTACATCCTTGGAAAGGATTAGCCCTGCAGAAGGGAATGCCCCAAGTTTCCTCTGGAATTTCCACATCACTCTGAGTAATGATTATTAATGAAAAATTGAGTTTGTTTCATTCCCTGTCATGTTGGGAGCACAGGGATATTTTTTTCTTCCCTAGGCCTGGTTACATTTTAATGCATGTATTCAAAATTCAAGTCCAATCTGAAATGACCTGAATCAACTATGATATAGTCAGGGGAAAGCATCAAAACATGATGCATTGAACACATTTTACATTCCTAGGCTAACAGCATCCTTGAGTTGATTTTATGCAATACATACACCCAGTATTTGATTTTGATGAGGGGGCCTGTACATGCAGATGTACTTCCCTGTGAATATATTTTGGCAGTGGTAACACATACATTGCTTTAATTTTGGATGCAGAAATCCCATTAATGGTTTTTTTAAGCTGTGTTTAGGAAAACACAGCTGAAGGGGTCAGGGAAACTGTCAATAATTACTTTTCAGAGTTTAATGGGGAAGGAAAAAATATTATTATAAAGCAGGCAAGGCATGGTAAGTTTCAAAGTGTTTCACTGAGTCTGGTAGGTTCTCAAGTTGTTTATTAATGGACAGGTAAATACTTTATTAATCCCTTTATGCACTTAGATTGTAAAAATATAGATATGTAAAAATATTTTTTTACAATTAACTGTATCTGAGTTTTGTGTCTCAAACTCATTTAGGCCTGAAGTGAAAAACAGAATAACATGCAAAAAGTGGGTAATTAGAAGCAGCCTGTTTGCTTCCAAATTTATAATCAAATTCACAACTCCTGCTTCAAATGAATGGAAAAGCTTCTTTTTGTGCAAAAGTAAAAAAATAAATATTTATCACATCAAAACCATCCCAATATTTCCCTGAGCACGCCAGGATTAGAAGGCAGAGCTTTGTAGCTAAAATGAGTCCCTCAATGGCTTCCTGAGCAGAAGAGAGAGACGAAACGATCTCAAAGCAAAAGTTATAAAGAAGATTTCACACATCACACCTTATTAACATGCAGACTTCAAAAGGGCTGTTTGAGGATGGCTTGAGACATGTGTAAACTCTGGGGCACGGTGTGAACCCTTGGAAACCCTGCAATGAGATCATTTGAGTGCAAACCACATTCTGTGGCGCTAACAGAGATTCGATGGAGACTTTTAAAACTTTCCAGATCCAAGAAGAATGTCAACTGGAGAATAATTCAAGCTTGTTAAGCCTTGGGGATGAGGTCTCAGCAGATCCTGGTCCCATGACCCTTCCAGGAGAATCGACTGCCCAGGAGCTGGGAATTGACTGGGGACAGTCCCCAGCTCATCCTTTATCCTTTAACCTCTCGCCATTGGAAATCCAATTACAGCCAAGCAAAGATTCACCTCAGTGCCTCGTGGAAAGCTTTGAAAAATGTTTGCCTTAAAGACAGCTCTGCCCACATCTGTCTGGGCAGGGAGCTCAGATGTCCTGAAGGTTGGAATGCTGGGTCTCCCCCTCTCCTGGAGAGGGATATTGGCTAATCCCAACATTAGTGTTCATCTACACCAGTCCCTTTATAGCTCCAGGGGCCGTGTAGGTCACACTCTTAATGCCTCTTTCCTCATGAGATTGGCTTAGAAAGTTGACTTCATTAAAATGAAATGTTTTCTCTTTCCCTTTAGTTTTTTGGTCTAGTTTGCTCATTGTGTCATTTCAGCCCCTCTGTATTCAGTATATTCTCTGCTTTCTGTGCACCCCTCTTTTAAAACCCAGAAGGTAGGAAATCACTTTGACTAAAGCTGAGATTGTCCAGCTTTTCAAAGTATGTGATTATATATAAAGTATCAAATACTGTGAGAATTGGATTAAAAAACCACGAGGGCCGATATGGAGACAAATGATAATGAGCAGTGGGAGAAGACAGTGAGTACAAACACAGTAATGGATAGCAAATGTCAAGAGTTCAGCATTCAATTTTATTTCCCTGTTTTTATGAGCTGGTTTTTTATTATATATGTCATGGGGATTGTGTGTGTGTGGTTAAGGGAATAGTTTAAAAAGTATATAGAGGAAAGAGGTTAAGGGTCAGGATAGTCACAGAAATTTGGGATGAGGATGGAGATGAAGCTAGAGGAGTGAGATCCAATAACACACAGGGGGTCAGATTGTCAGGCTCTTTGGGATTCTACAACATTTCTCCAAATTCCTGTTTGGCAGCTCCCTCAATAACTACACACAGTCGGTGCTTTGTCACCAGGAATGTTGCTTTGGTGTATAATAGAGAGGATCCAAAACTATCTTCCTTGTATGGATGCAGTTTCTCAGCACATTTCTTCAAAACCAGAAGAAATCCATAGCTTTGTGTCCATGCACATCCTCCCCCCCTCCTTGGGGAGCTGCCTGGGAATTCTAGGGGTGAGAGCTGATTGTGAAGTCTGAGGCTCAAGCACAGTAAAGATTTTCAGCATATTGCAGCAAAGAGAAGTGTTTTCCCAATTGAGAAGAGTGTCAGGAAAGCAAAGATGTTCCCCAGCATCCCGCTAAGTTCATAGATTCCACCAGGGAATAGAATTCCAAAATTTCTCATGGGCCATTTTCTGATGGTGGGTTCCTGAGCTGCTCTTGCAGCTTGTGCATCCCAGGGCTGTGGGAGCTGTTTCCAGTGGGTGTGGGCACTGTGCAGTGCTCCAGTCCTTCTGAGGACGACTGCACTCAGGTACACTGTTCTCTCCTGACCTGGTGATTCAGTTTTGCCCTTTTTGTGTTTTTTTTTTTTTTCCAAGTCCGTTCTGCCTTTTCCTTAGTTCTTCTCACCTTATTTTTCATTAAGGACTGCCAGCATGCCCACATGTTGCTGGACAACGTGTCCTTGATCCACTTGCCTGAAGAGGATGAGTCATGAACAGGAGAGCTCCTGCAATATGGATTGACCCATAAACCCTGGGCTGGTTTTAGGACTAAAACCTGCTTCTGACAAGAATGTGCTCCTGAAGCTCCTCTTGGCCACCTCTCCTCAGCCTCCTGCCCTCTATTTGGCAACTTCTGAAGTGCTGCTGCCTTGTGCCTGATTTAGGATTAAAATCTTGTCATTTCTGGCCTTTCCTTATCCTCTGTCCTGGCTTAGATGGGATGGAAATGACCTATGGCTTGCTTGAAAATAGGCTTTTGTGGGGCAGGGATGGCAGTGACGTGGCCCTGCCAAGGTGATTGCAGGTATTTAGCAGGGAGTATTTAGTGTGAAGTTCATAACACAGAGACTGATGGGGAGAGCTCCTTCCTCAGGGTCGAGCCTGGGCTGGTTCCACACTGTGGGTTCTCTGCCCCCTGGGCAGCTGCTGTGGGAGATTTCCTGAGCACATCCAGAGCAGGGTTTGTGCTGGGAAAGGGGAGACTCTCCTCTCTTACATCTTTGTGCCTCACGTCCCTTCCTGCTCCTTCAGTGACCTCCTCATTAAATGCTGTCCATTTAAAGATTCACGATGAGATTTGGCATAAGTGCCAGCTTTGCAACACAACCTGCTCTCCAGGAAATCAAGCTGTGTGCTGTCTGCTCCATCCATCATTTCCAGCCTGTGCTGATGGGGATGGTCCAGGATGGAGACTTGGCTAAAACACAGCAGTGGGCAATGCCCTGCCCTGTGGGCTCTGCCCTGCAAATCATGAGACAGAGGAGTTTTCCCTGTTTATGATGAAGGTCAACCCATGGCTTTGTACAGGGATTAGTTTTCCCCATTTTTGTACCATCCTAACTTTAAAGTTTTCGTTGGATAGCAGCAACATTTGGTTGTTGTTTGTGGGTTTTTTTGATTTTTGGGAGGGCAAAGTTTTGGAATTGACAGCTTTGGCATCCCTTCCCAGCACTGCTGTTGGGGCAGCATTGTGTCTTCATCGAGAGCCTCATGGACAACTTTTACAGAACAGCACATGTCACGGTGTCTGCTTCCCCCTCTGCTGCGTGGGCTGTGTTTACCACGTGCCTTCCCTGTTTCAGCCTTACACAGCAGTGAGGAGACTTGGAGCAGTTTGGAGCCATCCTATATGGCCAGCAGCTCAGTGAATTAAAGGCTTGTCCAAATTCCCCGTGGTTGCTTTGAAAAGTCAGGGTGTGACATGGTGTCACACGTTCTCGCTGCTGAGACGCGCCGTGTGTGTCACACACGACACACGCCCAAAAGAGCTGCTGTCCCCTTGCACATTCTGTTTGCTTTCACACATGACTTGCTGAAAGAGGAAAGGGTGAAAATGCATCATCATCAACTGCTCTTCGTAGCTGGGTGAGAAACATTTCTTCACTCATGGGTTTTACAGGCTTCATAAAAACTCCTTATTTTGGAATCGCCATCGACGGCAACGTTTGAGAGTGGGGAAGTCAGAGCAGCCTTTCAGGGTGGAGAACAAGAACCACCACCCAGCAGCAGTGGCTGATGCTTTAATGTCTGTCACGGGAGCAGGGCTTGGATCAAGCAGAGCTGAGACTTTGCAGGGAAAAGCCATCAAGGCAGACAGGTACTCCCATTTTTGTAGGCCTGTGTACAAAAGCAGAACTTGAGGGCATTGAGATCTGCAGTCATTTTGCAAAATTGTTTCCCTCTGCAAAGTGGAAATGAATTAAGTCATACTGTGAGCAGTATCGTGGTCAGTGCCTCATAATGGAAAACCAGCAAATCAAAATTACTCCTCCAGCAGTGATGTGTTAATGTCTTTTTAGTACCAAATAAAATTTCGATAGTTATCACTGAAGTATTTTTTTAATAATTGACTGAGAGGCTTAATAATGCTATGTATAATTTAGGAATCCAATTTATTGACAACGCCAGGAAGAAACCTCCATATTAAATAGACACAAAAATCAGTTTAATACAATTCATGGGGAGGCATCGTAACTTCACAGCAGGCAAAATACAATAAGCACTGATGCAACTTTTTAAAATAAGGATTAAGCACAGAACCTCCCAGGCTGTCCATGAGATGGTGTGGAGGCTTGCATGCCTTGGTTCACAGCTGGGATCTCTCTGTCCACCCAGAAAAGCTCTGCTTTGTTGACCCATGTTACACTTGAGCTGCCCTCAGTTCCCTTCTTAGAATGTCTTTCCTTCTGGGTGCTCTTCACAGTATTTTGAAAAAAAACTCTTCCACAGTGGCAGGGCTTCCTTCAATCCTGTTCCTCTTCAGCAGCTGAGCCTGTTTAGTGAGTTTATTAATTACCATGTTGGGCTCATTGAAGTGAACACCTCATTTGGAGAAACCTCCCGGGGACTCCAGCACACACACACATGTACTCATTAGACTGAATGTTTTCCACTTGTAGATCAGCATTTTGATAATAAACACTTCACAATCTTAGAGAAAATGGTGCAAGTTGAAAGTTAGAATTTAGTCTAGGATAGTCTAATATGGTTATTAGCTCTACAGCTATGGGTCATCAAACAACCAGGAAAATAATTTCTCACATGATTTCTGCACTGTGCTTAAAGAAATTCATCTCTTCTGTCTTGCTGGTTCATGCAGCTCATTATATGACACTTGGCTTGGCTGTTGGCAAGTCAAAATATAAAGGGCCATGCAATTAAATGGAGTTCTGAATTTCCTCACCTTACAGCAAGGGCACAGCAACAGTGCCTGATGTGGTTTAGCACCAGAGCTGTGCAGTTTAATCCACCACACGTGGAAGATTCAAAGTCAAATAAAACCAAATTGGGTGACCTATGGCTGGCTTTAACATTGGGATTAATGAGGTGACAATAATGTATGTTGGTGTGTTGGCCATGATGTATTCAGGGAGGGCTGAATGCGGAAAGATTGTGCAAATCCTTCTGATGCAGTGACAGGTCAGATAAAACCATTTTAACTGGGTCAGCTCAAATGTCTCTGTCCTGGGCCATGCCCGTTCTATGGACTGCAGCAGGCACAGGCAGGGTGGCTCCATTGCAGCAGGTCTGCAGTGGGGCTGGGGCTGCAGGATCCAGCGTCCCTCCTGCCTAGGGAGGAGCTGGCACAGCCCTGGGCTGCACTTTGGTTAATCCCTTGCAGGGAAACCCACTGCAACCTTCTTGCTGGAGAGAACACTCCCAGGTGTTTTGGTCTGGGATGAGGATGCTTGTTCAGACTGTTGGAGCAGTAATTTCTCTCCCCATGGGTGAGCAGAGCTGTAGGACTGACCCTGGGTCACACCATGGATCAGCCTCCAAACTTCCACTCCAGATTTTAAAAGCCAGAAAAGAGGCCTAAACCCCAGCATGGTAACTAAAGATTTGGAACCCTCTTCTCCTCTTTTAAGAGAAGTGACACCTCTATTGAGTTTCTCTGGGGGCACTTAAGGCAGAGTTTATTTACTGTGTAACATGGTAGTTTAGTGTGATTCCTGCTTGCTGCCTAATTAGTTCCACTAATTTATTTGGAACAACACCTCCTCCCTTTCTGTTGAATAGCTGGATGTGGGTTCTGGGAGCACCTCTATTCCCTCATTTAGTTGCTTCACACTTGCAGGATGCTGTGCTTGCTCTCCCAGGCCCATGTTGGAACAACTATTACCTTTATAGGCACTTTACCTTAGCAATGCCCGAGGGCCCGTTTGGAACAATTGCTGCAGGCTTTGTGTACACAGAAGATGTTGCCCTGATCCTTTTGGAAAGCTGAATATTCCTAAGGAGCTCCAGTGTAAGGCAGGCATGGGAGCACTGGGGTTCCTGGGAGCCTGCCCTTCAGAGGGTGGCCAGGAGATGGTGAACAGCCTGACCCTTGGTGAGTTGACAGCACAGCAATGGAAATGCCCAACTTCTGATGTCAGCAAATGCACTGGCAGGTCCTGGGACAAGAAAGTGCCTTGGACTCATCCTATTCTTCTGTTTTCTTAATGTCTGCATCAACCACTGGGGACAAAATGGCTTGGTCACTGTTTTTCTGCTGGCTCTTGGGCAGTGGGGCCACTAACTGCTCTTGACAAACACACATCTGCACTTCACTGGGTGCTCATAGCCCTGCTGGCTCCAGGTTTCTGCTGGGAGCACCAGGCAGACCAGATTCCCTTTGTGCCTGTGCCTTCAGCTGGCCTCAGTGTCCATGCCTGTGCTGCGTGCAGCAATACAGATGAGTCTGTAGATAATTCCAGCAATTGTATTTATTCATTTTATTTCTCATACTTCGCTAATTAAATTGCGCCTGGTGTAATTTAATCTATTTATTGGCCTTAATTCAATAAGACTGTTCAGTAAGATAAATCAGAGAATTTCTGTATACCTCAACTTTCTTCTGCTCCATACCCTGCTGGCTGCTGACCTGTTCTCTCTTCCCTGCTCCTTCCCAACCTTGCTTAGTCTCTGCTTATTTATTCCCTTCTAAAATGAGGTAATTATTTCTTCAACATATGAACACTTGTAACTCAAGCTCTTTGTGACTTGAGAGCAGTTTGTACAGGAGCAGACTTGGTACTGAATATTCCTGTGCAAGTGCTGCTTGTCTGGTGTTTTCCATGGACAGCTGGCTGTAACCTTTGGGATTTTCCTAGGTGGAGTGCAAGAGAAGGGATCACACAGGTGCCTTAGCAAGGTGCCTCAGGTTAGGACTCAGCACCAACAGGACAGGGGGCAAAACTGCCAGAATTGGCCACATGGGTCGAGTAATTCCCTTGTCAGAGTCCCTTCCTTCACTTTACCATCTCCACGGGCATCCTCAGAGCAAAGAGAGCCCAGGGACATGTCACCAGCTTCACCATTCCACACACCCTCCAGCACCACCTGCACTGTGCCAACACAGGTGTCTCTGCCTTTAACCTGTTGCCACTTCTCAAAGTTTCACAATAGGATATCATATGTTATGGAACAGGTTTCCAGTGAAAATGGTATTTTTATTTGGGTTTTTTTTGGCCAAGATGATTTTCCCCCCCTTGCACTGCAGGCTGCTCTGCCAGAGGTGGTGCCTGTGTGGAAGCAGACATGAGGTAATCAGGCTGGCACAGCAATGGGCTGTTATTTATGATGCCAGTCCTTTTCTAACTTTTCCTTTGTTTATGCAGTGTGATTTCAATGTCATAAATACTAAAAGGTTTACCACTGAGAGATGAGAACTTCCCTCGTTCATCTGTGCAATTAAACTTGTGCCCACTGTGGCTTTTCCTTTTAACTGCCTTTTAGGATGGAATCCAGGATTTTAAGAGGTTTCACTGACTGAATTTTTTTAATGAGGTCAAAGAGTTTTTGAGGGAATTTTGAATAGTATTTCATTTTCTGTTTTCTTTGCAGGTTTAGGCTTTATTTTCCAGCGCAGTCCTTGCGTTCCTGAGTGACTTCAAACAAATTCTTTTTCTGTGTCAGATTTTCACTTCATCTGTATCAGGATAAGCCTTGTTATTGCCTTTAACTGTCTTTAAGTGTGCAGTGCTGTGTGTGAGCCACCCTAGAGCTGGATACTCTCCCTGTAACTGCTCAGCTGCTCCCTTTCTTTCTGGCACAGTCTCTGCAGCCTCTGGGCTTGTCCTGGAAATGTGTCACACGGTGACAAATATTTTAAGGAAAGGAATCCCGATGGAGTTTCTCCTCAAAGAATAGGGGAAGTCACTGCATGCTGATCCCAAGGAACGCTGTGTGGTGCTTCTATCAGCTGCAGGACAGGAGCTGCTTTAGTTCCATTGACAGAGCTCTCTTAATTGGGGTTGGATTTCAGACTTCCCCAGAAGAAGGAGGCTTTTCTGCTGCAGGGCTGGCACTTACATTCCTTTGTACTTGCCCAGACTGTGGCACTCTCTGTGTTTCAGTAAAGTGGATGTGATGTTCCATGTCAGAGCCAGTCATGCTGTACTAAATGAGACTTGTGCACAGGAGAATCCCTGGATGCTCCTGGCTGGGGAGCCCTCCCAGCTTCTGCTCCCTGTTTTTTCTGGGTACAGGGGAGGGCACAGCTCAGCCCTGCACCAGGCCCTGGTGTGGGCAGCTCCTGGGCAGGGGCTGAAAAAGACAGTGAGAAATTTCGATTGAGCTGTTTGAGTGACACTTCCAGAGCTCTTTCCAGACATGGCTTCTTTATCTACAGACCCCACTGGCTTTAAGATTGCAGAATGGTTTGGGTTGGAAGGGATCTTAAAGTTCATCCAGTGCCACCCTGTGTCATGGACAGGGACACCTTCCACTCTCCCAGGCTGCTCAAGGCTTTATCCAACCTGGCCTTGGACACTTCCAGGGATGGGGCAGCCACAGCTTCTCTGCCCAACCTGTGCCAGGGCCTGC
>JAWWEE010000004.1:3301865-3475875 GCA_035221455.1 Xenops minutus
GGACACTTCCAGGGATGGGGCAGCCACAGCTTCTCTGCCCAACCTGTGCCAGGGCCTGCCCACCCTCACAGGGAAGAACTGGGATTCTAAAGATTTTGCATGGAAAAAAACCAAAACCAAGCAAGCTGTCCTTGGACTCTCAGTTAACTGAATTGTTCATTTCAATAGCAGTCACAGATTTTGTGAGTAAATTTTATCCATGAAGAGGAACATAAAGAAAATCCATGGTCACTGTAGAGCTTTAATTGTTTTAAGCTGTAAGTATGATGTTGCAATAGCAAGAGGAGCTGGCATGAATCAACCTGCTCTCATTTCAAACAGCTGTTTAATGAGAGCTTCTTGTAAGATCCCCTGTTAAGAGTAGGCCATAATGAGTATGATGAAACCACCTCATCCTTGAAAACAAATTCCTTTTCATGGCTTAATTAAAAGTGCTCCTAGTACTTCTGTGAGCATACATGATAGCTTAGGAAAGCCTGTTTTAATTTATATAAAGAAGTCTCAATTAAGAAGCAAAATAGATAATATATTGCTTTAATATGATATAGTAAAAACTGTTCTTACTTGTGGACTGGTGTTATCTTTCAGTCAAATCCTGTGTCTGTCCTACCAGTGTAACAGCTTTCCCCAAGAGAGCATGGGACAGCCACGTCCTTGTGTGCTTTCAGTTGTGTCTGGGATGGAAAAAATAGGTGAAACCAGAACAACTGACTTGGGCATGATTTATTGTTGATTTTTTTGGGGGGAAGACATTTACTGAAGACCGAGCCTCGTGAACTATTCAGGCCCAGATTTTCTAGGAACAGAAAGTACTAGTTAAAGGTGAGCAAGAGCAATTTGCCCCAAATACAACAGCAGTGAAATGAGCTGAGGGATGGGTTTTGTTAGTTAAGGAGAGGCTGGTGTGGAGGGAGCAGGGATCTCAGACCTGCAGCTGGGCTGCTTTGCTGAGCTGTCCCTGCTGCTCCAGGACAGGTGAATCCAGGTGGAGGAGAACAGCCCTGCTCCAACCCACTGGCAGTGCCTGTTCTCCCTGCTCTGCATTTATCACAGTGAAACATCACTGTCTGTGTGTAGTTTCCATGAAATATGCTAATTAAAGAAAGAAATGCTGGTTTGAGAGAGAACTGCCAAGATGGGTATTGTAAAAACGCAACTGTTCCTTTGCGTTTGTCTGGAATTGCCGTGCCCTTGGGAGAAGCACAAAGATACTTCCTGCCTGTGATACCTGAGCAGGAGGGGACAGGAAAGCAGATTGTTTCTATGCTGTTTCCTGAAAAAAATCACTGCAAAATCATGGAATAAATCACATTGAAATGTGTTAGAACTACCCTTAAAAAGGGGGCTTTTTAAAAGGAAGAGTGAAGTCACGAGAGAGGATTGCTGGCTTGGATGAAGAAGTCTGTTGCTCTTTGGGAGTTGCCCTGTGTCTCTGGCCTTGGGTTTGGAATGTCTTTTGAAGGTTCAGGGGCAGCACTGGGGAAGAATTCAGAGGATGTCACATCTGGAGCTCCAGAGGAACAACCTGAAACTCCCTGTGTAGGTGTAGCCCTGCCACAAAGGGGTTATCCTGGTCCTCCTTCCCTTCTGTGACTGCAGTGGCAGTGTTTAGATTTGCCAGCAGAAGGCTGTGCTTTGGACAGAGTGCTCTGGTGTGTCACTGGGGTGGTTTTCACATGACCACCTTTTCTGCACTTGGTAAAGACCAGTGGGGCACAGTGGGTTGTCACATGAAGGCACAGGACACTCAAACCTGGAATTATTTGGTCCCTGTCACAAACCCCTGCCCTGCTGCACTCAGACACCACAATAGACATTGAGGCAATTGGGCAATGAGACATCAAAATAACAATTTTTGTTAGCCACAGGATTGTTAAAAAAATTGACAACTAAGGAGTTTGTTTTCTTACTGATTTCTGGTTTGCCTTCCCAATGGTCAGGCTGACACCTTTGTGGTGCTCCCCACACAGTTTAGGACCCTGCTCCAATCTGATCTTCTCTCTGTCCCACCAATACTGCAGACTGTAATTTTTACTGATTTTTGGTTTTCCTTGCCAATCTGCCAGTCACACTGAACAGTTTAGGTGTGACCTGTCTTCCCACCCAGCTGCCTCCCTGTCTTTTCTTGGTGGGCTGTTGCAGATGGATTTGCTTTCCTGCTGGATGGGAGAGCAAATCCTTTAGCAGAAATTGGCCCTGCTATAATTGTTTTGCAAGTTTAATTAATTACTCATTGTTGGTGCCTGGGTTTGCTGTTAGTGTGTCATTTCCTCTAAAAAGAGGGATATTTGCTGTATCAAGTGATGTTCATAATTGCCCCCCTACTCTGCCAAAATGCTACTTGTGAGAGGCTAAGAGATTGCAAATGTCAAGCCTGGGACCCAGGAGGACAATCTACCAGTCAATGCTGAAATGATTTGAACTAGTGAACTCTTGTTAAAACTGTTAATTGCTTTTTTAAAAACACTTAATGGAAATTGCCACATTTAAGTAGTCCATAAAACTGTGATGACACCAGCCTTAATCAGGTGTCACAAAAGCACCTACATTATGAGCTACCTGCCCTGATAACTTTGACAATGGAAATCAGTTGTGACAGCCTGGTGTTTACAGTCCTGGATCTCTCTGGAAGAGAAGAATCATTTATTTTACTTATGAAGAGACTCTTCCCTGAATTGCACCTTTATGTGCAATAAAGCTTATGGGAGAGGATGACCCCAGGAAACTCAGAAGTCTGTAGGGTGAGGTTGTGCTGCCTGGTTTTGAATATTTCATGCTGGAATATGATAATTTGTATGGTGACTTTGCTGCAGACTCAAGTCATGGAGATGTGCTATGTTGTATTTTTCCTGGGGTGTTTGGTTGATCCCAAAAGGCAGAATGGTGCTGGGAAGTGAAGTGTTTGAGATAATAAAGTTACTTGGGGCCAGATTTTTTAAAATGTCAAATGAGTTAACTAAATCCCACTGGAGCTTAGATGGGCACTTTATTTATGGGGATACCTAGAGTTGTCTACTATTCTGTGTAGTGGGAATAGCCACACCTCTGACCTGCACTGTGGACCAACACATGACCCACCAGACAAGATCTTTGGAAAGAAGGAAAGACAGGAGCAAGCCTGAGGTGGAGGAGGAACATTTATGTTCCATGAATCCAGGTCAGATCCAACTGGCCCGTGGCTGCTCTCAGGGTGCTTGGCCCCGCTCCCCATCCCTGTGCAAGGATGTCCCTCCCCTCAAACCTCCCAGAAAAGGTGGCACTAATTGCTGTGCTCACCAGCAGTCTCAGAAGAGGCCTAAAAACAGAAGTGGCCCACTGAAGTGACACACTTTCTGGCCCATTGCAAGGGGCCATTTCAGGTCACAGCAGCTTAGTGGGGCACTGCACTAAACCTTGGGGACCTGCTTGGGTGTTCTGGGTGTTGCTGCTTTCCTTCACATATCATACTCACATGTGTTATTGTACATTAAAAAACAATAAATATCTGTAGCCACTGTCAACTTGTTTTGTCTCCTGACACTAAGAAGTGAATTCAGCAGGGCTGTGGTGCCAGCAGGATTTCCAGAACGGGCTATTTTAAGTAGGGTGTTGGTGACAAACATTGGTATAAAAGGCCACAAATCACCCATCCCAGTGTTTCCACCTTCGTATCATGCTGAATTTCTCTAGTACTATGATGATGTTTCTTTTTTTTCATACTGTAAAAGTTTTATGCTGGCTCTTGACACAAGTTATTTGAGGTAACTTAAGGATATAACCTTGAATTGCAGTGTTCTCCCTGAAAGGTTTCACAGAAACTCTCCCACTTCTTTCAGGGTAAAAGTTCACTTTATTAAACCAATTTAATTTGCTGCCTGTGCTGATTCTGAGCAGAGCTTTGGAGGCAGAAGGAAGTGCAGGTGGTCCAGCTTTCTAATGATGGGATGTTTTCAAGAAACAAAGTCTTACTGAACTTGCTGAAGTTGATGTCTACATTAATGGGGTCTCAGGAGGTTTATTTCATAGGGAAGATTTCTTTGACAGCCAGTGCTGTCTCAATTTGAAATTGTCTCTGGTCAGAATGCTTAGCTGCTTTTGGATTAATGATGTCTCCAGCTTCACACAGAGAAAGGGGACTCTGAGTTGGCAAAATGTGTGAATAAAACCATAGAAACTTAGGATCGTAAAAATTTTCTTTTCAGTTCAAAACTGCATTTTGGAAAGCCTGTACATTTTCAGAGGAAGCAAATCTTCCCTGAGGGGGTGGGCAGGCCCTGGCACAGCTTGCCCAGAGAGGCTGTGACTGCCCCTGGATCCCTGGAAGTGTCCAAGGCCAGGCTGGATAAAGCCTTGAGCAGTCTGGGACAGTGGAAGATGTCCCTGCCCATGGCAGGGAGTGGAATGAGATGGTCTTTAAGGTCCCTTCCCTCCCAGACAATTTTGGGATTCTATGACTGAACAGTCAATCTGTGAAAATCTGTGTTTGTTCCTCCCCATGAGAAACTTCTTTTTCATTTCTTATGGTTTGTTTTTATTTTGTCTTTTATTGTGGGGCTGAAAAAGGGCTTCTGGTGCAGATGCAGCAAAACATTTCAGGGCTGCCAGAGAGAGGTGTGTGCTGAAGTGTCTTGTGCTTCAGGTTTGGAGACGATGTGAGTTCCCACCTTCTCTTGGCTTGGACCTTTGCTGGCAGTGCCCTGACCTTCCCCAGAGCTGCTGTGCAGCAACTCCTCTGTGGAAGCTCATAAATAGAAGCAAATATGAAATAAGAAGTAATAGGTCTTTATTACACTTACATGGTACTTTGTAAAACCTTATTTACCTGTGATCCCGACATTTTCTACCATTATTCCTTTTTAAAATATAAACTCTAAATAGTGCAGATAGATTACCAGCAGATCTAAAGGTAATTTAAGGCAGAAAATTTATAGCGGAACTTGAAAAATCCCCTCCCCCCCCCTTTTTTTTGAGGCAGCTGTTCTAAATGATATGTTCTTAGTCTTCATTCTCCAAAGGGAAATTTTGTCTCTTCCAGTCAGGGCAATAAATAAAGGTGAAAGAACCACCATGAAAACATCCCTGAATTATTAATTTGCCAGAAATGCTCTCTCAGAAGAAAAAGCCACTTCAGGATAGCACAGGAATGTAAAACACAACCAGGAATGTAACACAAGCCTTATGAGTCCCAGTCCCTGCTTCTGCAACCACATATCCTTTAACTGGGGGTGTCTTTAAAAATTAAAGGTACAGAAGAGAGGTGAAATATTAACAGTGGATCGTTTACTGTATCCCAACAGTTCAATCATCAGTGCTGGAAAGTCAATATTATATTAACTTCAAAGTAGTCTCTGCTGAAGTTCTCCAAAATGATGGAAATTCAGAGGGCCTAGTTTTCTAGCTGTGCATTTGGCTGCTTATGAAATGTCATATAAAAATGATGTTTTGGTAAGAAATCATTCCCACTATTCTCCCAAAGGCAGCAGTTCTATGTTACATCGGGGTTGCTTTCAGAATAGAGTTTACTACAAAGTGTGGTGTGTAAATTAAAATAATATTGACATAAGGTGGTCAGGTAGGAAACAGGGCTCGATGCTTCCCATTAGAAATTCTTTGACTATTTCTCAAATTGAATGGCAGCAATAACTCCTGAATGTCTGTCAGCAGATGACTTCCCAGAAGGTGTTTGTTTTGCCCCCTGACCACAGTGGAAGATCATTACCTGGGATATGAATTGTTTCATCTGTATTCTTCCTGTGCTGCCTAATTGGCAGCTATAGAGTGTTTTAACACCTGGATTAACCAAGGCCTTTGTCTTCTATCTATGGAAGATAAAAAAGGGTTTCAGCTTTTGTAAACTAAATGTATTTTACAGGAGGGTAGTAGATGGAACTGTTTCCTATTACATAAAATACAGTCAATTTTCACTTAGAGCTTCAGGGGCTTCCCTCCAGCCCTCATTGCCTCCTGTTAATCAGCCTGGGAGTTTGCCAAGGGAGCTGGGAGATCTGAAAGAGTTTGATCCCCAAACTGCTGAGCCCCAAACCAATGAAATAGTTTTGTAGTGTGTGTGCCTACATGGCAGGTGTGTACGGGGTCCTGTGTTCCAGTGCTGTGGGTTTTAGCTGGGGGGGGTTGTGTGTGTGTGTGTGTGTGATTCCCCATCTGCATTTCTGAGGGCTGGTGCCTTGCTAATGTCTGATTCCAGTGTTTGTACAGTTCACAGGAATCCTTCAAGGGTTTATTTGCTCTGTGTTCATCTGGGATGGAGTGAGTGTACCATGTAAAATAATATGTCAGCTCATAAACTGCATGTAGAGCGATGAGATGTGGGCTCGTTTCACTTTTATCACAGGACCTTGAATCAGGCTTGCTCTGCTGCCGAGTCCCCAAACACCTCCTTGCAATGTGCCTGGAATTCACTGCTCTGCAATTCTTGGCATTTTGGTGTCTATTTTCATGGGTTTTTTAAACTCTTGTGCAGGGCACTGATGTTGTTCCTGGGAGGGATGTGGCTGGCACACCTGGGATGCTCCTGCATTTTGGGGCCTTCCTGAGGAGCTCGGGGTGGGACACAAGGTCCACCAGCACTTGCTGTTGTCCTCTGGGCTTTGTGGGCCACTCTGGGCTCTTTGGGCTCCCTCTGCCCGCTCTCATGGTCACTGCCATGGGGCACATTGCTTTTTGTGTATTCTCTCATCTCTGTGCCACAAGAAATGCCACAGCTGGCAGGACCCCAAGCAGGAGCTGGCTTTGGTGGGACACCAAAGGTACCTCAGGGTGGACAGGAGGAGAAATGCCAACAGCATCCCTGCTCCTCCTGCTCAGCTGCTGAGCTCTCAGGCAGAGGAATGAATGGCTCCTTCCAGCCTCTTCTTCAGGGAACTGGCTTTAATGAGCACTGGGCCCCTGTGAGCGTGGAGTGGGGATGGCTCAGAGCGTGTGCTGAAGGGGCCTAGGGAATTTATGAACTCCACTCACCCACAGTGGACTTAGCAGGGAATGTAATTCCTTTTACTGTTACTGTTCACAGAACAACTGCTTAAATGCCAGCATTTCCTCAAACCTCCAAGCCCCATCTGTTAATGCCCTTGTCTCGCTGGTGGCAGCTGCAGTGTTGGACAGCACTGTTGATGCAAACTGGGGGATTTTTCATCTTCTCTCACCATCTCTCCAATATCTGCTCTGCTGTGACTGTGAAGATTTTTGGACTCTGCCATGCCTCTTGTTTCCTTGGCAGAGTGATACTTGTCTACTCAGAGGTTGCTCCTTTGCGAGACGGTTTGAATCATGCTTTGAAAGGAGATGTCATGTTGTCTCACGTGCTCTAGAGGAGCTACTCACTATTTGTGCTCTTCGTATCCTTGTGACAGCTTGTCAGAGAAGAGAAGTTTTCCTCTGTTTCCTTCTCCTTTCGTCGTTGTTGACTAATTGGTAGCCAAACAGGCAGTGTTTGTTTCTGGTATCAAACTGCTGGTAATTTCAGAGCTGGATGCGACCCAAAGCTCTGGAACCAGCTAAGGAACTTTGGGTGTGGTCAGGTGTGACTTGGAGTGCTGGGTGGGTGCATCCAAAGTGGGATCTGAGTGGGAAATTTCCATCCATGGAAAAAGTTTCAGTATTCTGGACTCAAAACAATCCTGATGAGTTCTGCAGTGCCATTTTAACAGTTCAGGGTCAACAGTTCAAGCTGTCATGCTTGAGAATCAGGGGGATTGGACTGAAGAGAAGTTCTAGACCTGATTCTGCTCTCCTTTGTTTCAATGAGAAGTAAAGGAGGTTTCAATGAGAGGAGAAGGAGACTGTTCATCCAGCATGCTCTGGGAAAGGGGCTCACGACTGGAGCCCCTCAGCAGAGGTGTTGTCTCCTGAGCAGTGTCACACAGTGCATTTCAGCTCCATGTGACTTTCTGGGTGACAGAGCACCTGTGTCCTTGGTGTGGTTATTTGCACTGGCTACAAATGGGAAGGCCATTCTCAACCAGGGGACGTGTTTGTCTGAAGGATTTAAACAGCTGCACGTTCGTGTCGTTTGGAGAGCAAGCAGCACCCCATCTTTTCCAGCCAGGTGATTAATTGCACAGAACAGCAGGTGACACGTGGCCATTTTTCATACCTAACACGTTCTGGGAGGGGAGGCACGTGGAGCAAACCCATCCTGCAGCTCCCAAAGCCGGCATGGAGAGCAGACCTTGCTGGCAGCTTTCCTGATCCAGCTCGCCTCATGCGAGGAGACTCCATCACCTTCCCACAGTGGGACCAGATGTCCCAACACACAGTGTAATATTGCAGAGAGGGGAAGAAAATGAGGTAAAAAGCGCTGAGAACTAATGTCTGTTTTGTCGAACAGTTGGAGAGCTCCTGGCCACGGCATCTCAAAGCTGACAAAATTACCCCAAAGTCACTGATTTTACATTCCACTTGGCAGTGGAAAATCTTTCAAAGCATTGAAATTCTGCTTTCCTTCATCAGCTCCACTGGGAGGTGAAATAATTCAGAGTAAGGGATTCCTGTGTTTCACTCAAGCCTGGGAATGATTAGCCATTTTTCTACAAAATTCCTTTCTAAGAATTTTCTTGTCTTGCTTCCTCCTGGCTGCGTTTGCACAGCACTGGCAGGTGTCTGCTCTAGCTTGATGAAGACTAACCATCTTCAGGAGGCTGGTTTAGAGTCAGACCTTTGCTGTGTAATTCTCATTAATGTTAAGAGAAAAGTAGTTGGGTATTTCCTCTCATTGGGCTCATTATCCATCCCAGGCTGCTCCTTGGTGACAGGCTCAGACCCCGCAGCCTCAGTGTGTGTGTGTATCAAACACAGCAATCCCACAAGGTAGCAAGCAAAGGGCAGGTTTGCTATGCATTATTTATGGGATTGAAAATGCATTCTCTTAAAAATTGTTGTGGACTCTGCAATTCTTCTCCTTGCAGCTGGAAATACGGGGATTCCTCATGTTTGGAAGGACCTGGGATGGGCACTCACTGAGCCTTGTGCCTTTCATAACCTGTCAGAACACACAGGGAGAGTCCATGAAGCCCTTTGAGGAGCTTAAGAGAAACAATTAATAGTTTGTTTCTTGGAGTTTAAGTTTCAGTGAGGGAAGATTAAAAATAGCTGGGCGAAAATACATGCGTGGCATAGCAATTCTGGAAAGGTGTTTTGTTTTCAGACAAAAACAAGTAATATGTATTTTTCAAAATCTTTTTCATAATGAGATGCCCAAACTGTTCCTGCAGGTGTGCTGGTTTGCCAGGCAGGGTGTGTTTATTGTGGTCACTGGACTTTGCTCAGAGCTGCAAATTTGCCCTGAGAGCCACGTTGTCCCTGCAGGGTAATTGGAGCACAGAGTTTCCCTGCTCCTAACACCCTTTTCCAGAAGTATCCACCTACCCTTTATCATGTTTACACGTTGAAAAGCCAGAATCAGGTGGGCTTTTTAAAAACTTTGGTGCAGTTTTGGCTCATCCAAGCAGGCTGTTGTTTCCAGCATGGATGGGCAGTCACCAGGATCCCCCTCACTGCTCTCACCTGTGCAGAGTCAGGTGAATTATGAAGCCTTATGGCATCTCTGCCCTGAGGAACTATTAGTGCTTGGACTCTCCTGTCTTCTTGATTAGCCTGAAAATGTTGCCTGAGAGCCAAGCTTTAGGCTGTGTGTGTGATTAAGCTCAACCAAAGACAGATTTATATTTGCACTAGCAAATTTAGGGCCTGTCCCATGCCCTTTGCAGCCATCAGGAGGAGTTTGGGGTGTTGGTCTACAGGCAAATATATTTGCTCATTAATGATAAACATCATCCATAAGGCAGGGAATGAATTATATAAACTGCTGGCAATCTCCAGCCAGCATTTCCATGTGGATTTAAAAGTCTTATTTTACCTTGGGTATTTTATCCCTGCCTACCAAGAGGCGTGCCTGGAGTGTGCCAGGGATAGCCTACATGCAGGTAATGTACACAACAGCTTTATTATTTCCAGGTAATAAAGAGGAATGCATCAGCACATTGCAGGCATTAAAATGTATGGTTTCTCTGTGGCCTTTAATGAGGGTTTGCAGGAGTTCTGGTGCTCTACAAAAAATATTGGATTTTTCTCCTTCCTTGTAAGGTCCAAAGGGAAGGGAGGAATTTGCTGTGTGTGTGTTTTGAGGAGAACATATTTAGGATAATCACGTTTTTCCCATAGCTGCTCATGCCCACCCCACCCCCCCCAAACCTGGAGCTGGCTAAGCTGTTTAGCTACACATCATTCCTGTGCTGGTGCCTGAAAGAGGTTAAAGTCCCTGTGTCCATGTTTAGCAGCTGGAATCACTCATAGGTGTGCTTTCCAAAGGCAGCCACTCTGCCTGGCTTTGGTTTCGTTCCCAGGACTGTGTAAGCTTGCACAAATGTTCTTTTAGATATGACAGTAAATCAGCTTTACTTGTTTATTTTCCTTTTATATTTATTATCTATAAATGTATTAGCCAGTGGGTTTTCTGGCTGCATTTAGCACTGAGATAGGAGGATTGAAAAATGTTTCCAAAAGGAACATTTGGGATGGGTAACTGTGGCTGTTCACCCTGGAAATGTGACTCTGAGCTTGTCTTTTCCAGTCAAGGAACAGATACACTGTGTGACTTATGTGTGACCAGCTCCCCTTTGGTCTTTACAGTCAAATACCTGGACACTTGTCACAGAGCAGGGAGTGTTCACAGGAGGTATTTCGTGGCTGGTCTCAGCTAATACTCACTGTCTGCTGGGATGAAGTCAAGACACTCCTGAGTTGTTCACAGACAATTTGCAGAAAGAAAAGGGGCTGATGTACTTGAGATATTCCTCACCCACCACGTCTGGAGGCAAGTCTGGGATGGTATCACAGAATCACGGGGTGGGTCAGGTTGGAAGGCACGACAGTGGGTGATTTGGTCCCCCTGCCTGCTCAGGCAGAGTCATCCCAGAGCACATGGCACAGGGTTGAGTCCAGGTGGTTCTGCAATATCTCCAGTGAGGGAGACCCCACACCCTCTCTGGGCAGGCTGTTCAGTGCTTGGGTGTAGCACAGTGAAGAAGTTCTTCCTCACATCCAGGTGGAACTCCCTGGTCATGAATTTCTGCCCATTGCCTCTTGTCCTGTTGCTTGGCCTCCCCCAAAAGGTGGACTTCTCAGTGTATTTCCCTTTGTTGTCACATCCACAAGGTCCAAAGGACTGTGGTGTGCCCACCTTTACAGTTCCTCTGTCTCCTGGAGAAGGGCACCTCTGTATCTTCCGAAAGTGGTGCTTGGTGAGGCTTCAATCCCTCAGCAATGGCACTCTGGGCTGCTCACCTGACTGTGACATTCCCCCTCCATTTGTGCTGGGACATCTGCTGCCCCGTGGGAAGGTGACAGCGGGTGACAACACGAGATCAGTCGGGCACTCTGAGTGCGTTCAGGCAATCTGCCAGTCCGAGCACTCAGCCCTTCTCCTTTTCTCCAACCTGTCAGAAATTCAAAGTAAAAATCTTACAGGGAAGAGGCTCCTGTAGAAAAGCAGCACGTTAATTATGGCAGGCAGTTTCTTGGCTGTTGGTTGCTGTCCTGCATGGAATGACTTGGAGAGGGTTTTTGTTACTGTGGGAAGGTATTTTAGGCTGGAGCTGCTGGCCTTGGTTCTTGTGGTTTGGTACCACCACTGCCATTCAGTGAAATCTCTGACAAAGAATTTTTTAGAGCAGAACCCCAATTTTCTCCATATTCTTGGTCCATATAGACTAAACCCACAGTTTTCTCCATACTCTTTATTAATTTCTCCAGTTCCTTGTCCATTAGATGAAGTTTCACTCCATCAGGTCAAATTGTCAAATCTTATCAGAGAATTTTTGTGTCCAAGTGTCTGGTGGGTTTTATAAGTATCTACAAGTGCCAGTGTCTGGGAAAAAGGCAGCTCTGTCCTGGGATTGATGTTTTATAATACAGAGCAGGAGAACTGATAGCATTTCAGAAATAAACATCTACAAGTAATATGCCAAGATGTGTTAAAAAATATGCAAATCTGTAGAAAAGGAGAGTTCAGGAGGTTTAAAAATCGAGTCCTTTTTATAAATTATCATGATGGTATTGGATGTGCATTTGCTGAGGAAAAGACTTTGTGTGGCCCAGGGTTCCACACACAGAGCACGGATCTGACCCTTGGGCAAGTTTTGGTGCCCTGAAATTAAGGATGCAAGCAGAAACCGTGGTGGGGGCAGTGAGGCAAAAGGGCTGATGCTTTTTAGTCTTCAGGGTTACTTTGCTCACTATGTTGCATCTTTTTAAGCCTTGAACTCAATTCAATCAGGAAAATAACAAGCCCTCCTTCACTCCAAGCCAACCCTTATCCAAATACTACAAGTGAAGGGTTTTACCCTGAAAGAGGGAGAGAGGAGACCCTGCAACAACCCCAAAAATATGAGTATCTACTCTCAATGATACTTGAAAAGAGCTCGGGGATTCCAGTGATGGATGACAGCATACAAATCTCAAGTAGCTTTGCTTAGTGTGTTTCGTGATATGATATAGGAGAGATAATTCTTACCCAGTGTCTTTTAAAGGAAATCCTGAGGGTGAATCAATTACCTTCCTTTTGTGAATCAATAGAGATGGGATGTATTGCAGTTACTTTATGCTTTCCCGAGTGCTCAGGCACAAAGGATGGCTGTTGTTGATAACCATTGCAAAGAATGCTGTGCCATTTTTTTCTCTTTCTTCTTTTAAGGACACTGCAATCCCCTCAGTTCACACACTTCATCATTCCTAGTCACAATCTTTTCTCAACGAAGATTTAAGAGCAGGAGGAGGAAGTGAGCTCTCAGAAAGAGCACGGAGCACTGAAACATGGCCTGCAGTCCCAATGACAGCACTTCCCATTCCCAAGACTCTCCAAACCCTCGACACTTGTGAATTTTGCCTCGAAGAACATTCAGATTTAGGAGATGGAGGAAGGGGAAATGGCATATGAGCTGACACTGTCATGCTAGCAAAGGTTAAATCAAGTAGTTGAGGCTCAGCCAAGGATAAAAAGACAGATTTCTTGTATCTCTGAAAACAAATGTCTTTATGTTTTTTGCAAGATGCTTCTGTGTATCCCCCCAGGTACGCTTTTGTTCGAAAAAAGATAAAATACTGCTGGAGTCAGACCTCACATTTGAAATTTATGTCTTACTGCCTTTATAAACATCATCATTATATTCTTAAAAGAGTATTAATATGTGTGTGCAGTATGTTTTAGCAAGAGTCTATTGGTCTGTGGCTCAAGGTCTCATAAAAGACAAATAGGACCACACTTTCTTTTTCTCCAAAGATCCAGCTGTATCTGAGAGGTCTCTTTAGGTCACTCTAGTTGGCATTATATGATGCCAATGACATTTTGTCTGCAAACCAGAGAGGTGCAAAAAGCCTTTTCCTGCCTTGGAATATAGCATTTATCTACAGGTAGTTCAATAATAGAAACAGGTTAACAAATTAGGTGGAAGTCAGGAAAGAAAGATGATTG
Source organism: Xenops minutus (assembly GCA_035221455.1). NCBI lineage: Eukaryota > Metazoa > Chordata > Aves > Passeriformes > Furnariidae > Xenops > Xenops minutus. Next base: position 3,315,331 of record JAWWEE010000004.1, read on the forward strand.
TGTCCAAAAGGGAATTTTCTGGGCGAATAACAAAATAGTTTTGATATATTTCATTTTGATGGAAGACCAACCAGCTTAAAAGGGGCAACTACCAAAAGAAATGTTTCAAGGATATTTAAAGCACAGGAAGGGCTTTGTAGAAAAGTTATGTATAGGTGAAGTACCACCAGGGACATAAATGAAGCCTGTGTGGAGAAGCTGGATCCTAAAAATGCTGTGAGCACTGAGGGAAGGGGCCACAGGTACATCTGCACCACGGGGGTGTTTGGGAGGTCGAGCTGAGCCACATCAGAGTGCCAGAGCCTCTTCTAAAAGCTTGAATAGCACCTTAATCACAGTAGGTAAAAAATAAACCTGTGCTGGGACTCCCTGCACTTGCCAAGGAGATGGGAATGCATTTCTCCCCAGGTATTCCTCCCCTTTGCCAGGAGGATCCCTTCAGAGAGGAGATCCTGCCAGCTCTCTTTTATGTTCTTTCCACTGAGTTATTCCCCTTGGTTTCTCCTTGCATTCTTGGAGGAGAGAGAAGCTGCTTTTGTACCTCCAGGGTGTAAGATCTGCCTCTGCTGGGGTGAATGGACATTTCTCTTTGACTTAAAGGCGATCAGAGTTTCCTCCTTGGAGTCTGCTTAGCAAAACCAGACAATTTAATCTGAAGCATGGCACGTTAAGATGATCATACATAAAAGAACAGCATTAACCTCTGTGCCACATACAGAATTATTTTTGAGTGGAAACGAACGGAATTTTATAGAGTAATATTATTTGCAAGGCCTCCTCAGTAAGAGGAAATATTGCAGATGATGAAGAGAACCAAGAATTACAGCTTGAACTACCGAAAACCTCTTTTTGACACTGTCTCTTTAATTAGAAAAAATGAGCCTAACCAAGATGTATATCATCATTGATTTTTATAATAAGCTTTTAAAGCAAACATACGTGGTGTCACTGTGCTGTTTTATAACATACACTGCTAACCATTTATTCTGTCGTATAACAGTTCACCAGCAGACGTATTTTATTATTTTTTCTGTGTAATAAAAAAAGATAAAATCAATACCTATTATATGGCATACCTTCAAGGTTAAAAAGTACTAAATCTTGATGCTAACATCTTTCCTTGTATGCATTAATTTAGGAGCAATATAAATTCAATACAAATACATTTCCTAGCTATATGATTAAATCTGGGCCCTAGGTATAACAGAGGATTCGGACACTGGGAAACAACCTCGAGGCACTGTTGCTGGACAGTGTATTCAGGGAGATTGTTAAACTTTGCAGGAAATTCAGCAATGGAAACCTGAGAAAGCTTGGGCCAGATGTGATTGGAAGGAAAGGTGCTGTGATTTCACATTTGGGGATGCAGTTTTTGATCCAACAGAAGCTCATCTGGCCCGGCCATCGCGTGCCAATTAAATGGCTTTAGAAGGTCCATACAAAACTGGAGTGCTTTTCCCTGGCTCCGTGGCTGGCAGTGATTTTACAACAATTACAGAGCACACTTAATTTAATGATGAGAAGCTTCAAAACTGAGAAAGTGAAAATGGAAGTGTCAAAGCCATCAGCAGGCTTGTCTTTGCTGGGTTATGGCTGTTACTAGAGTGCCAAAGTGGGAAGCAAGAGGATAATGTGGCAGCCCATTACTGTGCACTTTGCCACTGCTCCAAGGCAACATCAAAAAAAAGAAGCTCCAACACTTATCTGTGCTTGTTATGAGTTAGTTCAAGATCTAATGTGATTGTGTTAGTAGTAAATGAAAAAGGACACGCTATCTCTGCTTTTTATTAAGCGACCAAAGCTTTTTGATTTGTGATGCAAGGAGGAGTGCGTGGCAGGTGTGAAGCCGAGGCCACTCCCTGGTGATGTAACACACACCTTGTGAGCTTTGTGTGGGTTTTGTTCTGGGTCAAAGGAGAAATCTCTTCTGTTCATTACTGCTTTTCCACCACTCGGCAATTAATTGTGTGTTGAGATACTTATGAATATGCAATGACTGTTCCATGCCTATGAGCAGTCTTCTGCTGTCTGTCTGCCTGGGAAACACTTGCACAGAGTTAACTAAGCAATGGCTGAGACTCCTTGTTCATAAAAACATCATTAACATGTGAAATGCAGATGATGCAGGAAACGCAAATGAATAGAATCATATTTATGGCACCAAATTCTGCCCTGGGCTTGTAACTACTGCCAGAGAGAAGGTTCACCCGGGTCAGGAGCATCACCCCTTGTGTTGTGACGCTCACAGGTGAATAAAATAAACCTCCAGTGCTGAGGACAACAAGAAACAGCTGACACTGAAGAGTCCTGTGCTCCTCTTTGCAGCTGGGGAATGGGCAGCACGAAATTATTGATTGGGCTCTGTTCCCCCCCTTGGCTTTAGAGCTGCTCTCAGCAGCTTCAGGTAACAACTTACACCTGGAAACATCCTTTCAGTACCAGTAACAGCCTGGAAAGTTCTTTCATGGCCTTCCTGGGCTGACCTGGGGTTAAAAGTGAGCTCTGCTCCCAGCTGACCTGCAGAACTCCCTGGAGCAGCACAGCTCGTGTCTCCCAGCCGAGAGGTGTGTCTGGAACTTTGTCACTTGGGTGAGTTGACAGACATTGCATAGTTTTTAAATTTCTTTACCATTGTAGGAGGATTCCCTGTTGTGTGATGAGAAAATTTCTCTGGGACATATCCACTACTGGTTATCAAATGGTCACCTATCTGTATTTCTTCAAAATATGTGCTTTCCATTACTTGTATCTCTTTCTACTGACAGAATCTAAAGGAAAAATACCATGGGCTACTTAATATTTGTATTGTTTTCCCTTTTTCTGGTGTACTAAACCAAATAATACGTCATAGGCACCCTCTTTGTACATTATATGTTTACTGGCCTTTATTTTTAGACTAGTGTTTTCCAGATAAAAAAGTTTTTTGGTCTTGGTTCCAAACACCTCGAGATAACTCAGTTTGCTTCTTGCAAAAATTGCAGCCAGTGTTAATGATAAAATACAATTCCTGAACATGCACACGGGCTCGGGTGTTTCTTAAAAATAACTTGATGAGGAAATAAAGGGTTTAGATTAACATCTTACATGCCAAGTGTAAGTTGGAGAGACGTTTCACTGGTGAGCTGTAAGCTGCTGGCTGCAGAGGATTGCAGGGAGATGCTCCCACCCCCTTAGCAGCATTACAGACAGCAGTGCCCCAACAAACACAGCAGCCTCATTGCCACGATCTAAAGCCACGGCTGTTTCCTTTAAGGCAAACATTGTTTTTATGGCCTCCAGATAAATCCCATTTTAAGCTTTGATCAAAGCAAATACACTCACTTTGAGGCTCTGGGCAGATGTAAATTGCTTTGTTAGACACATGCATTTGCATACATTTGCAAGGAGATGGGGTCTGTGTGTGATGGTGCCTTTTATTTTTGACGGAGCGCTGAAATTCAAATAACCAGTGGTTTCTTTGCCACCGAGAAGGCAAAAGTTTCTCTGCAAGGGAAACAAATAAAACAAGTGAAAGTGTGCTGAGGTGTGTGTGGAGCTCTGTCATTGCCAGGCAAAGGGTTGTGCAGGGCCCTGGGCACCAAGAATTGTTTTGTTTCTTGTATTTTGGTGTTCTGTGTGGTGAACAAATGTAAATGAAATGGTTCCCAGAGAGGGACATTTCTCTTGTTTGGCCACTTCTGGAATGACTGTGCCAGCAGGGTATGAAACATGCAGGTTGCCAAAATGTTGGCTATCTATCTTTGTTACAGGCTTCCATTTGTTTTCTCATATTTCTCTACTTAGGTTCCTGAATTAAATTGGATTAACTTCCTCTCTCTCCCAATTAATGCTGTTAACAGTAATAACAACCATAATGTGTGAACATCTGGCATTTTAGTACACAGTAAGCTTTTAGAAATACCAGATATGAATCTATTGAAATCTGTCTCTGTAGTGATTTTTTTCCCTGTGTTTTGTGGCTTAGACGACGATTTCTTCTTTCCTCAAACCTTTCATTATCAAGGTTTGTTAATTCTTTAGATGCCAGGGTTAGATAATTAAATACCCCTTTGTAATTACCGTGGTGCCTGTGGGTTTGAGACCTCCAGCTCATTAGGCAGTGCGCTCTCCTTCTAAGATATTGGAGGGAAACACTTTCATGCTCATCAAAGATCTCTGTGGCAAATTAAGGTCAGGGCTGGCTCTGACAGGATGAAGGCGAAGGTTTTATTTTTATTTCATTAGTTACCACCAGGGCAGTTCATATCAGAAACAGCTTTCTGATTCCAAATATTGGACAGCCACTTCTTCATATCTCCTGTGGCCTCAGTAGCAAACATGTTGCCCTTATAAATTACCAGTGATGATTTTGTTATGGTGAACAGAGAGATTTTTGTACACTCTAAGGTGAGGGTTGGTATTACAACATCTTTTATTTCTACCTTGTCACAGCTCTTGACTGTTTTCCAAAGTTCTTTTATTATGGCTGAAGAAAGAATTGGAGCAAACTTGCAATTATTTCCCCCTTGTAATTTTAAGAAATTGCCAAGTGTCAAACTCACACTGGGGTTGTCCATTTTGTGTCCCAGAGATTTGTGTTGATTTTTTGTTGTCTGTTTTGATGTCTTTCCATATCCGTTTTCACTCTGTGTTCACGTGGATCTGGTGAATGTGAGGAGTCTGGGCTTGCTAGTGAGAGTTTGGTGAACTCTTCATTCACTCCTTCCTTGCACTTTTGTTCAGCAAAGCCTTGTAGGATTTGGTGTCTCTTCACTAAAATGGGAAGGAAAATATTTCACTGTTATAGAGGGATCATAAAGAGACTGAATAGTAAAATGGTGAGTGATGCAGCACTGCTTGCTTAATGGAAAACAAGCAAATGGAGCCAATGAACTCTAACATGAAAACCCTGGAGAGACACTAAGAAGGAAAAATGGGAGATAGATATGGCTTATTTAGGAAGTAAACTAAAAGGAAAGGGGAAAAAAAAATTCCTTCCCAAACAGTGGGAAATAAAACCAGAAGGATGGGATGGTGGGAGTGCAGATGTAGGTTCATTGCATATCCCCCTCCCCACCCATGGGAGATTGTCTCCCCTGCAATCCCTGGAAAGAACAGGCACTGTAGGCTGGGATGTGAGCAGACCTGAGGTCGAAGCTTGTTTAAGAAGCCTTACAGAGGCACAGTTAATTCTCGTGTGAGGCAGGAGCCAGGCCATGAGCAGCAGAATGTGCTCCGAAGGGAGCCCCAAGATGTTTTTCCCTCCTGGAAAATTAATAAGGAATAGCAGGCTGCTCTTGTGCTGGCTCCAGGCGAGCCATGGGAGGAAGGGCATCCCAGAGCTGCCATCACAAGCCTACCAGCAGGGAGGGGGAAAGGGTGTCACCACCAATCTGCCAGATGGAGCATGTTAAAGGGCAGCCTGCTGAGCAGCGAAGGCAAGAAGCCTGCACAGCCAAGTGTGCTGCAGAGTGCTCCATCTCCCCTGGGAGCAAACAGCACTGCAGCTACTGCTCCCAGTTGGGTCAGGCTCAGGGGGCAGCTACAACTTGGATTTATTGGCTTCTGTCAGTGAGCAAGTGCACCTGGCTGGGGCTGGAACCCGAGCTGGCACAGCTGGCACTGCAGTTGCCATGCAGGGAGGTGCAGCTGGCACTGGAGGGGTTGCATTGCAGCAGAGGTTGAGCAGCACCTGAAGAGTTTGCTGAGCAAAACTGTGAATCTCAGGAAGAGCATTATAGCCTCTTCAGGATTTTGTCTGTGATTGTTGTTGTTTACCACCCATGACTCCAATAAAAGGCATCAGATTAAAAAACCAACTCAATGTCAGCTCTGTCACAAGTGTGTTGTGTCTCACGTGGTCATCTCTGATGCTGGGCATGATCTGCCAGCTTTTGCTTCCAAGCATTTTGACTCCACAGGTATGATGGCTTTTGCTGACATGGTCATTGAAGGCCATAAATGATACTCTAATTTGCCAAGTTTTCAGTTTATGGTTCTCTAGTGCATGGAACTATGAAGCAGGTTTTCATAAATCTTCTCTTTTTATCTCCTCTGATGGTTTCTCTTTAGATCTTCTCCTGCCAGCAATTTTCCACTTTGCTGGACAATTGAATGCACAGGAGCAGAATATCTGTGGCAGCTGAAAGGTTAATGGAAGGAAAATGTAGTGACATCAAAGTCAGTTTTATTAAGTGGAGCTTTGATTTTCTCCATTATGGGCTCTTTTGTATGAATAAACTTTAATTCTGTGTAAAGCACACAAGCTCAGACTACTCAGAAGCAGAAAGCAGGAGAGTACAGCAAAGAATGTTAATTTGTTGTTTTTCTGTAGTTCCTTGCAGCTGAAGGTCACAATGATGCATTACATCTCAAACATCTCTACTCTTACTGTGTTAAATATTACCAGTTTCTTATTATAAATAAATAAGATACTGAAACAGAGACTTGCATATTTAAAGAGGAGAATAAATGTCTAAGGCAACCCTAGGAGGGAATGCTGCATAATTCTGATTCCCAGTTTTGGCCTTTTCCTAAATGAGATTTTCCTCCTTTGTAAGGCTGTTGCTGTGCAGATTCTGGGCCCAGGCTCTGTCAGCACTAAACAGGTAAATAATAATCATCCAACAGATTCACAGTTGCACCTGACATACCAAATTTATTTGAGAAAACTTCTACTGCTGGCAATTCCTCCATGCCTGCGTGCCAATTATGGGATAAGTACCTTTTGTGAAGTAGAGAAAAGCCTTTTGTTTTAAGGGGTTTTCAGAAAATTATACACCTGAAAGAGGTCACTTTCCATTACACTGGAACAATTTTAGTTCTCTTTAAAAAAAAAAAAAAAGCCTGCACATATAAAGAAAAGAAAGATCCTGTAATTTTCTAAATTGCAAGAGGATTTCTTCTCTTTCTGGTGTTCTTTCCCCCCGGGTTGGCTGCTGTGTTATTAGTGCTGCAGGAGCTGCTGAGGGCTGGGAGATGCAGGGGTTTAGGTGGGGATGTGCAGAACTCTCATGTGGCATTTGGGGTTTGTCTCAGACACCTGTGGTGGTCAAGGTTTTGAGGGGAAGGGAAGATGAGGAGCAGAGGAAGGATAAAGAAAAACCAGGAAAGATTTCTAAATGTTGAGAGGGTGACCCCCTTTTTCAAGGGCTGAAGGTTGGTGAGAGCTTTGAAGAAATGTTTAAGGGGGAGAAGGCAGGAGCTCTGCCTGTGTTACAAGGATAGATATTTTTTGTGTGTTTTTAAAGAAATACACTTATCCTTTTGTCAGTAGCTTTCTTGAGGGATTGAATCTTTTTGGCACAGAATAATATAAAATTAGAAAATCGTGGTTGGCACGCACAGTATTTAACAAAAAATGTATGTGATGTTTACCATAATTTTTTTCAGTTTTTATATATAATATATATCCATTTCCAACCCTGGTGTAGGGGTATTCTGGGAAGAAACCCCACTGTTTTCTCCTATATCCAATATGTAGTGCTTCAGTGTTGTGACTTCCTGTAAATGCAGATGTTGTGGTGATGGCTTTTATGGGTCACATTCCTTTCACCCTGTGTGTTATGGCAGCTCCCACTGCACATCAGATCCATACCTTGGCCCATATGGGATTTATCTTGTCCTCTGTGGAAATCCATAGTGTCAATATAAGTGTATGTGTAGCTGATCCCATACAATGTTATTCCACTGTAACTAAACCAATAGCATTAGAAAATCTTGAAATAGGGAGGGAAAAAAGGGAGAGACCAAAAAAAATTAAAGGAGCCAAAACCACAAGGATCTGAAAGCCAATAAAGCTTTAGCAGAGGAGTTATTTTCTATCCTTTTGTAAATGTTATCCACCTTTCCTGGGTGCAAAGTGCAGATTCCCAGTGGAAGGCTGGCTGAATGCAGCGAGCCTTGAGGAGGAGGGTGGGAAGAAGATAACAAAGCCACTGGGGAAGGACACAGGGCAGTGGAAACTCTCAGGCATAGCAGAGTGGGGGGTAAAGAGGCACAAAAGAGGAGGGGGGAGAAGCAGGCAGAGGGCTTAGGGGGGAGGCAGGAGCTGTCAGGCACTTGGGAATGCTGGCTGGGCAGGAGGAGCCTTGGCTGCCTTTGCTGCCAGCAGGGTCTCAGCACTCACCTGAGTTGTTCTGCTCACACTGTTGGATTTCACAGCCTTTTAAGCAGCAGGGCTCTAAGGTGGCTCATAGCTGCAGTTTCTGAGCTGTCTTGTCCACCAGGTGACTCCATGGCAGAGATTTTCCTGGCTGGGGTGTCCCTGAGCTGGAGGGTGTGCGAGGCCAGCTCTGCTGGGCTGTCTCCCACCTGCATTCAGGTGATATTTTCACATGGGGGAAGGTGGAATGGGGAGGAGACCTTGTCCATGTCTATCTGTATCTGAAGGGAGTGCCAGAGGATGGACAGGCTCTGCTCGGGGGTGCCAAACAATAGGACAAGAGGCAACAGGCAGAAACTGATGCCCAGGAAATCCCACCTGAACAGGGGGAAGAGCTTTCCTGTGCAGGTGACCACACAGTGGAACAGATTGCCCAGAGAGGGTGTGGAGTCTCCTCACTGGAAATATTCCAGAACCATCCTGTGCCTGGGATGATCCTGTTGAGTAGGGAGCTTGGACCAGGTGACCCACCATGGCTTCTTCCAACCTGACCCGCTCTGTGATTCTGTGAAGATTTATATAAATCAGCAAAAATTGCCTCCTAGTCTGTTATTCTCTAAAAAGTACTTTTTATATATATACTTTTTAATCCTTCAGAGCAGAGAATTCAGCCAGAGATTTTATTCTTGCATTAAACCCCCCACAATCATTGAATTTCATTTCACTGTAACTGATGTCTTGTTTTAGGGCTGCACAGAGCTCCATGGTCAAAATGGAAATGAGTTGAAGAGAGCACAGCATAATTGAGAATTGGGCAATTTTACGTATCAGTTCCCCTCTGATAATTGGCCTGTGAGATGAAATATTTAAAAACACAATCAAACTCTGCCTGTGTACACGGGGCTATGTTTGTGTATCTGTGTGTTAGCACTGCACCATGTATTAGTTGCTTGGAACTAATTAGTTGCTCACTACTCACAGCATCTGTATTTCAGGTCCCATGGGACTCCAAGGAATGTGACCTTATTTTAATGCTTTTCTATGCTTTGAGAATCCCTCCTTTGTATCTGCTCCTAGGACGTGTTTTGTTGCTTTAATAACAGTAATGCTCAGCACTCCTGTTAGATTTAGATCCCAAGGACATCTACAAAAGTAGACAAACATTATCCCTGTGATAGAATCTCATTCCTACTTTAGAGCTGGCCTCTTCAAACCAGAGCAGGCTGACTAATGATGGGATGTTGCTGGTGGAGGGATTGCAATAAACTGTAACTCTCTCCTTCTAAACAAGTGACATATATTTCTAAGGGTGTCTAAATGCACAAAAGTCATAGGACATACTGGGTTCTGCTCTGCTTTCCCTGTTGCAGGGCTGGAGGGATGTTTGAGCCCACTGGAACAGATTTATTTCCACAACAGAGAGTCATGTTGATGTTCTTGAGGCTCAGGGAAGTTTGATTAAAGAGGTTCATTAGACTTAGTCCAGACTTTGGTGTAATGCTTGGTTCATAGTGCTTAAACACGCTGAAGTTTGCCAAGTCAGTACTTAGCTTGTATTTTTATGAGCATCTTGTTTGTGTTTAGTAGATGATGCAAGATTTATCTATTTTTACTCAGCATTAGAGCCACAGTAAAATTGGAGCTTGTTCAATGGCTATTTTCTCTCTAGAAAGGCCATATTTTACAGGATGCAACACTCTGGGATCTTGCCACTTGTGTTCATGGCACTTCTGGTAGGAACTAGGTGGCTGGACCTCATGTCCTGGCTTGTGCTCCAGTTTGCACTGGCCAAAATCCAGTATGAGTAATTATGTTCTGCACGCCTTAATTCCCCCAGTAATTTCAATTAGAGTTAGTATTGTTCTTCCTGCCTGATCCCCAAATGTTGCATGGCATTGCTGTGTGATTAAACTGTTGTGACATTCCATCCCAGAGGTAGGTAAAATGATCTTGGCTTCACATTTTGTAAAGTGTTTCCTTGGAATAATATAAATAAGCATAAAAGATGATCACTCTTTATCTGAGAAATATTGATGAGAAGGTTTTTTGCTTGTTGTTTAGTTTTGGGGTTTTTTTGCACTGAGGCAAAGAGTGTTTGAAAGTTAAGACATGATGAAGAAAGTATAATTAGGCTGGTTGCTCAAGGTGTTTTAAAGGTTTTAAACCAAATGAAGATAATGTACCTTAATTGCATTTGCATAATGGACAGAGTTGAAATCAGGTCCCTGCTTTTAAAGTCTGTGACTTCCTCAGCAATGTGCAAGACAGACAACTTTCTACCTATGGCAAAAAGGCAAATTGCAGCTAAATCTGGCTGGAGATCAGTATGTGAGCAGAGTTCAGATGGAGCTGTAGCTGTGCTCGGGGGGGCCAGCCTGATTCACAGTGGTGATGGTCCCATTTGGGATTTACCAAGTCCTTGACCTCTGAGATACTGACTGAGCTCATTCCATCCCACTGCACACTCCAGTGAAGCCTGAACTGCAGAAGACAAGACCTGCTGCAGAGTGCATGCATGGTTGTGTGTTTTTTCCCCCCCTGCTATTCACCTGGCTCCAAGATCTCACACCTAAGCTGGATTAAAAAAAGCTTTGATGACTAAGAAGCATTAATAATATGACAAGAGTGTCCTGGAGTCAGAGGAGTCACTGGGCAAGGGCAAATCACACGTGTGTGAGTTCCTGAGCAGGGACTGAGCCCTGGGGAGCTGAGGGCACTGACAAGTGACTCCATGTGCTGTCCCATCCCAGCAGGATTGGCATGCTGCCTTTCCAGCCTGCAAAGCCAACTCCTTCCTGCAAGTAATGTAGGTCCTCAGGGGGGAAAAAACAATCTTCCTTGCTCCAGAAATTGTCCTTGGTATCAGATGTCAGTAGCTCCCCCTCAAGCAATCTCAGCAAGGCTGAGACAATCCACAGCCATGCATGAGCACACTAAAATACCATGGGCAACGCTGTTGCTACAAGAAAATTTGTGGGTGCTGACTGATATTTTAGAGGAAAAGTTTGCCTGCTTTGATAGCAAAATGTTTCCCTTGATCTGGTGGCGTTGGGGGTTTGTACAACCTTCAGGAGCAGTGATCTGGGCAAAGTGTTTCATCTACCACTTATTTTTTCAAAAGCTTTGTAAACCCCTCCTGAGCTGTGGTTTCTCAGCTTTAAATAATTCAGGACTGAAACCAATGGTCCTTACCATGGCAAAGGTTTTAATTGAAGTAGGGTTTTTTTTTGCTTCAGTGGATCAGACTTGACTCTGAACTAAAACGTAGGACACTAGATAAGCTTTTTCCAAACACCAGCGGTTGAGGTACTAGTAATAACTATTTTTTTTAAGAAACAAATGCTCATTTAGCACTGAGATGTGCCTGTCCCTTCAAATGTCCAGAGTGTTTTGAAGATGAGCAGAAGGCACTGATGCTGTGCTGGGTTTTGCAGACCATGGTTGATCACTGAGAGCAGGTTCCTGGTGCAGTGGTATTGAAGGGTTTCATGGAGTGGGGCAGGAGCTTGGCAGAATCCACCCAGCAGTGCAGGGCATCTCCCATAGCTGCTCACAGCAAACAGAACATCTGAAGAATGGAGTGCTCTCTCTCCTGTCTGGGGAATATCTGTCAGAGGCTGATGGTGTGTTTGTGGTCAGCAGTGCCAATGTGCTGGCCATGGCTGGTGGAACTCCTTCAGCCAGAGCCACCCACTGTGCCCTGACTGTGCTGGGGTGGCCTTGGGTGACTGCTCAGAGACCTTTATTGCTGTCTGAGGGCTCTGACTCATTGTTTGTTCTCATGCTTGGGATCTTCCCTTCAGGCATTTCACTGTTCACTCGGTGCTCATCGAGGGTCAGCAGTTCCCCAGTCCCACGACACTCCTTGTGCATCAAGCCTTAAGGGATGAAAGCAGGGAGCTCTCTGGTGGAAGGGAGTCTTTGGAAACCATATGATTTCCTTGTCTTAACATGTCAAAATAAGGACTTATACAAGAATTCCCCTTTGATGAAATCTCAGCTGAGCTCTCAAAATGCAGATAGAATGATAAGGTGGAGAAAGTAAAGGGGAGTTCATTATCACAGCAATGTTTCTCACAGCTGATTTAGTGAACAGAAGCCACACTTCAAAATATGTGGTGCCAAAATGTGGTGTATTCCTGACTCTGCATGGGTCAGTGACATATTTTCTGAATATTTATGTATGAGATTTAACTTTCATTTTACCAAAACTGTAGATCCTGTCTTTCTTTGTTTAAAGAGTGGGAGCATGTTTTGGATAGAGGAGATTTTGATTTTTTTTTTGCCTCCTTCTGATTTTTGGTCCACTCCCCAGAGCCCTTTTTGAGGGTGGTCTTTGGCAACTGGTGGTGTTTGAGTTCTGCAGTTGCACGTGGTCAAAGGGTGTTACTGTGGGAAAGATTAATATGGAGCATTGTCTGTTCTAATGGACAGCTGTGACAACTTTATTTGCAGAAGTGACTTATGCAGAGGACACGCTGTGATTTGCTGCTGGGTAAATAATCTGCAGTATTGATTCTTAAAATGTCTGTATGTTTCTTAAAGAAAATAATCATTACTGTAGTTGAGAGTAAAATGCAAGATTTCTTCTTGGGTAATTCAGTAGGTGCTGAACATGCTCAGTGTCAAGCTCTTAAGTAAGAAGTAATATATGACAGTGCATCTATTTCAGAAAGCATCTTGAAAAACCCAACACTGCATTATTCTTTCAGCTGATAACTATTTCTAGTATATTTCTCATTTGCCTGGTTTATGCCATCTGCTTTCTTTCCAAGTTTAGTATAATTATATTAGTTATCCATCAGACTTGGAAAGTTTAAACACTGCCTAGGAAGTGTGTAAAGAAAGTTGAAGTAATTGTTGTCTTTTGGCTTTGAATTCCACAGTTTCCAAGTATTGAGTGTCAAAATAGCTTCTCTATGATAAAAACCCACACAACTACCACCTTGAAAAGTGAATGGAGTTAATAATGGTATAGATAATAATCTGACTCCTGTATGCTGCAGATGTGAATTGTCGGAGGAGGAAGAAGATAAAGCAGTGTATCATCAATAGGACTAGATCTTGGATGATGTTTTTTGAATAATTTGCATAGTAATGAAAGACAATTATACTCTCAGACTTCATTGTAAGCTCCTATGAATCACCTTCACAATAATTTATAGCACATGTATGGGAAGCAAACCTGTCTAGTTGTGCTGCTGTTTCATCTTGGCCGTGTCAGCCTGACCTTCAGTCACTGTCAATTGTTCCATTGCGAGCAATCAATGGGAACGTCGTTAGTCCCAGTCAGGGATCGCTTATGACAAATCAGGGTGATGGGATTGAATTGTCAGTGCAGGCACACGTGACTGCGGCCACGGCGGGGCTGGGACACCTGTCCTGGGCTCTCAGCCCTGTGAGGAGTGCCAGGAACAAAGTGTGGGAAGGGGAGTAAAGGGACTCCAGAGATGAGGAGATGGTTTGTTGGCAAAGTTCATCTGAAACGTGTATGGCAGAGAGAGCAGTGACGGCTCAGTCACTGCGGTGTCTGTGATTTCTGCTCCAGATGTGCTTCATGCCAATAACTTCACCTTATTTTCATGGAGTAGCTTGTTCTTCTGAACTCTGCACCCAAGCTTCGAGCAACCTCCTGACAGGAACCTCTCCATCCCCTCGTGTGTCCCAGGGGAGGGACAGCCTCTGCCTGAGCTGTGAGGAGGAGTTGCTGCTGTGCAATGTGAGCTCTTGCTGAAAGGTCTGGGCAGGGTTTATGTTGCCCAGGTAGCTTCTCTGAATAGGCACCAGCCTCAATCCAGCTGGAAAATGGGCCTGGAGGTGCTCCAGTGTGACAGGTGCCTCTGTGGTGGCCAGTGCCCAATGCAGGCTTTGTGCTTTTTTCTGGCTTCTAGAAAGTGGCAGCAATCCTAATTATGACTCTTTCCCCAAATTCTTTCTTTTCAGGACCAAATGTCTGCTGCCCTTGCAGGCTGCAGATGTCATGCTGGTTTGTCTGTGGCCACATCCATCTTGTCCATGGCTTTCAGTGTCCCATCCAGTTTCCCTTTAGGACCCTCTGTCTTTTCTCTTCAGCTGCTACCAGGAGACCTTCTTGTCTCTTCTCCTGTTGGTCAGTTAGGACTTCTGCTTTCTGTGAGAAGCCCAGGTCACTCAAAGGGAACAAAGTACCCAAGAAACCTTCAGAAAAAGTTTTCATCTGCTGACAAAGTAAATCCACTTTTAGCAAGTGCTGTGTTGCTGCTTACGTTCTCCTTGGCTGGAAAAGGTCGCTGAGAAGAGAAGCCAGTGGATGCAGAGGAAAGGTCAAAGGAGAGGAAAGCGGAGTGCCTGGTGTTGCTTTTTTGCCCATGTATGGTGGAGTGGAAATGTGGAAAACAACTCTGTGGGGAGGGCAAAATTATGAAAATAGCTGGAAGTTTCAGTTAAAACCTGCTTTGTTTTTGATTGAGCTGCCGTAGGCAGGTCTGGATCCAACTGAGGATCTATTTTGGTTCCTCCTTGTGAACAAACACTATTTCTGGAGTTTGTCTTGATCAGGATGCGTGCCAGCCCTCCTGCTGCTCAGCTTCTCACACTGTCGAGCTATGGAATATTGCTCATCCCTGGGAAGGGTCATGGGTGGTCCTGAACCCTCCTACACTTGTCAGACGAGGTGCTGACCCTCTCCATTGCCATCTTGTTAATTAAGAGCTGAAATAGCTGTAGGCCCCTTCCTGAAACTTAGAAGTGCATGGCCCAGCACTGGCCATGCTGTGCTAAGGAGGGATTTCCAGGGGGTTGATGCCCCACAGTAAAGAATTACAGCACTGATGATCTGGGGCTGTGTTTTGGGGTCAGCCAGAAGAAACAGCGGCACTAAAACCCAAAGGGCTGTGGTGAGAAAAGAGCCAACAGAAGATACTTCACCTGCTGGCTGGTAGAAGGTGTCCTGAGTTTCATTCCTTCTGTGCCATAGAAATAGGGCTTGAAAATGAATAGGATGTGCTAAGGGCACTTTGGGTTGTTGATGAGATCATCTTTCATGCTGGAATTCCTCCTGAGAGGATTTGATTCAAAAGGGACAGCATCACTCTTTGGCATGAGCAAGTGACAAGTGGAAGCTCCTCATTTGTCCCAGCAGCACCTCATTTCTCCTTCCTGGGATCTGAGATAGTTCCATGCATGTGCTTTACCATGGATCCATCCCTAATCCCTGGGTAAAATCTTCTGCCTGTGCTTTTCCAGCTTTAGACAACAGACCCCTGGTTACCCTGCCAGCTCCCTTTCTTCCAGAGGTGTAGGTATCTGACAGAAATGCAGGTGTCCATCTTGGGCAGTATCAGCTTTATTTTCATGACAAACTCAGTACTAAACTCAGTCTTACTGCCTAGCTGTAAATTTGATAAAAAGCATTCTCACTCCCACACTTCCTTTGTACTTGCCCAGTGCTTTTCAAGTTGTACAAAGATTTAGTATCATTTACCTTTATTTCTGAGGACTGTGGAAAAGCCAAGTCAACACAAGCATCCAGCTGTGTTACAAACTGCAGCTCAGATCAGAGACATGACCATTATATAGGTTACATGTGTTCAAGCTAAAACTTTGCAGTAAATCTTGCAAAACTGAGTGAGACAAACCACTAACTTAGAGATGGTGTTGCACATTGGATCAGATCAAGCCAAGAATTAATATACCAAGATGTGATATTACTTTGTAGGTAAAGCACTGGCTGCTTTATTAAGTATATTCAAACAGGTTTAAATCAGCCCCAAGGTCCCAGATATCTTGCACCAATAGTGAAAACTGAGTTATTCACAGGCCCCTCTTCCCTGCAAGCAGTGAGGCTCCTGGTGGCTGTAATATTGAAAAATCAATGTAAGACAGAAGCCCCTTCTTGTTCTCATAAACTTATGTAAAGTCCTGCCTTAATCCCACCAAATGCAGAATATAAGAATTAGTAAATCTAGGTTTTCATCTTCCTTTCCCTTCTCTACATCTGACTCCCATCCCATGAGGGGGTCTCATCCATGATTTGTCTTTTAATGGGTTTGGGTTATTTCATACCCAAAAATGACTGAGGGAAGAGACAGCCCAGTTTTCTGTGCACACCCCTTATTTTGGTTGTTCTGCTAGGGCAGGGAGCCCCCCTCCATCCTTCAGGGTGTTAGGAGTACCAGACCTGGAAGCCCTGAAAAAAATAGGAGATGCTGCTGTGTGGTAGAGAGCTGGAGTGAGCAAGGCATCTTGGAGTTAGGGCAGTGTGCTCCTTTTTTTGCTTTGCACATAATCAGGCTAATTGCAGCTCTGTAGGATCTTGGAGGAAGGTGCTGTGTCCCCACTGGCATCACCCTCTGCTTGGCAGATGACATTTAGCACGGGCAACAGAAAGGCCTTAATCTCTAACCAGCTCAGGGTGAGAGGATTTATTAATTTTTGGTATTGTTTGGGTTTTAGTTCCTTTGCTGCAAGTGTCCACAAGGGGCCAGTCTGCTGATTATTTGGGGATGCAGACAGTTATCCAAGGGGAGTTGGAACGAGCCCCTCCAAACTCTGGGATGGCCTCGTAGCTGGTACCCAAAAAGCATCAGCTCCTTCTTGCCTGACACGCCAGAGTGAAGAGCTCTCTAAATAATGTTTTAAAGCCACCAGTCTCTCATAGCATCCAGTCATTTCCTTATTGTGTAGCTACTTCATGGCTTTAATTAATATTATGATTATACAGCAGACATGCTTCTCTAGCGTCTGTTGCTGTGGCAGCTAGACACTTTAATTAGGGAGATTAAAACACAAGCCGAGGACAATACAGAGTCGTTCTGATGGTAATTACCACATTTGAGTATTTGTGCAGAACTGGCCACTTGAGCCACTGAGGTTGGTGCATGAACACGTGGCACTCGGTGGCTTCTGGACACCTGTGTCCAGGTGGCTGGTTGGGACAGGGGAGGGCACTGTGTCATTGTCACCTTCCTCAAGTGTTCCAGCTGTTGGAAGAATTGGGAAAGGAGCCACCTTTAACCTGGTGGGTGACAAATTTGCTCATCCAGGGTCAATACCCCAATCTAGGGCTTCAGAAGCTTTATTCTGCTATTTTTTATTTAATCCTAAAGGGACCATTTTCTTGTCTCTTACCAAAATGGAAATGCTGGAGGAAGGATTTTTAGTGTTTACTTCAAGGGACCTGTGAAATTAATTTAATGTTTAAAAAGTTGGAATATTAAACTAAGAATTTTTGCCTTTTTAGATGCCTTTTTTTTAGCTGTTTGGTAGGTTGAAACAGTTTCATATGTTTAATACAAATTTGTGAATATTCTGGTCCATCTCTGGTTGCATTTCAGATTGGGGGGGTGAGGGGGAGATTGCTTGAAATAATTAATCTGGCTTTAAAGTCAGCATGCAATTTAGGCTTGCAGATCCAGCCCAGAAAGCTTTCATGAGGCATAAGAATACTTGCCAGCCTCAAAATATGGTTAAATTATTTAAGGTTTTTTTATTTTACAAAAAGAAATCTGTAGTTTAAGCATCTTCATATATTGTTCTTATGAGCTTGGGAATACCTTCTTTCTTGACATGTGAGGGCATGTGTCCTTTCCACTTAATTTCCTGCTTGCTTGCCTGTGTGTTCACTTTTTAAACCGAAAGAACAGAGTATTTCTCCCCTTAATTCTTGGCCCAGAGGTCTGTAACAAATCTGTTGTTATCTGGCACTTTGTAGCTGTCAGATGCTCGTGCAGTGGTCACTGGGAAATGGAAATGCTGCTCCTTTGGATGCAAAGGACCCTGATATTGTGGTCCAATGCTCCCTGATTTTGCCACCCTGCATCCTCCAGCATCATTGCCAAGTCCCACTTGTCTCATGCTGTCACTCTGGCAGGGAACTGAGAGTCTTAATCATATTAGGAACATGGCAGGTTAAACTCAGAGAGGAAAATTCAAAAGGGTCTCTGCAGGAGGATTTCTGACTGTTGAAAAGTCTCCAAGTCATCTCCTGCCAGTGTTGGGAGACACCTGGGGTTGTCACCCGTGGTGAAGGAAAGGAAAACATTTCTTTTTTGAAAGAATGCACTACTGAATTCTTCCTTAACTAGGCAGAAATCAGGGGCTACCAGCAGGAGCTGCCTGCAAGCCTACAGAGTGACAAATAGACCAAAGCCAGGCCATGCAGTGTGTGTGGTCTCCCTGGAGAGCTGTAGGGGTGCAGTGTGCCAAGGTGGAACCAGCAGCATGAGCCTTCCCTTTCCTGGCACCCTGTCCTCATCTACAGTGGCACTCCTGATTTGGGGCAAAGCTCACATGGAGCACAGACAGTGCTTCCCAGCCATATTGCCTTCTTCTGCTCATTCCCCATATGAGGAAGGAATCCAGATCTCTAATTGTTGCTCTGTCCCCATGGATCCTCTTGGAGAAACAAGCTGTTTCTCATGGGGATGTTCCCTGTGTGTTTTCAGGAGTGGGTTTTTCCTTACAAGTTAAGGAAGGCTTTAAGGGTGTCAGCTGAATATTTGTACTGTGGTCTCTCCAAGGCCTTGGGTACCTGGTTGCTTAGGGCAGGTGAAACCAGAGCTCTTCAGGCCATGCAATGCAGGTGATTTCATTGCAGGTATCTCCAGCCACACTGCAGAATTCCACAGCAGAAAGCACATGGTGTAAATGAAGGACTCACAGAGTTTTCCAAAATAATATCCCAGAAAGAACTTTCTTACATGAGTTTTCCACAATATACCACCTTCTGTATTGGCTGCATGGAGCTGTTGGCATCCCAGCATCCTTAACTTTGGGACTTTTGATGTACATCAGCTTTTTCTATTTGCTGAGAGGACATCCAGGAGCTGATAATAAACAGCTCCTGAGGGACTGCTCCTTAGATTGTCTATGCAGTGTCTTAGTTCCTAAATGTGATGGGTCACTAATCATCTTGGTGGCATTAAAGCAATTAAGAACAGAAAAGCCAATGAAATGTTGCATTTCCATGAACTTAGTGGAGGCTTTGTCAAACACTTTAATAGTGCTGGGATTTCATCCTGATTATTTAAACATTTAGAACATCTGAATTGCAGTTTAAAATTGTGTTAGTTAAATGCTTAACTAGCTATTTAAGAGAGCAGGTGTATTTGTGCTCACACAAACAGTGACAGGCCACTCTTGGAGCTGCTGGTGTTGGCTCCACTAGACATGAGGGAAACTTCTGGCAGCTTCTTACAGAACCCAGCCCTGTGTCCCCCCTGCTGCCAAACCCTTGCCATGCAAACCCATAGGTTTTGTTACTGCCCCAGACTGGTGTGTCAGACCCCACTGGACAAGTGGATTCAGAGCATTAGCAGTAGCTTCTCTTCGTTACCAATCCTGTTAATTTGGGAGGCAGTAGTCATTAGTGTGAAAACAACAGCAATGTGTCTCAAATGTTAGAGAAGTTCTGGATGTTTTGAGATGCCCAACTCAGCCTTAATCTGTTGGCACTGCCTGTCCCCAGCTGGATGTCCCCCTTTAAGGACAGTGTTGAGAGGGAACCCACGTGCCATCCCCAGGAGCTGCCTCAGTGATTCTGCATGCTGCCCTTCTCTTGTAGCATGGCATGCATAAAGCCAGCTAATTCTGAACCTTACCTGCCTTCAAGATTCTTTGTTTCCAGAGTGCCCAGACTGACATTTGCTGCTGAGGTTTGACTCCAGGAGATCAATTCTGCCACATCCCCTGCATGTGTGGAAGGAGAGGAAGGTAAATGTTGCAGTCCAGATGTACATCCTGCTTTAGCTGACATCTGGGATCCAACAGACACGGCATATGCCTCTGTTTCATTCAGCTCCCCTCAGCCCTTTAACAGTGTGAGTCCTAATTTCACTAAAAGTATGTCATTTCTTTAGTGTTTTGGGGGTTTGAATCTAGGACAAGAGTATCAGCAGAGAGCAGCAGGTACAGATATTCAGCCTGTATATCTTATCAGATATTCAAGAATGCAGTAAGAATGTCAGAGAGAGCTTTCTATGAAATATTTAATTAACAGCAACAGCTACAGAAATGAAAAACAACATCCAGGCAATTACAGTGTTCAATAAAGCAGCTCTCAGAGGATGGAGCAGCAACGGATTAGTGACTGACTGGCATTTAAATATGTTATCAACCAGTTAGGGAGACCGGAGTAAATTTGCTCCCCTGGGGATCAAGCCAGTAGAAGTATTATAACTATATTATTGTTTCTCAGGGCAATCAATTGAATTATATGGTGCAGTAGTCTGGGCTGCTTGGCTGTTACTCCAGCAGCTGGTTACGTGAGTTGTTTCACAGAATGGGTGAGATTGAAAGGGACCACAGTGGGTCATCTGGTCCAAAATGGACATTTATTCTGCTGGACATTAATCCAGTGCACTGGGTGAGACATCCCTGTCAGTTTGCAAACAGCCTGTTCTTGTTTAAAATCAACAATTTATGCATTCCACTTTTGGATTTTAAATGCAGACTGTGCTGGGAACTCTGTCATTTCTAAAAGGGGTGGAATATGCTAATCTTTGGATGTTAAATTAGAGCACAATGAAGAATTTATGTTATCTTTACCTCCAGGGCCAAGTATATGCCGAGAAGGCATAACTGGTCTACCCCTGGTAACGCCTTCTTATGATCATGTAAAAGTCTGGATGGCTTCACTGATTGGGGGTTTTTGCTGTTATAGATTTTGCATTAAAAAAAATGAAAGCCCTGGAATAAATAACTGTGCTTTTAATATGATGGATGAGATAAAATTCCATGAACTGCAGCCATACTTCACTGTGGGCTAATGCATTCCCTTTGCACACACGTACAGACTTGCTAATGCAAACCCCCGTTTGGTGATGAAGCTGATCAGGAGAGGCACAGTGTGCACACCAGAGCACACAGGTCCATCTGTAGCTGAAGTTCTGCTGGTGGAGTCCATTGCTGCTCTCTGGCTCTTGGTAGAGTACAGTTTGCAAAGTTGGACCTAACAAATAGGGTTTGTATTGATTTGTGTTTGCTGCTGACCAATTTGGCAAAGCAAATGAAAATGAAAGAGAGTCCCTTCAATAAATAGCTGGTCCAGACCCCACAGTATATGAGCCAAAGGACAGCCAGACAGAGTGTTTTGGTAAGGATCCACGTGTCTTTGATGTTGTACATTTATTCTATAGAGCAGCAAGGCTCCTGGGGTGCCTGTGCAGCCAGTGTTGTAACAGGCTCTTTTTCATAAGGAGACACAGGAGAGCAGTGTTATTGTTACTTTTTTCCTTCCACTGCTTTCCTATTTATTCAGTTTCCCCCACAGCTCCTTTCTTCTCAGTTTCTCTTCCCAAGTGAAGAGCAACCTTTGCTCTGAGGACACTGGGAGCCAATGTAACAATCCAAGACAGAGCAGCTACCAAAAGGGACACCACTGTGCCTGATTTCCTTCACTGTGAGTGCCTGTTATTGATGGTGGGAAGTGAGGAAGAGCCCTGGATAAGTCAAGCTGCTGAAACCCCAGGTGTCTACAAGTCCCCTGGCATAGCTAAACCATTTTCCATTAATGACAGGCTTCTTTATGGTAGAAGAAAAGACTGCTATTAAAACACACAGGAGGCTAAGTACATTCAATACAGTTAAAAATATTAATTTGAAGACTGTGAACCTCAGGACAATGTAGCCAAACAAAATAATGCCTCAACATGAACACATTGATGTTCATGACCAGACAGGAAGACCATTACACACAAGCATGTTGTGTTACTGAAGCCCCCCTTGAATGCTGAGGGTACAAACCACAAGTGTCCCTGGTGCAGTGGTAATGACACCCAGGGCAGGTCCCTTGGGTGGCAGGGTCTGATCCACCTGGCAGGAGAGGAGCTAAAACTCCTCCTGTTGTCACTGCTCACCAGCTTATTGTGAAGAAGAGAGGGGTTATCGTGTGTTGCCTTATCTTGCAGATGCCAAGATATAAAATACATCACTGAGTAAGAAATCCTTTGCTAAAAATGGGCTATGTGCCACGTTTTGTATCTGAGAAATGGCCAGTGAAGATAAAAATGGGATCAGCTGCCCTGAGACGTTTCTGCTGGAATGAAATTTGGGGATGAGATAAAGTGCAGTCCGAAGAAAGTGCATTTTTCTCTCTGTTCCCACTGCACTGAGAGCTGAGATGTTTTGAGGGTTCCCAAGCCCTGCTCAGCAGTCTCTGGTAATTCCATATCACAGCAGAGAGAAAAGGGCAGTGCTCAGGCTCGTGGAAAAGCTGGTTTTACCCCACTTAGTCTGCTTGTTCCCCATTGAAAGGGGCAATGTGGGTCCACTCTGGTGTCTTACAGAGACACCTTGCAGAAATCTTGTCAACATGGAATGAATTCTTGCTGTGGAAGTCAAGAGGTGACCCTTTTAAGTTAAATAGGAAGGATCAAGTTGCTTGTTGCTTGAAGCTCATGTGGTTCTCCCTCTTACCCCTGTAATGCAGGGAAGTGAGGGAAGCAGAACAAGAACAAGTAAGATATTCTGTATAACAGAAGTCTGAAGTTAATTAGTGCTCAGAAAGTGGTTTGAAGATGAAAAGCACTGCTGCTAAGTGTTATTAATAGTGGAGTAACCCTGCTGTTAATTATAAATAACAATAATGCTACAGAGCAGGCTACATGCAAAGATCTCAAAATGCTTTTGAAATATGAATCAGTGATTTATTCTGATACTTGAAATGGGAAGAATGAGGCGTTGAGACATGTAACAACTTGTTCCATTAAGGTGTTAAATACAGAAACAGGGGAGTCCAAGGCTGCACTGCAGATCTCAGACCTGCATTTTGCAGGTGTAACTCCTGCAGGCTGTTCCTGGGCTGGGCAGTGCTGGGCACTCTGACCTCCCTTCATTCCCACAGGGCTATCTGTGCAGAGCATTACCCAGGATCTGAAAAGATCTGTACCTCTGATTTATCTCCTCTGCTGTTAGGAAGTACAGGGAATCCTGGCAAGTGTAAAATGGACAGTGATCCAGCCCCAGTGCTGTAATTCCCCTGGAAGCATCCCTGGGGTCCCAGCCTCGCTGTACACATTCAGTGTTGCTCCTCCCTTCCATGCTTTGTTTCAGCATGGAGTGGTGCTGGACTGATCTCTCACACAGAGCTTTCCCAACTCAGAGCTGGTACTTATTCCTGGAATTCTGAAAAAATGAAGTCTGCAGGTGAAGTGAATTCAATCAAGGCTGAGCAAACAGTGACTGAATTTCAATCAGAGATGCCATGCACACTCAAGGACCCTCTTAGTTTTAGGGAATGACAATGTGAAAGTAAAATGAAAAGAACCAGCTCCTGGCATGAAAAGAGCATCTCTTGTGGGCCTTGCACTCTCTCATTTCTCGTGGTTAATAGATATTGGCTGCTGTGTTGGTTTGGCTCTCATCAGCCCCTTTTTAAATGGGGGTTTTTAGTTCTCCAGGTAATCTCTTCCCGGAAAGGAGGATTCATTTGTTTGCTGTTATTGTTATTAACAGTGCAATCTTCAGTCCTAGTGCCTATTTTGTGCTTCCTTAGGGTAGCTGTGAAGCACTTCTCCACTAAGCCATGAGTGCCTGTGTTTTCACATGTGACTGCAGACTAGTGTGTATTGTGATCTTCTGCTAATAGAGCAGATTAGCTGAATCACAGCAGTCTCTGAACAAGAAATATGACACTTTTTTTTGCTTTTTCCCTTTCAGTTGATGTTAGACCCTTGTCTTTTTATACTGGCAATAATCGCTTCGTGTTGTTCTTTTATTATTGCCATTTCTGTTCCAAGACCTCGAACTTCAGAGTCCTAAAGCTCTTCCTTGTTTAATCTTCGTGGCCATTCAGAGTGTTTAATGGACTTACAAGCAATCAAGGCTTCCATCTTCCTTGAATGGAGCTTTTGTTGGAGTCAATCTGCTTGCCCAACTGGGATCACAGGTGTACACAACCTTTGCAGCAGCGGTTCTCGTACTCCAGACCAAACTTCCCCAGATGTTTTTTTTTGAGAGCAACCAGAATTATTAACGTGCAGTTCAGCAAAATATTGACAGAACACAAAGCATAAAACACCTTGCGCTGAAATTCCAAACCCAATTAAATGGGCTAATTCACCTACTGCTTAATTGGCTGGAAGCCATATGAGTAATTACGCCACTGCCATCTTCCAAAATTATATTCTTAATTGTTACATTTATTTGCATCACAAGGAAATACCCACATCCCAGCCCAGCTCCTCTTGCAGCAGCACCAAAGGCAGCTTTGCATTTCACAGGGTTGCCTCTGTGAAATCCTCGCTTGGCAAAGCAGCAAAGCGGGGCCTCTGGGAACTGGGGCAGGAAAATGCAAACTTGGTCTGTTTATTCCTGAACATATGTAGCTTGTTATTGTAGGACGTGGTGGCTTTTATTGTAGCACGCAGAGGAGACGCCTCTCCTTTCTGTTTTCCCCCTCTGTTATTGTTCAGTGAAAGGCAGGAACGTGGCAGGGCGAGGCGATAGTGGTTGTGCTTGCAAACTGCAATGGGATATCGCACTCCAGAGAGGTGGTGTTTCAATTTATTTCGTGTTTTCTTTCCTTCCTGAAATATCCCCCTCCTTCTTTATACAAATAATGTCATTCCAAGGAAAATGTATGCAGAACCACTTTACAGAAACCCTCTATAAGCACTGTTTGGTCTTGCTGCGTAGATCTACTCTCTAATTGCTTTGAATTTACTTTATTGCAAGGCTGGGGATTGCTTTGAAGTGATTATGAAAGAATAAGCAGGCTTCTGCAAAGGGAATTTCGGAAAGAAAAAGCTTTTAAGAAATCCTATTTTGAAGTTCCAGTTCCAGTGGGTCCCTGGTTACTAAAATATAATGCCAGCCCATTCCCTTCCCTTCGTTCTCTTTAATGGCAAACTCTTCGTCATTAATAGGACTTACACTGGCATGAAAATTGTTTCTGGAGATCATTTTCCAGCCATGTCATTTTGTTATAGGGGCCCACAGTATTACTGTGTTTATGGCTTTTGGAAAGTCCTTTATATGCATTCAGGAGTATTTTCATCCCTCTCACAAGAGCTTTACTCAGTCCTAACCCTCTTCCAAAACACAATGGACACATGATGGGTTTGCTGGGTGCGTGATATCTTCTTTCTGAAGTACATGGCTTAGATACAGAGTTCATCTGACTGTCTGCTTGACCAAAAGAAATGGAATGTTGAAAATAAGGGCTTAAATGGAGCAGGTTAATGTTATTTAAAAAAAAAAAAAAGGAATAATAAAAAAGGAAGTGAAGATTTGGGCTAGAATTTTTTATATTTATGAGCAGTCTGGAGACCCAGGTAAATGCTGCAAAGTCTGATGACTTTCTAGGAAAGAAAAAGGGGGGAGTGTTATATTT
This sequence comes from Xenops minutus, assembly GCA_035221455.1. Lineage (NCBI taxonomy): Eukaryota > Metazoa > Chordata > Aves > Passeriformes > Furnariidae > Xenops > Xenops minutus. The sequence goes on from JAWWEE010000004.1 coordinate 3,340,725, forward strand.
TTCCATGTATAATTGGTTAGAGATTTATATAAAACCTCCAAACCAGTTCCACCAGTCTTTCTATGTATCCCAGCATGAACACTGGGTGATGATAAGGAAGGCAGGCAAATCAACCCCAGGATGTTTTTTCTTCAGGCTTTAGGACCAGCATGATTCCCAGCCAGCATTCCCTGTTAGAAGCTCTGCTGCAGTCATTTATTTCTCACCAAACTCAGGATTTCCACCCATGCATAGAAGATATGTAGCTTTTTTGACACAAAACTAATAACATCTGCTCTTAATTAAACATTAATAGTAACAAATGGCAGCCTATCAGGTTTTTCTCCCCTGTCAATCTGAACATCTTCTGGAGGGTGGATTTCTTACCCTGCTTCACTTGGGGCCCCCTGAACCCCAGTGATCCAAAAGCATCACCATTACAAGCCTGCCCAGGGCTGTGTGGGTCAGATGTTGGGTGCTGGATGCTCAGAAAATGAATCACCCACATTATTTGGAGGAATGAGGCAGAACAGAGATAAACCCACTGCCTCGTGGTGCTGAGGAAGGTGTGCCCAGGGATGTGCTTGGATATAACTGATTTGATGCTGGTTTGGCTCTCCTGTGCTGAAGTTTAATTTAATAATACTCAACTTTAGATTCTCTTAGGTGAAATGGGTGTTTGGGAAAGGTGTATCAGGGAGAAATTGGCTCTGGCAGTGAGAAGAGGAGCAGGCGTGGCTGGCAGTCCCACAGCAGTACAAACAACTAAAGCGAATAACGCTGCGGGCAAGGAATTTTTGTACTACATAAGCATTAAATTTGTGATAAGTCATAGTTTCTCTGGGAAAAATGTTCCTATTCAGGCAGCCTGTGGAAAAGTTGCAGTGTGTTGTAAGAGGTTTATAAGCTGCACAGCAGCTCCTGCTGGGGTGGGTGAAATTGGGCTGCTCCCACTCGAGCTGTCGCCTCCTGAGTGAACTCTCCTGGTCTGGCTCTCCTTCAATTTTCCCCCCTGCACAAAGACCAGGCACCTTTCCCTCTTTTCATTCACAGTCCATCTCCACAGAAGTCAATCCAACAGCCTCACCTGTAACTCACTTCAAACACCGACTTCAAAACCACCCGTTCAAAGAATTTTGGTTTATTTGCTGGTTTTGCTGTAGCTACAGCCTAAATAATCAGCTAATACCTTTTAAATATGTGTTTGAAAGATTATGGTTTAAATCCCCAAACTGTGTCATCATTTGGAAACAAAGTCTCCTTAAAATTGCAGAGCCAGCAGAAAGCACAGGAAAGCTCCAGATGGTCCAGTAGTTTGAGGTTTATTTACAGTAAACCACATCCTTCTCAGCCTTTTATCTCAGAGAATACAGGCGGTGAGCAAAAGGACAGGGGCTTGCTGGGAGCTCTCTGAGGTGTCTGAGTTCTTTTACCAATCCCCAGGTGAAAAAAAGCCTGTCCTGGTGCCCCAAAACCAGCTGGAAAAGTCCAAGGACAGGTGCCCCAGGCAGTGTCACTGCCCGACACAGCTGACCACATCTGTGTCACATCTGTGTCACATCTGCCCAGGGCAGAGCTGCTGGGGGGTGTTGGTGAGACACCTCTGAATTTTTTATTGTTGCCTTTTTTTCACCCTTCAGTATTTGTTTTGAGGATCTTGACAACAGCATGTTATTATTTTACGATCTGTGACTTTGAAGGTAGAACTACAAAAGAGATTTGACTGAAATATTTGGGGTATTTGCAGCACTTACATCCCTACCGTGGCTCAGCTCTGCTTTCTCATCTCTCCCCAACAGTCTGAGTTTTCACCCATCAGATGTTGCCCTAGATCAGAAGTGAGCCCTGTTGTCCATCTATGCTGAGATCTATGGAGAACATCTTTTTGGGTCTCCCAGCACCATTTTTGTCAACTGTGTTTTCCTTGTATGCTTGTTTGTGCTCCAGCTGGGCCTTCTGTGCCTTGTACAGAGAAGCAAACCCTGCCAGCACATTACATTATTTATAAGGCAGAGATGCTATCAGATCTCACTCAGGTTGGAAGAGACTCCACTTTCAAATAATTACAGAATTTACATTTATGTGTTGCCTCTCGGGGAGACCTTGAAGTGCAGTGTGGAGTGTGAGGGTGGAGCTGGGGTTGTTAGTTCACTGCTGAATAGAAATCAAATTGGCTTTATTTGTCATCTCAAAGTGATTAATTACTGTGGAATTCCTTATGCAAAGCACACTGGGGTTTAGGTCCAGTGATGTGGTTGTGACAGAGAGAAGGGCTTGGTGTGGTGTGGGGTGAACTCAGGGCTGCTCCCATGGGTTGGTCATGGCTGGGCTGCTTCACAGCCCCTCTGTTAATGGAGTGTTCCCATTTTAGCCATGACTTGGCATCTTTCTGGCTTTTCAGCAGGGACAGGCACAAGCTGCACTTTCCTCCAAAGTTCACTTCATGGGAACGTTTGTAACATATGCTTGTCTCTAGGAGCGTGTTTGTTGGAAGGAGGGTGTTCTGGAAGGATGCAAAAGATCCATATTTTAAGCACAAAGCCTAGTGAAAAACTTAATTTTAGTGCATTTGCAAGTGGAAGAAGAACTCTACTTGTTCTTGCCTTGGCACGAGGCAACACATCAGTTAAGCAGTTTGGAAAAGGAGATTGACTTCATGGAGAGGTCCCAAGTCACACCCTTTGTTCTTCAGAAAATCATTTGTATACAGGAAGCTTTAAAATAAAATAAAAAAAAGATGAGTGGGGGGGAAAGGCCCAGGAATGCCAGGAATGGGATGTCAAGACAGGTGTGATTTGAGATAAATTGGGTTCTTGCTGTAAAGGCTGTTTCACTGCTCTGCCCCTGGGATGTCTGAGCAGGGGTGTCTTCATTTGTTGTAGGCAAAACATTGTTGGGTTCTGCTGGTTGAAGCCTCATGTTGTGGCTGATGTAAAAGGTCCTGATTTAAGATCATGAGGGACCTTTGTGTTTGGTGCAGCACAACCAAACAGGAGGGACAGTTTGAGGAGGCAGCAGAGTTGGAGAAGATGCAATTGTTAAAGCTGGCTGAATGGGCTGTGATATTTTTGTTGGTGATTTCTGATCAGGTTTGTAACTAGTGCCTTTTAAAAGCACACAGGACTCCTAAATACTGATAATTAATATTGTGCTGATGGACCTGCTTGAACAAACATACTAAAAAATGTGCTCTCTGTCACGGCAAGCTGAAAAAGCAGATGGCAGTCGGAAGCTGAGCAGCATACAGAAGTTTGAAATTTTAAATTAAATCAATTTGAAGCTTTGTTTGTGCCTAAGGCAAGCTTTCCCCTCAGATGAAGGAGAGTGGCTAGCTGAACTCTTTTACGTGGGCTCTGGTTTGGAAAAGGCTGCTGGAAGATTTGAAATCCTCTGCTGTATTAGCCTGGATTAACAGTGGAACAGAAATACCACATTTGGGTTGGTCCTGGGCAGGAAGCCTTTCCAAAATTGCAAACCCCTGTAATGAGATGGGCACACGAGAGGGGCTTCTGCTTTCCCACAGTGTGCCATAAATATTCAGATGATGGTGTGTGTTTCCTGTGCTCCATGGAGATGGGAAGAGATGAGTGGAGCAAGAAAGAATCCTGAAGCAAACCTACACACCGTGTTGTTCTGCTACGATAAATCAACCTGTGCCCTGATTTAAACATCTTGAACTGTTTTGACTGTCCTCTGAGCTCACAGGAGATCATGGAGCAGAACAGGGAAGCAGCTCCATGGGCAGGATTTTGTTCTTTCTGTCTGAGAGTAAGATGGGAAAGGCTGGACCCTGAGGTTCTTATTTTTACTTACTCAGTACTCTTCCACATTTTAATGAGAGCTTTACCTGAATAAAACCTACATTTTATCCCTGGCCAGTAAGAGATTGCTGTCTCCTGCAGAATCATAAGCCTTTTTCTGCTGCCTGGTAGCTTTTTGATAACTGTGCTTTCTCTGTAGCTAACCAGCTTCATGTGGGGACCCTCAGAGCAGGTCTTGGGCTTGTGCTTCTTGGCCACCAATTGCCACATTAGTTCAGGGGTGAAAAGTTACTTTGTTTCTGCTGCTTTAGTTTTTGGCCTCTTTGCTTTTTGCAAATCACCCCAATTAATTGCATCTGTACTCAAGTGTTGCTCTTTAAACCTGCTGCTGAGAGTTTGTGTGATTCCTCCCCTGGCCAGCAGTGTTAAAACCACATTCCCAGAGACTTTTGTCAGCCCTGGAGCCTTGGACCTGCTCTGAGGTGGTGGCTGTGCAGCTGGGTTTGAGAGGATACATAATGCACAGGAGGGAGATACTCATTTCAGCAAAGCACAAGAGTCAAGAGACATTAAAAGGAAATCAGCTTAATGACTTTTAATTTTACAGAAAGAAAAAACCATAATAGCAGGATTCTCAAATGATGGCTGAATTCTCAGCCAGCCTTTCAAATCCATGAGCCAGTCTGCTCCTGGCTCCTTCCCTAGGGATGCTGGTCTGCTGATGGTCCATTTGCTCAGGATGAGTGGTTGTTGCTGCAATAAGCAGCAGTTCACTTGGAATCCACTGTCAGTATTAACTACACCTTTATCCAGGAATGCAGATGTTGAGATCACTAAGAATGGAAGACCAGCCCTTGTTACTGCAGTTCTGGTGGGCAGAGGTGTGAAGGAGGAGGGTGGGACACCCAAGGTGCTGCTGCTGCTGCACCAGACTGTGGCACAGGTCAGGGTGTAAAACCTCTGGGATGAAGAGAAGTTGGGCTGTCCAAAGGAAGGACCACGTGTGGTTCCCCCATCAGGTACCAGGTTAGACAAGGTGCTGCTTTACCTGTCGAGCCCTTGGCATTGCTGTGGCTGCAGATGGAGCCTGTGCTGAGCTGTGTCCCTGAACACACCCTTTGCACAGGGCTAAGAAAGGAGGACAGTGGGTCACAGGCTCCATTTGACTTTTCCCCTGTGGTACCAAACACACTGTGTTGGTACAGAGACCTGCTGGAGCCTGCAGCTCTGGGAGGGGGCTGTGTTGTTCCCACTGCACAGAATGGAGCTGGGAGCTCAGTGCTGCCATGGGTGACCCCAACAGAGTGTCCTTTAACCTCCCTTGACTCCTGTGCTTGCTTGACCTGAGTCTCTCTGTGCTGTGGGGCTGTGGCAGCCCCACACCATGACCTTGGGGCTGTCTGTGCACAGCCTGTGTCCCCCACACAGCTGGCTGTGGTGGGCTCTGCTTTACCCTGCACACACCATGGGTCACTGTGCCATTAACATTTTCCTAGAGCTTCACCTCTCATTGGTTTTGCTGTGCAGCTTTCTCTGTGTCCTGGGGGTCAGAGCAGACTGGCCCCAGTGCTCAGTGTCACTGGTGTGTTCAGGACATGCTTCCCTGAGCACTGATTATTATCCTGCCTAATCCCAGGGCTCCACTGTAGCAAAGCACTTGGCATCACTGCCAGCTGCACTAACTACCAACCAGCTGGCAAAGGACAGGGAGAGGGAACTCAGAGAGGGAGAGAGACCACATTAGGAAAAAAAGGATATTTTAGACCCAAGTGCATTGTTTTTGGCAGTCCAGCTCCAGAGAGATCAGTGCTTTTTAGTAATAATGAAGAAATACAGCTCATGGACAAAAGAGTAGCTGGGTTTGGCTTTCCCTTCATCAATAAATTCCAGTGACTCAGTTTGGCTTTAACAGTCTTATCTTTTTGAGGGCTTTTTATAGAAATGGCAATTAAAAATGGGCAGAGGAATAAAATTGTCCTCTTTCTGTCTTTTATCCTACTCTCCTGCTCTCTCTCAATCTGCTTTGCAGTTGGAAGAGCTGCAATAGGCCCCATTCAGCTTGGGGGGGTACCACAACTGCTGGAGAACTGGGAAGTCCTCAGCCTGGGGACTTGTTACTCTTTTGGGAATTTCTTCTGCTGTTCCAGCTTTTTGGTCAATATCACAGTATTTTCCTTCTGTAATCCCATGTGATTTTTAAAAATCTTCCTGCCTGGAAACTGTGGAAGAGAAAGAGTCTGTTGTTTTCAGTGCTGGGCATCCAGGTGAGGGTTTGGAATGAGAGGCATGTCCTGAGCTCCTGGGATTTGGTCTTCTTGCATGGAGCATTGTAAATCTCAAGTCTAAGAGTGAAGGAAATATTTGGGATGTGGAGTTCAAGGTGTGAAATTACCCCTTGAGCTGTGTATCTCACCTCAGCTGAAGATCTGTATCATTTAGTAGTGGCTCTGGCTTCTCCAAAGGCTCTTGTACCCATCTTGCATTGAGGCCTATCTGCAGATCTTTGATTTAGGTGTACCTTGAACGTGAAGGATCAGAAATTGGCTGTGGCTTTAAGCTGGGTGTTGCTTTGCTGTGTTTGTGTGATGAATTAACCTGGCTGCTGTAGCTCCACTGCAGTGCTGTCTCACAGCCTTTCGAGGTATAAACACACTTAGAGACGTAGCAGCCAACTGCATAAATCTTCAGCTGTGTTTGCATCTGGCTACCCTTGGATATCCAGATCTAATTATCTTCAGATAATTGAAAATAATACATCAATACACTGCAATATGAATAAAAAGGACAGGGCTTTGGGAAGCCTCAAACCCATCCATTGTGTGGTGAGAGATGCACGTGCTGTGTGTTCCTGTGTGCTCCAGGCTAGCTCTGCATCCTTAGGGAATGGTGCATTGAGTTTCCCAGGGAGCAGCTCCCCTGCCCCAAAAATGGGAGCTATGTCTTCTTTCTTTTGTGTGTCAGGAATATGTGATTTTGTTGTCAGCACGTTTTTTGTAATGAAAAGCAAATGGTATCCAATATGTCTTGGAGAAAACGTGCAAACAACAGCAAAATTATATGTTGGTAAAAAAAAGCTCTGTAACTTGTTTGCTGTCAATACAGCTCTTAATGACAGGGTGTGAGGGAAATGCACCTGGAGATCACTGCCTGTGTGCAGGGATACATGTGGCACTGCAATCTATATATCTGTTTAGGAACTATACAACTTCATTTTTCATGGTAGATATTGGATCTGCATCTGCAACATTTCATGGAATCAAAGACTTGGTGAGTAAGGACTTGGGTCTGCAAGAGATGGGCAAATGGAGAATCCTCAGAGAGAAGCCAGACAGTTCTCTGAGTTACTGCTGTGCAATTTGCTGGGATTTAAAGTTCAGATATGAAGAGTAATGTCCTAGATCACAAGTCTGAACAAGGAAAAAGTCAAACCAAACAGAATCAGTGTGTTAGTGTGTGTGTAGGATAGGTCCAGGAAGAGCCTTCCCTGGGTTTTTTTGCAGTATTCCATTAACTTTGTCCAAGCAAGCAGCTGCTACAGAGAATTTCTCCTCAGCCCAGAGTTGGTTTTAAGTGCCCATGTTATTCAGTGTAACTTGGAAAATGGATTTTGTTTCAAAAGCTGTCTCATTCTATGAAAGATTATGAATTCTCTGCTATTCCTGTTGCCAGCAGAATTACTTGTTCTTGCTTTGAAATCAGCTAGGAGACATCTGGAGGGAAATCTCAATGTATCTGAAAGTCACAGCAGCATTCCCATTGACTTCCCAAATGTCCAATTCCTCCCAAATATGAGGACTTACTGCCTGCATCCAGTGTATGTATTTTACATGAAGGTCTAGTCATGCTAAACCTTGCCCAAGCAGTGGATTTTTGCAAGGAGTAAATAAAAAAAGGGAATGAATACTTGAACAGAAGCTCATGGACCTTGATTGAATGACTGCCCATAAATATTTGATGCCAATGTTTGTCCTGCTCTTATAGAGTCTCTTAAAGACTTTTTCCTCTGATCTCTACTTGACTATTCTGTTCTCCTTTCCCCCCTCCCATCTACTCATCTCTGTTCCAGGTGTGAAAATGTGCATTTCAGAAGTGGAGCTTCCCTTAAAAATGAGGATAGTTTAAAAAAATAGTAATTAAGAATCTGCAGACTGTTCATAGGAGAATGTTTTCAATAAAAAGCTATTAAATTCTGCATCTGCCCTCCCCAGCCTTGTGCACATGATGCTAATACTTCTCAGTAAAGCCCAGTATTACATAATTACCCCCAAAACCATCCATGTCTTACACAGATCTGGATGTTCCTTGAGGTTGTATTGATTCCCTGTGTATAAAAACATTAGGGGTGTCAAGATTTCTCATCCCCAGGATAAATTCTGCTGGGAGGAGCCAGTCCAGTTCATCTCCAAATTCACTTGGGGTTCCTGCTGCCCTCTGGGGCTCTGTTTGTGACCTCTCTGATGGTGCCTCACAGCTCCCATGGAGCTAAAAGAGATGCCCACCTACCAGCCTGTACCCTGCAATTAGCAAGATGCAAGGGGGAATTTGGATGCAGAGTGGGTTTTTTAAAATGGTTTTAACTTTGTCTTTATTTAAATAGCTTTTTGGCATCAAAGGTTTGTTGTTGCATATATTTCTGGGGAAGTCAGGGCTTTTTGGTGAGAGCAGCTCACATGAAAGGTTGAAGTGTTTAATGTTTTCAGTGGGATGTTGTTATAGCTGGTGGCCTTCCCAATCAGGAGTGACATTAAGGAGGGAACTGGTCTTAAGGACGTGTGCCATTTCCCAGTGAACTCTGAGTGCCATCCATCCCCGCTCATTTGGAATGTACAAATGCAAAAATGTGAAAATTAATTCAGAATATCTTTGTGATCATTTTTGAATAATTAAAAACTCTGTCATAGGCTCTTTCGTGTCGTGATTCCACCCCTATGACCACTTTCTTTTCCATGGCAAATTGTAGAGTGACCTTAATCTGTGGTATTGAAAGAATAGACTTTTAAATCAAAATAAGCGTAAGGGGGGGGGAAAGGAGCATATTAATTGCTCCTGCTTCCTACACAGTTTTTTTTCCTTCTCTTTCCTTCAGGCATTCCTTGCATAAAAATATCCATTCACCAACTGTTCACCAACTGTTCCTCTGCTCATTGCCCTACCTTAGATTTCATTTTAAGACACCAGTGAATATTTGCTCTTCAGCCTCTCTGTCTTTGAAGTTTTCTGCAGGGTTTTAAAGGTTGCAAATTTGAGGATACACCAAACAGTGGTGGTGAGTTAAGGAGCACTTTCTGGCAGGGGTTTAGGGGTTATTAAACTGAGGCTTTGCTGAAACCCTTCCTGGAGACATTGCCCCAATTAACCCAAGTGCTGTGAACGCATTCCTTGCCTCAGCATCCCTCGGTGGCTGAGTCCTTCTCACTCCTATCCTTCAACTTTTGGCACTTTCCAGCCACATCCCTCATCATCTTAAGATCAGGTGGTGACTTTTCAGATTTGGGGTTTGATTTTGGGAGGGGGTTGTGGGCGAGGTGGGAGGAGAGGAGGCCCTTTGTTCACGTAATGGATTTCAGGGGTGTTTCTTTTATCACAGAAGTCACAGGACTATTTGGGTTGGAAGGGACATTAAAGATCATGTCATTCCAACCCCCTGCCCTGGGCAGGGATGCCACATGCTAGATCAGGTTGCTCAGGGCCCCATCCAGCTTTGTCAGTGGTGAGGAGACACAGGAGGGGGTTTGTGGGCTTTCCATGGGGTTCTGGGCATCCCAGGGCTGTGCTGGAGAGGCAGCAATGGGCATGGCAGGCAGCACATCCACTTTGCTCAAGGCAGTGACCTGGGGTAGAAGGAGGGAGCTTTCAGTGACAACAAACTCCAAATCCCACCTGTGCCCCATTATTTATATCCTGGTTTCCCTATAGCTATTTACATTGTTTTCCCCTTTGGAAACAGAGAAGCAGATTGAAAACTCAGAGTGTATCTATAACCATTAAAATAGATGTTCAGCCTCTAACAATGAACTCCTGCAACTACCTACTAAATTATGCACAAACACACCAATTCCTTGAAGTCTGTGGACAAGTGTAATAAATATCCTCTGTTACCAGCCAGGGGGGTTGACTCTGTAGTTTCCTTTCTCATTTCCACATGGTGGGCCAGGTGGTCTCTCCTGGAAGGTAGCTGAGATGAACAAGGCATTAGGGAGGCAGAATTAGTTATGTTTTCAGAGCCTTCTATTAAACTTCTAGGGACAATAGTTATCAAAGTGAAATGCACTGCACACAAACCTGGTGTTTTTTCCTGGGAGTGGGGCTGGAGAACTGTGAAGCCATCAAAGTGTTTGGGCTGTGCTTGGAAAAGGAAGGGCAGAGGAGCAGATGCTGGTTGAACTTTGGCTGCATCATTCCTGCTTTTTCTGCCCTTTCATTTTGAGGGGCTCCATCATCATTTAGATGCCTGTGACAGCTTGTCTTCTAATGACAATACAGGCACAGGAGCAGGGTGAGACCCAAGGTCCATCCATTCCAGTATCTTGTCCCTGACAATATTCATTACAGTCTTTCAGTGGAAAAAGTCTCTAAGAGCTGTGCAGGAGGGAGAAATGGAATAATGTGATTCCCTCTGTGGTCCCTTTGGATCTATAGTACTTAGAGACTGACCTAACCCCTGAGGCCCAGGGGTTTATATCCCTTCAGGGGTTTTTGCTGTCATTAATTATGACAGTGCTGGACATAAGGGTGGATGTGTTTGGTCTTTCTGAGGATTTTTCTCCTCTTTCCATCCCTGGAGACACGTGGTCTGGTATCTTGTTTGTGTGAGTGGAGCAGGATGTGCTCCTTACAAACCAGGGAATTACAAGGGCTTGAAGGGACATTGCAAAAGGACTGAAGTGTCCTTCCCTCATTGTTCTTTAAAATATTATAATTTTTAATGTAATATTCCTGATTATAAATGACCCAGGTTTTTATGATGGAGCCCAGAAGAACTTGCAGAGCAGATATTTGGGCATTTTGTTGTGCCTTTTAGCTCTGTGGGCTATTCAATATATTTCCTTCTCTCTCTAATGTAGGGGCTTTTATAGAGCCCCTCAAAGGAATGTTAATATGCTCCACACAGAGATTATTTTATGTGCAGAATGAAATCCCTTGCCTGTCTACTTTTTCAGCCATTGTTTTTAAAGCCCCAATATGCAGTGGTAATTTTGGAAAGCTCTTAAAAGAATATGTGGGATTTGCTCATAAATCAGCTGTGCTTTGATCTGCCTGTTTAGTTCCTTAAGACTCTAAAAGGTGATAATATTTCCCTATTTTTTATTTTCCCCAGCATTCTGCTTACACAAATGGCATAGGTGTGTAAGAATCCTTAGGATTTTGAGGCTCAGTTTCATTTGCAGTGTTTGCTTTCACCTTTGTGCCTGTGCTGAGGTTTTGGATGCACCCTTATTGAGCCACATCCTCCCCCAATGACTTACCACAGTCACTTACATCCTTCCTGCTAAAGTGTGTAAATGGCAAATGCAGCCTCTGTAATGAAACACAGGAAATATTGCTGTAATATTTGCGATGCTTCAATTTGGAGAACAAGCAGGCAGGGTATGGAATTTTGGTTTTATTTATTGTGTTGCTCTTTTTGCCTGTGCCTGGAGTCTGTAACAATGCACTGTGCTGTGCCACTTTGATTGAGAAGAAGCTTTACTTCAGGAGTGTAATTGCCCTTTCCTTACCATTAGTTCATTCCCACCACGTGGGGAACTGTTCCCATATTTTTGCCTTTGTTCCTGTTGGTTCTTTCTTGTGTGACATTCTCTCCACTCATATGATCTCTGACCCTGGTGATGCACAAGTCGCTTCTGAGTCAAACTACAGATGAACCCTGCTCACAACAGCTGCAAAAATATTCCTTGCTCCAGGAGCTGTTTGATGCCACACTCCCCAGGGAAAGGCGTTTGTTTTCCAAAACAACAAAAAAACCTCGCTGCGAACAAAAGAGATAAAATATTAAGTATCATTTTACCACTGACAAAGAATAAAAATAATTTAAGTGTCTCCATGAATGACTTCAGCAGAGCATGCATTCTTTTCAGGTGGAGTGTGCCTCTGCAATTCAAAACACAGCTGAACATTCAGCCTCTTTTTTTTTTCTTTAGCATTTCAAATGCATTTTATATTTTTTTTAAATGAAAAACATGCTTAACAGTACATTTTCTAAGGCTGTTGTTGCCTTCTAATGGTGAGTCGGTTTGTCCTTTATCAGAATAGCAACACATGGCTGAACTAACATAAACTCTACTGACTGTCTCGGGCACGTGGTCGGGCTGTGAATGTTTGTGTTGAATTGCAGAGGGGTGATAAGGATGCAGCCACCGTTTCATCCACGTTTCCATTACGGAGCTGGATTTCAGCACCATCCCTCCCTGCCTGCCCTATTCCCTCAGAACCTAAAAGTGGAAAAAAAAAGAAATCCACTTTTCAACCCTGGCTGGCTGGATCCTCGCTGGCAAGGAGTCTCCTTACAGATAACCCCGGCAAACCCGAGCAGGTTCTTTGGAGATATAAAAACCTCCACGGTGGTGCTTTAATTGGTCCTTTCCCTGTGTTATTTCATGTTTCTGTTCCCCTCCTTGCAGCCCATTCAGTTACTGAGTTGCAGCACGTACGGCTCACAAGCCGATGATGGGTCCTGCCATTCCAATGGCGTCTTCCAGGTCTAGATGCAGACACGGTGCGAACATCCCCCCGGGGGACGTGAGATGCTCCCTGTTCCTCGCCGAGCTCTGGGATGCCATCTGCAGTTCCCAACACTCCTTGCCCTTTCAGGGCAGCCACACTTCCAGCATGGAAAGTTAATTCCTGTCTGTCTCAAACTTTTCTTTCCCAAGTCGGGAATTCATCGCCGTGGCCCACAGAGTTCCAAGATTTTGGCTCAGAGCTCCACTGATAAATTAGTTATGGACTTCCCTCGGTAGTTGTTTGAAAAGTAAGAAAGTTTGGTGCCAAGTGGGGAGAAGATTTCAGTGCAGATACGTGACAAGATAGATGTATGAGGACCTAATGCAAATATGGATTATGCTTTCTCTGGCTGTCGACGTTGCCTTGAAATTGTGATTCTTCTTGATTTTTAATTCTTTTTAGAGGCTGCGTTGATGTGAAATCCGCTTGATTAAATTTCACTGCAGCTTGCCTATTTTGAAAGTTTTATTATGAGCCAGCAGGGATGTTCAGATGCCTCTTGAGTTATCTGCAATCATTTTCTTTCTGATCAGTCCAGAGTGAGATGTGCCCGGTCACTACCAATTTATTGACAGAAGTAGGGCATCCTTTTAGCTTATTTCTGGGTTTGCTCCTCATCTCCCTCCCCATTCTGTTAACACTCACTTCCAGGAATACCATCCAAAACCAGGCAATCATCTCAGGGTCCTTTTTGTCATCTTAATGAAAATGAAACTCTTAACAGTGATCCTCTTGAAGAGCAAGGTGATTTGAGTGCAGCAGGGTGGGCAATTACTGTTGCATTAACATACCCACATCCCATTAGTGACAGAGTGCCAGCCCTGCTACCAGGGGGCTCTGGTTTACTTTTGTCTTGTGTGCAGGAAGGGATCATTAGAGTTCCACAAATAACAGAAATCAGAGTAGGAAAAAAGCCCCATTAGGGTATTTTATCTATCTCCCTGCCAACAGAGAATTCCTCTTTTTTCAGTACATATTCCACAGTTGTGCTCTTTTTCCTGACAAAACGCCTGCGTTGGGATTCCTGAATCCCCCTCTGTGGGAAATGTGATCTGAGCACTGTTAGGATCAGTGGCAGGACTCCCACTGATTTCAGCAGCAGTTGAATCACTTGGAACACGTCTTGGTAGGTGGCTTCTTCCAGGCAGGGCTTTAATCTTTAAATCAGTAGGAGGTGGACGGGTCTCTCCTTTCACGTGCTGTACAGGAGTTGCTGGATTTAGGCAGCCAGAAGGCAGATGGAATGTGAATGATTCCACCCACGTTGCCTATTGATAATTCATTTTTCTTTCACCTTCAGAAAATATTTTCTGATCTCTTCTGGTAAAAAAAAAAAAGATAGCTATTTATTTTCAAATGCCTTTCTTTGCGAGTTACAACTTTATTTCACAGCTGCTGTTTTATTTTTTCACTGTGAAGCCAAGGCATCATGGAGAAAAAAGGATCCAGGGTGCAGGCACCCTTCCCAAGTGCTGCTGCTCTGTTGGCAACATCCAGAGGTTGTGAAAAGGTATCATAACTTCTGCAATATCCAGGGGGGAAGTTTCTGAAAGTGGGATGATCCTTATTTTTCACCTGTGTAACCTTTGGGGAAAAACGTGTGTGTTTTTGTCACTAGTTTTGCTCCTCGGACCCACTGATCCTTGTCAGGACATAGAAATGGTACAGAAACCAGCTCCTGGATTGAATCAGGGTGTTTTCCACCAGGAAAACCTGTTCACTGCAGGGGACAACACTGGGCTGTCCATCCTGCATGGAAAAAGCCACCTGGGAAAGCTGAAGCACGTGAGAGTTGTAGCACATGTCTGTGATTTAGAGTTTTGAATTACTCTTATACTTGCCAATAGCTCCTCTGTACAGGGATTATTCACCCTCTCAGATCAAGATGAGGTTTATAAAATGTGGAATATAGGGAAGATGGGGTAACCTTGGGAAGTGCTTTGGTTGACTCTCCAACCCTCTCTTACTGGAGCTGTGCCCACTCATTCCTCCCAGTCCAGCCTGACTGCAAATCAGCTCAGTAAAGGAAACATCCTCTGGCTTTGAAAACATTCCCCAGGCTGGGTGGTTTCTGGTTTTGCCATTCCAGGTGCCATCCCCTCCTGCCCACAGCATGCCCAGCTGGTGTGGGGGTGTGGCATAATTTTGACCAAGCTGGTGAGTAATGGGCAGATGCACAAACAGGACCTTCACGCTTGTCAGATGTAAAACATTACGGGCTATAATATTGCTATTAGGCTTTTTGGCTGAGATCAAGTGTAGTGTCAGCTTTGGTTTATGTATCTTCCCAAGCAGCCTCACAACACATTCAGATGTTGTGAAAACATGCTCTTGGGTTGGTGTTTTGCTTTGTTCTTTTTAATGGTTTTATCAGCAAACGTAGCCATTGAAGTATAGGAGTTTATCCTTGGTATGCTAATGAATTGACATTTGCAAACAAGAAACATATGTGTCAGTAACCCGATCAGGAACTGTAAAATAATTTCTATTTATCTCATCTACTAACATCACTCAAAGAAGGCCTGGGGGTTCCAGACAGCAATAACATAAATACCAATTGAAGAGGTCTGGTCAATAAAATGCGCTGCACACACACTCCAAATGTAATTAGTTACTCTGCTCTGTTCCCATTGCGTTACCTATGGATTACCTCTATGGATTAGGCCTTCCAGAAATGTTTCTCTCTTGCTGTTTTCCCTTTGTTATAAATCAAGGAGGTCAAGCTGTATCTCCCACCTTTGGGTGGGAATCGTTTGCCTTCTTCCCTGTGAGGGTGGGGAGGGGGGATGGAGTGGATTTCCCAGAGAAGCTGTGGCTGCCCCATCCCTGGAAGTGTCCAAGGCCAGGTTGGATGGGGCTTGGAGCAACCTGGGACATTGGAAGGTGTCCCTGCCCGTTACAGGGGGTGGAACAAGATGCTCTCTAAGGTTCCTTCCAACCCAAACCATTCTGTGATTCTGTGTAATGTATTTCTCCATCACCCCCAATCCAGGGAATTCCACTTAGGAAAACACAACAGGGATTTTAGTGCACGTTAGTCCTTACCTGAGCACTCAGGAGAGGGATGGGGATATCCCATTAGGATAACATAGAAAAACTGGAGTCTTAGCAAGATGACTTTGTAAGTCTTACTCAATTAAAAAACCGCAGGAACCAATTTCTAATGATGTTTCTTGCATGTCAGAGCTGCAGGTTTTCTGCCATGGATGGAGAGCACCCACCTGGCTCTGTAGTTTGCTCGTGGGGAACATTAACCTCCTCCTCCCCCAGGGCTTTCAAACTTGGGGCTGATTGTCAGTCCATGTTGTATTTCCTTCCAAAGCAGATTTCCAGGCCACGGGATCTGATGCAGTGAGGAGCTGAACCTTGCAGGAGAAAGAAAAAAGAAAAGATGAAAAGGATCCCTAACATAAGTTTGATTTAGCAGAAATAGGTCTTTCAAGTTTTGTTTGCTTACCTTAGCAGACATGTATGAGCCAAAAATACACAGCAGACTGCAAAATAATGAGCTGGAAAATAAAACACCACTGAGGAGGGTGAGGAGATGGAATGGGAATGACAGTCTCCCTTTTCTGAGCTTGGATACTGGGACATACTGGTATACCAGTGTATGTCTAGTGGAATGTTCCCTGCCCATGGCAGTGGGTTGGAAATCATGATCCTTAAGGTCCCTTCCAACCCAAACCATTCTAGATTTCATAATTCTACTGCATTACTTAATCTTTGGAACTGGAAAGTCATGGAGCTTGTGTTGGTGTTGGTAAACCAGAAGTGTGTGGTGAATATACCTCACTGTGCTCTTAGCCACCATCAGGTAGGATTTGAAAAGAACAAAACCAGTTGGAAGGTGTGATTTGTTTCCCTGTGGATCAGAGGGATGGGTGGGTGATGGGCAGTGTTCTGTCCTGGGGGTGCCAGGAACCCCAGGAAATCAGACACAGATGTCACAGACACAACACCTGCCCTACAGCTTGTGCTGTCTGCTCTGCCCAACCACTCTTGAAATGCTGCTTGAGGACTTCCACTTGGCTTTTCTTAAAGACTGGTTCTCAACCAAATGGCTCCATAACAGAGCAATTAGTCCTGGTATTATGGAAATGCCTCTGCTTGCTTGCTTTCATTTTCCTGCCTGTCACCCTAAATATTAGAAATGGTTTGCAGACTGGTTTGAAAACAGAGAGATGAAGATGGTAATTTTTTAATTGGTATGATGCACCTCATGGTTCTGCCTAGAGAGAAGATGCTTAGGAGGGGATCTGCAATGGATGGTGTAGTTCCAGATGGTGCAAATAGCTTCCAAAGAGCTGGAAAATAGTATGGAAATGTTGGATTTTTACAGGGAGTGATTTCTGATCCAGACCAGCAATCCAGCAATAACTCTGCATGAGTAATATAGTTCCATCCTCAGCTTCTGTGAAGTGTTTGAGCCCCCAAATGCAGGAGGCCTTTCCATGGCAGTCCTGCCCTACCTAAAGCTGCACAAAAGCTCTTACATTCTCTTGCTTTCAGGGCAGCTTTGCCCCTGTACGACCTTCCTAGAGATCCTTCCATTCCCCAGTAGGTTTTAAAAAGTTAATCAGTGCCTTGTACAGCTCTTAGTGGTAGAAAGTGCTACAACACAGGCTATTTGTTCCTAAATCCCCACTTGATATAGGAAGCAGCAAGCAATATATATCCTTACACACCCCCCCCTTCTTTGGCTGACCTGGTTCTTCCTGTGTTCCCATTAGCCTGCCAGGCTGTTCAGTTTAACCAGCTGCATGCACTAAATAATAGAAACCTTTAATGTTTTGCTGCTCGAGTGGTCCCCAAGAACAGTTTGGAAGGGGCTGGTCCCAGTGGATCTGTGGAGTGGCTGCATGGCAGTCCTGTTTCCTCCCAGCCTTTTGCAGGGCTTTGGCTGTGCCCTGACTGCAGTGAGGTGCAAGGGAGGGGAGGAACATGTGCTGTTTTCTGAACAGCCTGGGTGCAAACAGGAGCAGGGTTTGTGGGGGGTGTGTGTGTGAGTGTGTTTTACACTTCATGCAAATTCAGATGTTCCTAGAGCGGCACAAAGCTCTTGCTGCTGCTGGAGGAGCTCTCAGAAGTTGTTTTCCTCTGTTGTTCAATTTAATGTCAATGTTTTAGCGTGTCACAGAATGCATTCTGTGCCTTCCTGCTGGGGAAGACCTTCCTGTGCAGCCTGGCTGGCTGTGGGCATCCCAGGGGAAGAGCAGAGCTGCAAATCAGCCCTGGATCCTCTGGCAGATTTTATGAAGAGAGCACAAGTCTCACTCTCTCCATCCCCTCTCCTTGGACAAGGCACTTGCTTTCCAAATGGAGATGCTCTCCATTGATTTATCTCTGAGCCTAAAGGCCCACATGGTCAACTTCTTGAAATACCCAAGGAAGGAATGTGGCAAACCCCTCTGAATACCTTCTGCTGGCAGTGGGATTGGTGCACTGGGCTGGTGAGGGCAGTACTGGGAGCTGAGTCCTGCAGACCAGTGATCCAGCCATGCCAACCATTGCTGGTTTAATGCACCAGCCAGCCCTTTTGGGGCACAGCCAGCCCCTTGGAAACTGCTTCAGGGTGACTCAGGTGTGCTGAAGGGCCCTGCAGAGCAGGGGCTGCCTCCATAATCTGCTGGCAGCCTGCTGAGATCCTGGAACACCAGGATTTTGGTGGAAAGGGGTTGCTAACCCTGTGCAGGGATTGGTGATTTCGGCTTGCCCTGGCAGGGCTTGGAGCTGCCACTGCCTGTGGGACAGGCTGTGCAGTGTCACCCATTTGGAGAGGCTGCAGGAGGCAGAGCCAGGGAATTGCTGCAGGTGGAAGGGGTGTGGAGGTGGGATATTCCCAAAGATCTCCCCATCCAAAGTGGTGCCACCAAATGAAGCCAACCACTGACCCGTGTCAGCCGAGCCCGAGGGATGGGATCCCCCAGCTCGGTGGGTGCTCCCTCCAAATGAGGACAGAAAGGTGGAGAATGTCAGCTTTGTTCTCTGACAGAAATCCATTGTTTGCCAGCTTCCCTGAAAGCCTTTGGTCGTGCCTATCCCCAGCCTGCATCCATGGGAATCCAAAAATACAGCAAAGGGCAAAGGGAAGTGGTGAAAATCAGGGTACTCTTCCTGCAGGTGCTGTTGCTCCCCTGTGTGAGTGCCTGGTGTGAGTGTGGCAGCCTCTCTCCATAAAGAAGGCTGTTTTTTCCCATAAGAAGAGGAATTTATTATTTTTCTACATTGGGAACCTGACATGTGACAAGTATTTCCCTCTCCCAACCTCTGTTTTCCTTCTCTGTACATAAATGTAGTCCTTGTGCCCTTCCAAATGCCCCAGCTTTTCTGGAAAGCCCTGTGTTGTAGCCATCAAATTGGCCCATGCATTTTTAATGCTGTCTTATTGACTGGATTCGGGAAGCATAAGGATAAAACCAATTGCTGTACTACGAAGGAAAAAGCCATTTGGCCAAGTGCATCTGCTCACCTTTGATTTATTTCGGCAACTTTCTCTATATTTTCAGTCTATTCCCTTCCCTTAAAAATAATCTATTAGTCTTCTACTATTTTGGCATTTGCATCTGCATTCTGCTTCTCAGCCTATTCCATATTCACATTGCTTTGATATATACATGGGAAATAATGACCCAGAGCTGAAATACTAGCTAAACCTGGTTTCTGATATAATCCCCATGGTATTTAATTTTCCTTTCTTTGGCATCTAAAATGATGGCTTGTGTGATTGCTATCTAAATATATAGCAGTGTCTCTTCCAGGAGCTAAACATCATGTCCGAGCTTGGAGCGTGAAGCCAGGCTGAACAAAGCCCCTCCAGATAAATGAGCTGTGTGCTGTTTGCTCAGCAGTGTGGATAACCCCAGCCTTGCAAATGCTGCCTTGGAATATAATGCTGCAGAGGGAATGTGGAAACCCATTCAAATTTCAGTGTAGAATTCCACTTCAGAACCTTGGCTGCCTCCCAAAGCCATCCAGGCTTCAGGTGGGCAAGCTTTCAGCTGGGCTGTGGGGTGTGTGGAAGGGAAAGGAAACACTGAAGAGGGTTTTGTGTGTGTTTTCTCTGAGGGATTGAGCAAAAAGACTTGCTTTTCCCATAAATACTAGTCTCTTCTGCCCTCTTAAAGCAGGATTCTTTAGGATGTGATGGAGTAGGGCCCTGAGAGCAGCAGGGTGCAGGTACCATACAGAGGTACTCCTGGAGGAGCTTAAACTTCTGGGATGAGCCTTTTGGGATGTGGACTGGTGTGTTTTCTTTCTTTGCTGTTCTGTACTGAGGGCCAGGCCACATATTCCAGAAGCAAAAGTATCAGTGTCACAGAATGCCAAATTGGAAGGGACCTCAAGGGTTATCTGGTCCAACTCTTCATGGCAAAAGCACTGTCTAGGCAGGGTGGCCCAGCACCCTGTGCAGCTGAATCCTAAAGTGCCCCATTTGGGGAATCCACCACTTCACTGGAGAGATTTTTCAATGATTAAATCCAATGATTCACAACAATTATTCTAATTTTGAAAAAATTCCCTCTTGTGTCCAAGTGGAATCTGTCCAGGAGTGATTTGTACCCATTAACCCTCATGTTGTAAAAAGGGACTCTCCCTCTGGTTTGGAACTGTCCTTTAAATACTAGAATGTGGTGATAAGGATTTCCTCTCAGCTTTCTCTTCTCAAGGCTGAGCAAACCCAGGTCACTAAGCCTTTCCTCATATGACAGCTTCCTAGGCTTTGGATCATCTTTTTGGTCCTTCTCTGGACCTTGTCCATGTTTTTTTGCATAGCAGTGACCAAAACTGAGCACAGTATTCCAGGTATGGCCTGACAAGTGGGATAATGACTTTTTTTCTCTCTGCTGATGATGCCCTTGTCACTGCAACCATCCTGTTGGCTCTCTTGGTTCAGCAGCACCCTCAGCTCATTGAGCTGGTTGTCCAAAACCAGACAAAAATGAGATGAGAAAGAAAAAGAAGTGAGGAAAAAAACCAATCTGATACAAGTGCCTTGACAGCAGTTAGATCCTGGTCTTTTCAGTCCCACCCCAACAACCCCAAACCAAACCAAAGTGGCTGTGTGTGTTGTCTCTAAAATACACACCCTGGTGCTTTCTTTGTTGTGTTGCTGCTGTGGGTCCATCCAGGGATAAGTGACCATCAGCAGTGTCATAAAGAGTGACACGTGGTGCTGTGTCAGCCCTCCCTTTAAATCCCCCACCAACACTGCTGCAACTTCACAAGATGATGGTGCTGTTCCCTCTAATGGCAATGATGCCCCCTGTTTCCAGGTGCCTTTGGGAGCAAACAGACTCAGCATCACAGTGGGGCTGCTGCCCTGGGGGGCTTGGAGTGGGTCCTACAGCAGGCTCAGTGTGACAGGCCAGGGCACTGGGGCAGGGCTGGCAGTGAAAACAACCTCAAACTGGTTGTAGAGGGAGGGTATCATCGTGCTTTACAGTCATTTGCAGCGTGGGAAAGGAGAACTTGTGGAGAGACAGAGAATAATTCAGTGGAGTGTAAATCCTTCTGCATTAGGATCTGTTTTCCTTACAGCATCCCTTAACCAAAGGGGCTGTGAGGTTCCCTTTGTCTCAGGCAGTATTTTAGCCATTCTGTTTAAGTGATGGATGTATAATTCTGTGACACGTCCCTAAAGAAACATACTGTGTCTGTGTTCAGCATTGACCCAAAGCCAATAGAGAGAAAGGTTTTTTGCAGATTTTTGTGTCCAGTAACTTAGAGAATAATGCTCCTTAAAATATTTCTTATAATAAGCTTAAGTGGAGAAAATTGAAAAACATCATTCATACTTTGATGTCCTAAAGTATGAAATCAGAATAGCTTACTAGTAACTAAATTCTCTCCCTTGACCATAGAAAAAGGCAAGCTTTAGGAACATCTGAAGATCAAATAAAATAGGGTCAGCTTTGTGGTGTAGTGGCCGTGGGATCCACTGGCATATGGGAGTCACGAGTTCAAGCTCTGAGCTCAGTATTTCTCTTACAAGTGACATTCCCACTGAGGGCTGCAAGGCTGGGATTTTAAACACAGTCCTTGAGAAAGGCTCTGGAGCAGCTGCATGGGGAAACCAGGGAGTAGAAAACATTCCTAGGACAGGGGACACCTCTGTTAGAATATCTCACACTGCAGTTTTCTCTGAGATTTTGACTAAGGTAGTTCTGTGAGGCAGAAACAAAAGCACTCGGTGTCTGTGTGGTGTTTTGAGCATTAAAGACACCCTAGACTGGAGTTTAAAAGGTGTTTAGATGCCTGATGATTCAGTTAAGCAATTTGGAGAATCACTCAGGTGCCTAACCTGTTGGCTTTGCTGAGAATTTCGTGAGCCAGCATTGACTGATGGGCCCAGATAAATAGACCTGGAGAGATTTTAACTTCATGGCATGATTTTTAGAGGTGGATTTAAAGACTCTTCACCTACCACAGGAAAAGCAAGGTTTGGAAAAGAGCTGTAAAACGTGGTTAGAGCCCTACTGCAGTTTATTAGTCCTTTTTATGCAAATCCACATGGGAAGGTTGCTCTGAAGATACCTGCCTAGGAATCTAAATACTGACCAGTTCACCACAGACTGCAGGAAACTGGACATACAAAATCTCTGGCCCGACCTTTGAATAACCCCAATACTGAAATATCAATTTGATGGGCACAGTCTGCTTGAATTCCTGTTAGAAGAGAACCTGTGCACCCCTGAGCAAGGCACATGGCCAGGTGTGAAGGGCTGATGATGTGTGTCATCACCTCCCCTGCTGAACTCCAGAATCTGTGACTGAGTGTGAACTTCAGCAGCTTCTTTCCAAAATCAACTGATTGAGAGGTGGGCTGTGAGGTATTTGGGATTTTTGTGTGTAGTTACAGGCAGCTTCTTCTGAATCAGGCAGGACTGAGGTGGTAGCAGGGATGCTCTAAAGCCTTGTGGATGTGTAAGATGTAAGATTTGGCCACAGCTTTATCGTGATGCTGCTACTAATATATGTGTTACTTTCTGCTGGGAATTATATTCATCTTTTTCTAGAATGGATAAGTTAACATCCATGGTGTGGTGGGTTTGCCTTCAGCTTCTTCAGGAGGGTGTAAAGGAGGTTTATTTTGGTAACTCTGTTTTGTCAGACTCTTAATTCCATGCTGGTTATTGACTGTGAGCAATAATCTGGTCTTTATTTGGAACAAAGTGCCCAGAGAAGCTGTGGCTGCCCCATCTCTGGAAGTGTCCAAGGCCAGTTTGGGCAGGGCTTGGAGAAACCTGGGCTAGTGGAAGGTGTCCCTGCCCATGGCAGGGGTTTGGAACAAGATGATCATGAAAGTCCCAGTCTGTGATTCTGTGATTTATAGCTGAGGTCCTCCAAAGTCTTGCCTGACCTCCTTCTCCAAAAATATTTAGAGGATGACAATACAGCTCTTCCTGGGGAGGGAGGGAGTGGATTCAACCCATAACTGAACATCTCATGTGCCCAGGGCATTTAAGGTAGGAGTAGAATTGGCCCAATTTCACCTACAGTTTATGAAGAAGACCAGGGGTTGGGTGGATGGATCATTGCTCTTTCTGCTTTGAGTAGGGATGACTGAGCTCCCACCAAGTCCATTAGATTGGGAGGCACAAACTTGGGCCAAGGATGTGGAGGGAACAGTCATGTTTTGACTCCATCAAAATTTGCCTGTGCTTCCTTAATTGCCTTGGCTGCAGTGGCTGTGGCAGTGAGGGCATGGGACATCAGGCTTTCCCCCAGGCTGCAAAGGCTTTCCCAGCATCCCAGGATGTGTTTTTGTGTCCCTTAATAAGCCCATGTACCTGTGTTTTTATTGTGCTGTTAGGGCAGTGTTTTACCTGTGCTTTTGGAGTGTCTGTGAAGACACCAACCTGCAGAGATGTGTGCAGAACACAGCCCTGAACCTCTCCCCCCAAACCTGGAGGAGCTGAGCAGTGGGTCACCCCTCTCTCCTTACAGGTGTTACTATATTAGTGTCCTTGGATTTATGGAGATGGAGCAGAGCAGGTCAGGGACTGCTGTGATTCCCACCTGAAGCTGGGTAAGAACTTGTTGGCTTGTTCTGTAACCCCCAGCCATCCCCCCTCAGAGCCCACACACACCACACAAATATTAACACATCCCCTGTTCTTTATGGCTTTAATTATTGTGGGTCCGATGATGAGTGGATATCTTTGTGCTAAGCAGCTAATTAATGTTTGGAGCTCACTCTTTTGTTTATCACAGGGTTTTGCAGGGAACTGTTCTCAGCTCTAATAGAGGCCATGAAATATGAACTGTAGATCCCAAATGTTCGAGACAGACAGATGAGGTGCTGCTGAGAGCCATCAATGCACATTGACTTCTCCTGGCCCCTCGTCCATCAGAGACACGAAGGGAGACCCTCTGCTGAAGCACCTCCTTTCATCTCCCCTGTGCAGCCTGCCTTGGGAGCCAGGAAGGCTATCAAGATACAGTTTTAATTAACATTTGCTTTTTCGATAATGTGCACAGTTTATTTTGGCAAGAGTTCATTGAATATGAAATTTCCGTAATTAAGATACTTAAACCTGCAATATTTTGTTTTCTGCAGTATCTTTTCCAAAATGGCATAAATTCTGCAGCACTTATTACCCAGTAGACAACCACTACAAGAAAGAGCAATTCCTCCACCTGCTTTTTATTTTTATTTTTTTTTGTAAATCTGTTTTTAACCTCTTCGTTTTGGTGCCTCGTTAGGCATCAGCTTCTTTTTTCACAAATGTGTTTGAGCAACCACAGCATAAAAATAAAAGTAGAGAAAATATTAAAGTATCTATTCCTGAGGTAGTTAAATATCAATCTTCTATTAATTTGTTTTAATATGCACATCTGAATGAACTCATTACTGTGTCATCTGAATACCCTACAAAACTATGTAAATCAGTGAGTCATCACAGTTATATTATTTCTCTTCTGTCCTTCAGAAGGAGCCAGACTCTTGAGACAATGTTTTACATATTTAGAGATATTAAATGCTCCTTTCAGAGGTATTATCAGCCTTCTGTTGAAAGAGGAATAAGAGAGTAGGTGTGAGAAACCTCCCTTGGTGTACATGGCGAGCCAAAAAAATTCATGGGGCTTGTGTGTTCTTTTTTCTAAGGGTGCCTAAAAAAGAATTTACTGAAAAACCTTATATTTTTCATGGATTCTTAAGGTGAGGCTGGAAAGCTCTAAACCCAAACTGAAATTATTGATGAACGGTGAGACCCTGTAGCTCAATATAATCTCAACAGATTTTCCCAGGAGAAAAAGTGGTTTACAAATGTCAAAATAAAAGGGAGAAAACTGCTGCCATTCTGGTTGTTTTACAGGGGATTAGGAGAGAAGGACAAAATTGCAATTCAGAGTGATTGCTGGGGAAAAATGAGGTTCTTCAGAGCACTCAGTGCCTTTGATAGGGGAGTGAACATGCAGATTGTTGTGGCACTGTGAGTTTATTATTTATTGAGGGGCGTCCAGATGAGTGCAGGAGGAGTGAGAAATTGAAGAACAAATTAAGGGTAAAAGGTTATTTATTTCCTACCTAAATCCTCTTTCTTTTGGATATTACTAGTAATTCAGTTTTTAGCTGGAAAGTAACCCACCCTGGGACACCACCAGGAATGCAGTCCCACCTCCTCCTGCGTGCTCAGCATGTCTGTGTGGATGTGAGAGTTTGCAGACCAGGAGGAGAACAACTCACTCCTAAAAATACACATCTTTGTGAACTGCTCCAGGTAATTCTCTGTTGTCCAAGGAGTAACTGTGAGGAGAGTTAAAATCTCACCAGCCTCCCTGTTTGCCATGAAAGTGATAGCTTAAATAACACTGCTTTCCCTGGGCTGGGAAGTAGCTCCAGCTCTTTGTCCCTGAGAGGAATTAATCTGCACCCAAAATTTAGTGTGTGTGACTTCTTTTTTTTTCACAGCTTAGCTCTTACATTTAGCTGTGAGGTGGGTAAATGCTGGGGGTCAGTCTCTTCTCCCTTGTAACAAGTAACAGGGCAAGAGGAAATGGCCTCAAGCTATGCCAGGGAAGGTTTAGGGTGGATATCAGGGAAAATTTCATCCCCAAAAGGATTGTCAAGCCCTGGCAGAGTCTGCCCAGAGATGGAGTTCCCATGCCTGGAGGAATTGAAAAGACAGGTAGATGTGGTACTGGAGGACATGGATTAGTGGTGGCCTTGGCAGTTGGACTGGATGATCTTGGAATTCTTTTCTAACCTTAACGATTCTCTGTGTGGTCAGTCCAGCAGTGCCCATCAGAGCATTTGCCTCTGTCACAGTACCTGGAGATCCTGGACCATGTGGGACCTCAGTCCCCACGTGCTGAGCTGTGCCTGGCTGCAGAGGGGACTAATCCCTGCCATAAATCATGGGTTTGCTCAGCAGAGGTGCTGAGTTTATTCAAACTGATGCCAAAATTTGCATGAGGAGCCACAGTGCAAATCTAAGCTGCCCACTGAAAGGATACAGGAATTATTTCTCTGCTGTTGGAATGACAGCTAACAAGGCCATAACCAGCTGGAGAACGTACATGCCTTTAAATGGCCATCATCTCTTATCCTCAGAAAATAATGTAATCTCACAGCTTTCATATCCCTAAAGTATGTGCCAGTCATTAGCTGTTGTGATGTACATAACTGGCCTTTCATTTTGAGGCCTTTCCTTCATTCATTTTCTTCATTGTACAACAGAGATCTGAAACTACACCCTGGTTTAGCCCAAACAGAAATCGCTACTGAGAATAAAGGGAAATGCATCATTTTGTAGGAAACTGGGAGTACAAACCCTTGATGCCTCAGCCAGGTACTGCTGTAATTCTGGCCTTTGTTCTTCTGTTTTGCTCATATTTTCACAGTCCCACTCGGTTCTTTAATCTGTGTTGAATATGTTTACTTTAAATTCATTATAGGCTCTTAATGAGTTTGAGGGGTTTTCCACACTCCATGAGAAAGAGCCATGTGTTTCATCCCAGTTATCCACCTCAAAGTGGGATGGGCAGGTTGGCAAAGCTCAGAGGAAGGAGAAGGTGGATGGGTTGTAAACTCATGGGTTAATAATGATGAGGGGCTGGGCTGTGTCTCTGTCCCATTCAGTCTTTGTAGCTCCAGCTGGGAAACTGGACAAGATGGGTTTGCTCAGCCACAAACACACCAGCACAATGGAGCCCAAAATGAAAAGGCAGGATAAAAGAGACAAGGTTTTAGTTCACAGAAAGCTGCAACACAAAGGCTTCGGGAAACCATATTTTGAAGAATTAAGAAAGTTTTAGGAGGTAAAGTGGGATGGCTGGAAGGGATATATGGAACAATCAGCAATGCTGCACCTTAAAGAGGGGCTTTGCAGAGACTGAGGCTAAAAGTGTGTGTTGAAAGTCCACAGTAGTGAAAGAAGAATACAGAGCTGAGTTAAATGCAAAAGAACAAAGATAAGCTGGAGTTGGAGTCAGCAAAAAGAAGAAAAAGAAACTCCCTCAGAAATAATCTCTAAAGGAGAAGGAAGTTCAAGGTGGAGAGCAGGCCCATAACAAATTACAGGAGAAGGGTCTATTTAATAGTAATTCAAATGGCTACAGTGCTAAAAAAGTTTTTGAACACTTCTGTAGGGAAGAGAAAGATTGGTTTGTGGCTCCAGGGAATGAGTATTGATCATCATTTGGGTTTGATGGCACCGTGCTTTGACCAGTAGTTCTGAGGGTTATTACGTGTGTTTTCTGTGCCATCCAAGGATATCCTGGGGAGACTGGAGGCAATAAATGTGGATGTGAGTGATGAAGGGTGGGGAGGAGCACCTTTGCTGGGGAGTTCTGGGGCCTAAGGAGTTAAAGTGGAGACTCTGCAGTGGAAGAGCTGGTGGGCTTGTCTGACATTTAGAGGTGCAATGTTACAAGCCTTGATCTAATTAGCACCTCTAAAGCAGGAGCTGGAGCAAGCCATGAGATGTCTGCGTGGCTGAAGCCTTGGAGAGACTCTAGGGGAGTGCTAAAGTGTGACAATATGTCTAAGTTGGTATTAAGTGGGATTTTTGACTGAAGGGTGTAGGGCAGTGCCCTTGGGTTGGGTCCTCAGGCACCAGGATGGGTGTGTGGGACAGCCCTACAGCCCCCACTGACTGTACCTGCTCCTGTTTCTGCTCTAAGGTCCAAAGAAATCCTTTTCTGCCATTGCAAACACAACTTGAAACAACACACTGATGTTGGTCTTCTGCAGAGGAATGAAGTTCACCTGCAGGGATTTAATTAGCAGTCTCTGGGTAAACAAAATGGGCAAATTACAGTAAAGGGGAGTTGATAAAATTGGAGGAATTGTGGGTTACCTGGTGAAAAGCTAATAGACTATCAGTTTGAAAACAGTATGTAAAGTGATTCTGGCAGTTCCATTTGAAAAGTATCTTCTATCATCAGTGAAATAAATGGAGCTAAAATCACTGGTGTTAGAAGGCTAATGGAACAGAGTGCAGCGAAGAATACAAGTTTATAAAGGCTGGATCCCCCTAAGAAAGTGTACTGTGCCTTCAAACAGAATCCCTGCCTCTTTTGGCGGCAGGTAATGTAATTAATGTCATAAATTTGGATTTTTCCAAAGCATTTGGTATCGCATTTCAAGAAATCTATTTGACAAATTAGTTTAGCGAGGGTTGTGATGTGAAGCACAGCCAAGAGACTGCACAGCAGAAGCTGAATGATGGATAGCCAGGGATTGCTGGCAGGAGAGGAGCCTAATGGGGTTTTCTGGGAGAGGTGTTAGGTCCAGTTTTAGTTAACCTCTTCATTAATGAGCTGGGAGAGGGAGTAAGTGTGCAAATTAATGATCTGGGTTTGAGCAGATTTGCAGATAATAAAGAAGAGGGACATAGGGAACGTGGGCAAAAAGATAACAAAGTGCCTTCACCTTGCAAATACAAATGCAGGTGTGGGTGTAGCTTAGGAGAAATCCTTGGGAACACACAGCTGGCACTGGGAGAACACACCCAGAGGGCCATGGAAGGAAATAAATAAGTGTAAGTTTGCAGTGAAGTGTGCCAGGATGAAAAATAAATGTAAATTTGGGGTGTTTTTGCCAGCAGTTCCTCCTAGTGAGGGGGATGTGGCGGTGTGAATCCCACCTCTCAGGATATCGGATGGACAGATGGGGGGAAGCATTAAAATAGATCCACACTGTGGAAAATAATCTGATATTGGCAGGTGGATGGTTGAAATGATATACTGATCTTTTACCAACACTCTCTGCTTCTCTAAAGTCAAGAAACAAGTAGTTTTAGCATGGATTTGTCATGCCATAAAGCCACAGAAAAGTCAAACTGGGAGGTCAATCTCACAGTGACAAAAGGGGTGAAGAGGAAGAGGAAGAAGTGCAAAGCCTGATGCTTGGCTCGTGCAGTTTCCAGCTCGTGTGAGTGAATTTTTCTCCTCGTGGAGAGTTTATTCATATGTGATCTGTACTTTCTGTGGGGCTTCCCAGCTGATGAGCACTGTGATGTAACATCTAAAGGATTTGGGAATAAGAAAAAAATCTCCCAAACAACAATAAGGAAAAAAAAGCTTTAAAAAAATGAGCGATCAAATGCAGAGTACCAATATTTTGGGTTTCTTTCAGTCAGGTTGCAAAACCCTTTGTGTGATGGCAGGGGGTGCAGAGTTTCCTGTGGAACAGGTGCCTCATTAAATTAGGCTTATGCTCGGGAAGGCTCAAGAGTGAGGGTTTTTGGAAGGAGCAGAGATAAATGGAAATAACAGTTCTGGGCAATTGTTAGTTCAGAGTGCTGGCAATTCCACCATCACCTTTGATAAGAACACGAGCAAATCAACAGGACTGAATCCCAACAAAGGGTTTTTTAACCACGGGGTGACAACTAACAAATTCAACCCGGGTTTCCTTTGGGAGGATGTGTAATTGTTCTTGGAGAGTTGCTATAATGTAAGGCTGGTCATATTTTCCTTAAGGATAAATTACCCTTCCAGTGCCCAAAGGGAGCCTAAAAGGAAGATGGAAAGGGACAATTTCCAAGAGCATGTGATGACAGGACAAGGGGGAAGGGCTTCAAATTGTGAGTAGATATAGATTAGATATCAGGAAGAAGTACTGTGAGGGTTTAGAGGATCTGGCCCACGTTGCCCAGAGAAGCTGAGGCTGCCCTGGAAGTGTCCAAGGCCAGGTTGGACAGGGCTTGGAGCACCCTGGGCTAGTGGAAGGTGTCCCTGCCCATGGCAGGGGGTGGAAAGGGATCCTTAAGATCCCTCCCAACCCAGGCAATTCTGTGACTGTGTTCAAATTCATGTATAAACTCTCCTTACAGGTTTCAGTCTGACACATGCAGCTTAGACCTTATGAGAATTTGAGGCTGCATTTATTATTTCCCTGAGTTTGGCAAAGGACACAAGTCTGTTTTGCTCTGCAAGTGCTGGTGAATTGTTCTCTCTTTGTAATTTATGATGTGCAAATTGCTCCTTAAGGCTCCTGGCATTGCTCCTCTCCCCTCCTTGGAGGGCTGGAGTTTTCCTGACTTTGAGTGGCTTTTTAAGGCAGGACGTAGCCTGCAATAATTTCCAAGCCATTTGAGGCATTTGTCACTGACCCAGGCTTGTCACAAGTGTACTGTGTGGGTTTTATTTGCTGTTTGCCTGTGCTGGTCTCCACCATGACTTAGGGATTTTCCCATTGTAGTTCCAGGAAAAATTGATGCTGGTGGAAGGCAGGGCTGAGGATGGCCAAGGCTGATAATTCCTGCCTCATTCTCCTGCTGCCCCTTTTTCCTGGGGGACAGCAGCCAGGGCACTGCTGCTTCTTCCAACTCACACATCCATTGTGCTCCTCTGTGACCTGCACCACGGGCCATCCCTAAGGAAACAGCACCAATAATGGGGTGCATTCCAGCAGGAATTTCTTCATCAGCTCTTTGCCATCGCATTTCTGCTATTTTCACTGCTTTCATACAGAGCAGGAAAAGTCCTTTCAAGAAGTGATGGAAGTGAAAAGGGAAAGATAACATTTTGGAATACCCCTTGGGAAGAGGGTAGTGGGAACTCATGGGAGGAGGGATGATATTTGCTTTCTCAGCATTATTTTTGTGGCTGCCAGGGGGGAACGTGCGAAGCTCAGAGTGCTGAGATGCATTTTCTCCAGCTCCTGTTTGATCTTTTCTCTTTTCAAGTCCAACCTGCTACTGTATTCACTTATCATAATCTGATATCATGTACCCATTCACAGAGGCTGGTTTTGTCCTGCCATTTATATACCTGCAGCCCTCTCTATAGGCATCGTTAGTGTATGAATGCAGAATCAGCCCTTCCATGATGCATCATGATTAGGTTCAAGCGTTCAGTGTGTGATAAACCCTTAGCCAGGAGATGCATTAGAGAATTCTTTGTTACATATGAATCACTTACCTCAGCAACACATGCAAAATACTTTTTAAATCAAAGGATATGAATGGAACCTTTCCCAGTGTCTTTTCCCATAAATTAGGGTGTTTTGTACACGTGTGCTGCTGAGCAGGAAACCAAAGGAAATATTTATGAGTGGTAGTAAGAGTTAATTCTTTTAAAAGCACTATAAACCCATGTGCTGCAGGTCACATGGCAAGACTCAGCTGACACAAAATTAGAAGCTCAGTCTGTTATGGAAAGATATTCCAAATGAATCAGGGGGTTTGTGCATCCTCCAGAGTGTCCAAACCTGTCTGCTTATGGATGGGCTGCTGTCCCTCTCTCCTGTATCTGTAGTTGCCTCATTATTTCTCTTTAGTAAAGCCCATAAAGTGTAGGTATTTATGACCTGGAAAAGAGAGGGCTTTGGGATGGAACTGGATGATCTTTAAGGTCCCTTCCAACCCAAACCAGTCTGGAATTCTGTTCTGTGATTCTGTGATTTTGTTTTTTATGGTCTGTCACATCTGCCACTCAACTGAGCATGTTTTGGGCAGGACAAGAAGTGGCTCCTGTGTTCAAAGCCTGTCACACAGACAAGCCCAAGCTGTCTCCTGCTGAGCCACCCAGAGACCTGCATGTGATTTGCCTGTTCCTGATGGGAAATCATAGATGCCCTGGCCCAGGGAGCTCTGATCCTTTTGCAGTTGGATACGCTTTGTATTACTAAAGTGAAGATTGTGTGAAATCAATTGGGAGGGGGGAAAAAAATCAATGCCTGGTTTTTCAGGATGAAAAGGCAAGATAGCCACACAATTAAGCACTGGAACACATTTTCCACACTCTTCCTGTCATGTTCTCCCGATTCTGTGTCTTGGCTGTTCATCAGAAATAATTAAACACTCTCCCATGGGCAACAATTACTTGCTTAAAATATTTGAGTAAAAAGAATGCATTTATAATTACCTACCCTTTTTGAAGGTGAAAATGGAGATTATCTTTTGATGAAATGAATGTATGTGGGGAGACTTCCCATGTAGCAGAGCACCCCACCCTGTGGCAGTGGGAATGGGGTTCAGCATGGGCTGCACTGTGCTCTGTGCTGTGTCCCAGCCCTCCAGAACTCAACAGAGCCAGGGAAAAGGTGGTGATTTCAGAGTTAGGCCCAAGTCTGAGCCCCTGCCCATCAGCATTCATCAAATCTGCATATGGACTTGACATTTTTAAGCAGCAGGAATGAAGCAGGAAAACAGATCCAATTTGTACCTATCAAACATCCCCCTTTTATTTAGTCACACCGCGTCTTCCCTTTTCATGCTAAGAGTTGTCTTTGTTCCCTTTGACTCTTACTCTCAAGGGAGTTGGAGCTTTGAAAGTGTTTTATGTTTGAGAGCAGCCTTTTTTCCCCTCTCAGATTTGTTTACTGATCCATCCTTGGTAAGACCTTTTAGTGAATGTGATAGGAAGGTTATTAAAAATAAAATATTCATCAGCAAATCAGCCATAAACATGTGGGCTGGTTAAAATTCAATTCCTAATTCTTTCAACCTTGACATCATTTTGCTTTTTACTTAATATCTGTGTATACAAATTTCTGAGCTAATTTATTTTATCAACTTATGCTTATTTCAGTTGTTCCTACGACTCGCTCGTGTCTGCTTAATGGCATCAAATAACGTGACAATGGTAAAAATGACAATGACAAATGGAGGGTTGTGACAGATTGGCTGAATTTGAATGTCTCTTACTGAGAAAAATGTTTCAGGAGTGCCATTAATTGCTTTCACAGCAGCGGGTTGTGTTTGTGCATCTTGTCTGTCACTTGGTGCCTGTTCTTGCTCTTCCCATGTGGAGGGGTGACAACTTCTCTCTCTCAGCTGCCTGGGACAATGGAGCAGGGAAGCCAGGGCAGGGAGCGCAGGAGGGAGATGCAGGAGGGGCAGCAGAGCAATTTGGTCCTGGGCAGAGCTGGGTTATTGGATGGCAGTGGGAACAGAGGGTTGGGACTGGGCAGCTGTCTCCAGGAGGGCAGGATGGCAGTGATGGTGTTGAGTGGCTGCCCTGGGAGCTCTGGTGGGTCACACAAACCCCCCTGAGCCTGAGGCCATTGGTGATGCTCATTCCTGTGGTTGTGTTCTTCATTGCTCAGTTCTCTTATTTCTCCCCACAGGCTTTTCCTCAACCCTTCTCTCTTTTCAGCATCCTTCTGTTTGCTCCCACCACCGTCCCTGCTGTGGCTCTGGGTGCTCACCCTGATGGGGTTGTTCACTCAGACCCTCCATCCTGTCCAGGGGGAGAATTATCTATCCCCTCCAGCACTCTGTTCTCCATTTCCCCTCTGCATTCAGGTGTGGTGGCTGCCAGGCAGGGCAGACCTTTGCTCCATCAGCTCCCTCAGATATGGATGGGCTGAGGAGCCACACAAGAGCACGTGGCTCTCACTTATCCCAGACTGGGAAGCTCATGCAGGGCTGGAAGGGCCATCCCTGTCCCCTGTGCAGGCAGAGGGGCTGAATCTCAGTCCAGCCTTCAGTATTTATTATCTGCCTGTCACAGGGGGTTCAGTGGTGCCCTGCCTGCTTTATCAGCTCCGTTTTTGGGTGGTTTCTGCATGGATTTTAAGCTGTTTTTCATTAGAGGAAAACATGCCCCAATCCTTTGGACATCTTGCTTTGCAAGTCACTGACTGCAGCTCCTGGGGTGGGTGAGACCTGGAAAGGTCAAGTAGGAACCTGCATCAGTAAAGAGCCCCCAGCCTTCAGAGTGTCCCCAAAGCCAGGCACCAGCAGCACCTGGGGAGTGTCACTGCTGCTGTGTGTCCCCACCACTCATCACTCTCCAGTGGTTCTTCTGGGAGCCCCCACTGGACCCATCAGTGTGAGGAGCACTGCTAGGAGAGGAATGCTCTAGGCATTTTAATTTGAAGTTTCATTTTCAGAGCGATTCAGATCAGTTCCTCAGGGCAACCAGCTTACTTGGGAGCCTGAGGAACATTTTTAATCTTGGTAATGTTTATTTTATTAAAAAAGAAATAAGAGGTGACCCTGAAAGGGTGGGAGTTACACACAAGGTATTAATTTCTGAGTCTCTCCTGAAGCACTGTTCTTCAGAAACAGGAATTTCCCAATTTGGTTTGTGACCCATGTGTATCCCTTAGCCTTCTGTGAGGGTTTGGTGTGCCTAGGAATAAGAATATAATTATTTCCTTTTCATTGCATGCAGGTTTTCTCTGACTTCTTTCCTTCAAATCTCCAGGTTAAATAATCAGGAGATATCAAAGGGCAGGCTTTGAAATACATGCACTCAATTGCTCAGCTGTTGGTCTTAGTTGAAATCATGATTCTGCTTCAGAGCAGAGATTGATTTTCTTCCTTGACCACACAGTCTTTCGGCAGAGGAGAAGATGCTCCCCAAGCCTGTGCAAGCTCTTGCTCTCACCTTTGATAGAGGTGAGCACTTTTTAAGTGCCACAGACACTTGTTGGGTCATGAAAATCCATTCAGAGGCCTAAAGAGCCAAAGGTTGGAGTTAAAGCTCCTTTTTGAATAAGCCACCTCTCCTGTCTTTTCCTCCAAAAGGTCAAAGCTAATGATTTCCCCCACTGTTGGCTCGATGGGAGGCAAAGTGCAGAGAATCAGAGTTTGGTTACTACTACTTTTTGTATCAATATGAGGAATAAACCTAAATAGGTTTCCTTGTGGGCTGGTGCCTGGGGAATGGAAATCAGGGAGGAATTTGCTAGTCTTGCTGTATTTGTGAATGTGCATTTCTGCTTGATGGCAACTGTTAAATCAGCCTCGGAGTCAGTCACCTGCCATAAACCTTCCCCATCCTAATACACACACAGAGGTGTTTGTGTCCCAGCAGAGAATGGATTTTGAATTAGCCTTAACCAGGCAGTGTCTCAGTTTTGCTCATGATCTGCAAAAAGAAGGAGAGAGAACAGCTGGGAAGTGGATATTATGAAATTTGATAGACAATGAGCGATTGAAATGTGAGGCTAGTAATGGATTTGCTTTCCCACTTACCTGTAATAGAACTATGGGGAAAGCAAGGATTTTCTTGTTCCTTTTAACTTAAGTGGGGGCATTTCTCATTTATCTTTTCTTGCTGAGGAAAATTGTTTTTTGTTTATTTTTTTTTTTACCATGAAAATATAAGTGCATATTTCTCCTTTGCAGATGCTTCCTTCTGAAACAGGTTGTTTTAAAACCTCTCAATTCGGGGATGGGAATATGTTAACAACTAACATTATTTTTTCTGATTTCTATGAGGTTTCTTTCCCATCAGAGCTGTTTTGGGAGTAGAAATTCTTAAAAATTGGGTGTTTTTAACTCATTTGAATGAGGTTATCCAAGAGAGTTTAAATCACAGCATCTGGACCTTGGAAAATGTACGGACAGGGGATGTTTGTCTCTTAAAAGAGCAAAGCCACTTTTTTGGCTGGAAAAAAAAAATCAGGGCTTTCCTTCTGATCCAGAAGAAGGTTGTCTTTGTTTCTCAGATCAAAGTGTGATCCTGTAAAATGCCCAGTGCCTCCCCCTCCTCCCCTGGATCCTGCAATGCATTGATTCACCAAAATCAATCGCACTTTCATGAATTAGTCATCGGCTTCCTCGCTGCATCTGGACAAATTCTGTCCCTTTTCCTGCACACCCAGATCTCAGCGCTGCTCTCTGAAGCAAATGATGCTGATGGGCTCGTTAGTGGGCCAGGCTGCTTCTGATGCTGAGCAAATAATCAGTTATTTTGTGGGATTTTGTTTGATCACCTGCAGAGATCACCCCAGTCATCTGTGCTGGAGGGACCTGTTGCCTTCCAGTAGCGCTGGCAGAAGAGGGAGTTTTCAAAGGTATAAATCCCACATCATCTCCATTGGTGTTGTCATGGTGCAGGGCACAGGAGCTCAGTGATGGCAGTGATGCCTCTTGGTGTGGCAGCTGGGCCCAGGGGCCAGCCCAGGAGCCCTGCAAGGCACTGCCAAACCCTCCTCCCTCCTGGGGATTTCTTGCTCAAAAGATGCTTGGCTGATGGCAAGCTGCCCGTAGAGACTGGCATGTTACCTGTGCCCACCAGTGCTCTTTATGACTTGTACACAGTGCTGGGACACAGTTCCAAAGCAGCAGGAGAGCAGGATGTGCCCCACAGAGCAGGAACAGCCTGACTGATGTAGGGGGGGAGTTTGAGGTGGGACTTATGCATCCCCTTCTCTCCAAACACCATAAGCCCCCCAAAGTCCCACCATTTTCACATTGGGAAAATGGGATGTTACTGTGAAGATCCCCCAGTACTTATTGGTATCCACATTCTTGTTGGTGCTGCTCTCTGGGCACAGGGGCAGCTCTGGGTGTGCAGCCACCTCTTGACTCATCTCCAGTGTGGGCTGTGGGCACCCAGCCTGACTCCTGCTGTTCATGCCTTGGAGCATGAAATGCAATCAGCATTACCATATTGCTCTCTTAGCTCCCCTGGGTGCTGTGCTCTCTGTCCTGGCCTCTCTGTGTCCCTGCTTGCAGAATTCCTCTTGCCTCTTGAAGATCTAGCCAGAGCATTTGACTCGATGGCCTTCCCTGAGAAGAAATTCCTCAGGCTGGCTGTGTGAACAAGTATTTCCTTTTATTCATTCCAAATTTACTGGCAATTATTGACTGCCCCCTTTGCTCTTGCATTGTGGGATGGTAGGAAAAGAGAGGGATTGATCAATCTTCAGCACACGCTGCCCTGCAGAGTTAACGATATTTTATTTTCCTGCATTACTGCAGAGAGAAAGAGATCCTTTTTCATTACAAGTCTGATCAATTCCTAAGTTTTTCAGGGCATTCGAGTTTCTGAACTTTACAGATACTAAAGAATCAGGTGGAAAGGCATGAAGTTGTTCTTGGAATAAATCGTTGAAGGAGATGAAGAAAAATCAGCGGTTGTTCATTTATGTGGATTGCTTTGTGCCTAAATAAATTAGAATCAAAATTGTCCAGCGAAGGAAGTGCAGGCCTGTCCTCTCTCCACTGCATAAGATCTTCAGGCAACATTTATGGAGTTTGAAAATAATGTTTCTGGTAATAAATGGCAGAAATATTCTGTTTTCTGCATCAGCAGATATGAGGATTAAAGGATTTGACCATATTAAACAATTTTGCACAGCTTTGGCTCCCAGGGCTTGCAGGCTGCATTATCAGAGTTCATCTCACGGCATTTCCAGACCTGATTTAAGAAGAGAATATATTCCTGCTTTGCAAGTTGTCACTCCCTAATTTAGGCCATCTCTGACAGAATTAAAAACCCAAAGATAAAGAGATTATTTTTCTTCTCTTGGAAGTGGGCTGGCTTCCTGAGGCTCCCCCTACTCCAATCAGCCATTTGAAATGATGGAGTTAATTGAATTGTATTGTTTCTTGGTGCTCCCCCGAGCTCTGCTTATGCTGGACTATCACATTGCTATGGAAACTTGAAAATGATAGTGACTGATCTTTGTTTGGGTGAGCAAGAAGGTTTCCTCTGCCATTTGTCATCATGATCAAGCTGGACCTGGAGTACAACAGCCCGAGGCAGCCCCTCCCACTGTACTTTTGGATTTTTTTATGGCTGAATTTAAGAGCCTGCAGTAGTTAGTTGGTATTTTAGCTCTTCAGCATAAAGGCACAGCTCAGGTAGCAAAATAAGAGTGAGATGCCTTTGAGGTGAGTGGGTGTGAAATAAATCCTGAGCATCCTCCTACCTGCAAGGCTTGTGTCAGACCAAGGGACTCAGTCACTGCTCTGCCCCAAAAGGGAATGTTCCAGCTTTCACCTGCCAAACCTGGGATGGGACAGGTATGGGTTGAACTCACTTAAACAACTCCATGTTCTTAAAATTGCTCTGAGAACAACTGCTTACTCCTGAGAGCCCTAGGGACTCATTTAATTTTAGAAATTTTTGTTGTTGTTGTTTGCATTGAAAAATCATTAGTTTTTAGGTGAAAAATGTAGATACTCATTGCTTGGCTAGACTCACCATCTCTGTTTTGGGTCATTCTTTCTCATCTTCTAGTTTCTTTTTCACAGAAGCACAGAATGGTGCAAGGGACCTTAAAGACCATCCAGTTCCATCCCCCTGCCATGGGCAGAGACATCTCCCACTATCCCAGGTTGCCCCAAGCCCTGTCCAATCTGGCCTTGGACACTTCCAGGGATGGGGCTTCTCTGGGCAACCTGTGCCTTGCCATCTTCCCAGGGAAGAGTTTCTTCCCAGTATCCCATTTAACCCTGCCCAGGCTCTCAGGTCTCCCTGGAGCCTTCTCTTCTCCACGTGAAGGCTCCCAGCTCTCCCAGCCTGTCTCCAGAGCAGAGAAGCTCCAGCCCTCTGATCATTTTCCTGGCCTCCTCTGGACTCATTCCATCAAGTCCATGTCCTTCTTTTCCAGATAAGAAAAAGGGGTTTTCTGTCACACAGGAACTTTTTTTCCCCATTTCTTAGTGAACTACAGTGTCTACTGCAGCATTAAAATTCTGTCCCAGTGCTGCATGTCACAAGCCATATTTTACAAAGCTTCTTTACCTTTATCAAAGAAAACTCTTCGAACTTTGAAGGTCCTGAATGCAGATATCTGCACACGTTGACTCGTGCTGTCAGCACAGGATTAATCAAGGCTGTCACACATCGAGCCATAAAGCCTTTAATATTTCTAAAAGGTTTGAAGCTTCTCTATTTATCACATGCATCAGGGAGAATAAACTGTTAAACTGCTGTATCAGTAGGAAATAGTTTTAGTTGTTGCAGAGTAGGGCAGAGCTGAGCCCCAAATGCCAACCAGCAAGGGAAAACACCCTCTAAATATTAGACTGAGATGCTGCTCTTGGACCCTTACACAAATATTTCCTCTCCCTTCCACATGTGTGCAAATCACAGGCTTTTGGGTGGAATTTGCACATGGAGCCTGGTGAAAACATTAATCAGTTCCTCTAAAGAGGCAATAAAAAGGGTAATGTGGCCTTTCCTCTGCTGGTAAATACCTCATTTCTGAAGAAATCCCACTGTTGTCTTTGTCACTACAAGGCATTAACTTTGACACACAACTCCTGATATTGTGCATGTAACATCAGGAGTCACCTCGTGTTTGTAGCAGCCCATGCCCAACTCAAGCATGATGCAGAAGTTTGGAATTTTATTTAAATACTTTTCTGGAGTAGCCACATTTTCAGGCTTCCCAGTTTCTCTCAGATTTCAACCCAGAGGTGGTAAAACTTTGTCAGAATTTTTGCTTTGCATTCAGGTAATCACAAACCCCCAAACAAAGGTGATGGGTTCCAAACCCAATTTGAAATTCTTGAGGCTGCAAAACTCAGTTGGAAGTGCCAAGGAGACAGATGTTGCTTTCCCCTTGAACCCTGCTCTTTTAGCTTTGCTGAAGATTTAAACACAGTGGTGGGGAAGAAATAAAAGTTAATGGCTCCTTTTCATCTTTTAAACAGGTTTGAGTGTGGAGAAAGTTTGGGTAAGTTCAGTTTTCCTTGTGTACACTTTTTTTATGTGTATGTCCATGCTTAGAAATGAGTAAGACCCAGTGAGATACAGCACGAGGGGAATGCTAAGCATGGATTGTCTCTCCAGAGGATAACCATGTGAGATCCATATGGATCTGGATGGCCCTTATCATACACCTTGATCCCTGCCCAAATGTGCTCGTGCCAGAACAATGGATTTTGGTTGTGTTCAGCTTAAGATGGTTGGGAAGGCCCAGGCAGAATCCAGCTAGGGAAGAGCTCATATTGGGGCCACACCAGGTTTTCCCAAGTCTCCAGGAGGAATTCTGATCACACTGGCATAAATGGCAAGGTGTGTGCACTGATACTCAGCCACAGCCTGTACTTTGATGTCCTTTTGATGAAACCATTAGGATTTCCAGTGTTTGCTGAGCTGTGAGTGGGCAGATCCTGGGAGATGAGCATCCCTGGATTGCTGGCATTCCTTCTGGCTGCTCTCAGAGCTGGGGTGAGCCCAGCACCCACCGGATTGTGCGTGCCTACAACACTTGCTTCCCTCTTCTCCCATCTGCCTTTCTTACAACCAAAGCATTGCAAAGGCTAAATTACCAAAAAAAAAAAAAGGTGTCCAAATAATGATGGCAATTACATGATTAATTAGGCATGGAAATGCAGTTGCTTAAAAATTTTCAACAGTTGGTGCTTAATAGCAAAGAAAGCACCGTGCAATGAAATACCCCCCCAAAATGATCAGGTGGAGCCGGGGGCAGGTGAGTCCAGTGAAGTCTGGAATTGCAGAGTCACTGTAATTAGTTACTTAATTGTGTGCCCGAACTTGTTTGATGCACTTAGTGTGCATGTATAATTAATGATGATTTATTGAAAAGCACTCTTACTGTAAACGCTTTCCTTATCGTTTCCTAAAAATCTAATTGCTGAAGGAAAGATTGGAATCTGATTTAATATATATGGATAGAATTAGAGTTTCTTCTTGCTTTTTTTGCTGGCTGTGAATAGATAAGCCTGGAAATGATCTGTGTATGAAGTGCTCTGTAGGAATGGGCCTCACTGAGGAAATGATTTGAGGAGAAGTGATGCTGAGCACTGTCTGTTTTCTGGTACAGAGATTGGTGTTGGGTTATGGGAACATGAACTGTGTGCATTTCTTTAGGGGGAGGTCCATTTTGCAGTAACAACATGGGACCCTTGGAGTGTGCATCCATGTTCCAGTGGGAGCCACATTCCATACTCCCACTCCTTTTTTCCCAGTGTTTCCTTTAACTGTAATGGGCAAATCTAATTTCTGGGACGTCTCAGACAGTTTCGAGAGCCAAATGATGGAAGAAAATTCATCATCGATTTCTTCAGGTTTCCTAATCATCTTTGCACTATTACCTCTTTCCTTCCTCTTTTTGACTTAGCACAGATCTGTCATTGCTCCTTTTTCTTCTCCCTGTTTGCAGGCTTGGCTTTCCTGCCTTGCTTTTCCTGAGGAGCTCAAGGCTGTGTCCCTGCTCTCCTGTTCATCTCTGTTTGCCCTGACATGCACAGATCCCCCATTCGTCCTGGCATTCACATCTTCCCTCGTTTCCTTCCTATCTCTTACCAGTCTTCTCTCATCTCTTCATGTGCCACTTCCAAGCTGTCTGGCAGCTGCTTCTCCCAACTCCTTCCTAGCACAAAATAATGTGGCCAGCAAAGGGGAAAGCAGAGCAGGTTTATACACAACAGAGATTGTTTGAGGGTTTGGGTTTCAAATAGTGGTTTAAATGGAAATGGGTTTCATTGCTCGAAAATATATGTAAAGGAGTATTTTAATCATCTGAAAAACGCTATGCTATGAATATAAATTAAAAGATATCATGTGCAGGCTACTTGCTGCCTATTATTCTAATATTCTAATTCAATTTGCTTCTCTTATTTCAACCAAATTTCTCTCAATGTTATTTTAAAGGTGATTTTCTACATAAAAAATGGGGAAGGAAAATTAAAATGTAAATTATTACAACAAGGAATCTGGAAGATGACCTAGATCCCAATTTTTAATCCTATACTATTTGGGCAAACAGACCAGGAACCTCATTGGTTTCAGAAGAGCATCACATGAAAACACAGACATGGCAAGGTTGGTGCTTTCATCAGCACTGGCTTCCAAATCAGTCTGAAAAACTAAGACTCAATTAATTGTGTCCCCTTTTTTTGGCAAGAACAAGCTGGGCAAAGTCTTTCCTTTTATTGCACCTTGCTCTCGGGGCTGTTTCCAAAAGGTCTGTGTGCAATAAGTTGGGGATGAGTGTAAAGGTCAAAAATTGTATCTTGGAAAATGGTATTTTTTTTGAATTTCCCAGCCTGATGAGTCATTCATTGCTATGACATATTGTGTCTGCTTTTATTAGTCATGTCATATTAGACTCAGTGAGCGAGAACGATCCTGCCTCGTCCAGGCTGGCTGATTTCCTGAAAAAACAGAAATTGAGAGTGACACTAAAGTGCAAAAGAGTGATCTGAGGGAATGCAGTTAGTTTGCTTCAGATCTGATTTCTCCTCTACCCTGGATTGACATGAATGTTTTTCTTCATAACCTGCAATTCACAACCAGCTGAGTTCTCTGAGCTTATGCACTTTACAGAAGTGACACTATTTTATTGAATTAAGTAAACAATTTGTCACTGCTGAAACTCGGTGTTAGTAATTTATTACAAATTACATCATTATTTCACAATACAGGACAAGGGAGTCAGATGAAAGGTGTCTAGCTAATTCTGAATTTCAGGATAACTGATGAAACCTTTTGTTAGATTAAAATATGATATATTATCTCAAGCCATGTAGTTGGGCCTGGCCTGAAATTTAAATATTTCTGTAATAACCTAACTCCTAATTGAAAAAGCAAGCACACGTTTCCATTAGTGCTTCC
This sequence comes from Xenops minutus, assembly GCA_035221455.1. Classification (NCBI taxonomy): domain Eukaryota; kingdom Metazoa; phylum Chordata; class Aves; order Passeriformes; family Furnariidae; genus Xenops; species Xenops minutus. The sequence continues at coordinate 3,382,919 of JAWWEE010000004.1, forward strand.
AGGGAGTGTGTGTCATCATTTTCTGATGATCAAATCTATGGAGAATGTTTTATCCTGTTTTCATCACAAGGTCTGGAACTGTTCAAAAAACCTGTGGCCGTGGCACTTGGGGACATGGTGTAAAGATTTTTTCATTTTAACTGTGAGATGATGACCATGACAGGCAATGGGAGCTGGAGATGTGACTGAAGATGAAAATGTGGCCATGCAGTGATGGCTCTACTGAGCTACTGAATGTGGTAAGAGGAGGGGAAGTTGGAGTAGTTCACTAGTTAAGGAAGAAGAATTTTTGTCCTAGCATGGATTTTCCCTGCCTGTCCCCTTTCCTAAGGGAGAAAGAAATGATGCCTTGGTTTGCAGAACACAGGGAGGAGGTTACAATAGCTTTGGGGACTTGTATGGGAGCCTGAGGATGAGTGGATAATCCTACACCCCTCGCCCAGCCTGTCAGCTCTTTATTCAGGGACAGATCCCAGTGAACAGTGATCAAGAAATAACTCTGAAAGTCATTTGTCTGAGTATTTTTCTGCTCTGAAGAGGAGACAAGGAGCAGGTGCAGAAACTGTCCCGCAGAGCTGGACTCACACGAGGAATCAGCTTTTCAAGTGATTTCCATGAGGTTCTTGGTGTGTCTTGTGGCCCAGGAGAGGAATCATTGCTTACTAAAGCCTGTGCTGTATTTGGGGTGCAGATTCTCTGCTGGCTAACTCTGTCATTTGGGGAGCTGGCTAAAAGCAAAGGATTATGCATCTGGATTTCAGTGCGCTTACAATCAGAGCTGCAGTTCTGATAAATCTCTAATTAAAGCCCCAGGATGAAAGCACTCCTTGAGGAAGGTTCTGTTCATTCTGTCCCTGGTTCAGCTGCATGAGGGAGATGATAGATTGAGCCAGCAGATAGTTGATACTTATGGCATATGGGTTGTTTGTTTTTTGCAGCTGAGCAGCGTGGCAGCTCTGGGCTCGCCGCTGTGCCGAGCCTTATGGATTGCATTCACGCTCCCTCCGTCATTCCCCATTTGCAGGGACATTTTAGTGCCTCTGGACCTTTGCAGAATTATCTCCCAGGATTATTAATCAAGTCCCAAAACATTAACACATCCAATCAAGTTAATTGGAAGAGATAGGTTTTATTAAAAAGAAATCTAGCGAGGCCTGTAGCCTATATAATAAGGATGTTCTATGGAATCTCTACATGTGATGCAAAAGGAAAAGCTTCTATGTGTGATACAAAGCAAGTGGAGCAAAAAGAGCTGCTGCAACAGAGCTCTTGCTGTGCTTGGTCTAACCTGTGCCTTTACAGCAAGTAGCAAGGAATGTCTTGGCTAGTTCAATTTCCCCCTCATTTAAAGCATAAGTTCTGTGTACGATCCAAGGTTATGTAATACCATCTTCAGGGCATGTTTTGAGCAGTTTTCAGGGGCTTCACTTTTTATTTATCCAGTTTGTGTGTCTCCAACATGAACGGGCAGTTGGGGGAACTGCATTAATGAAACACAACATCTATCTCAGCAGCTCAGGGAAAGCCAGCAAATTTATTCACCATAGATTTGCCAGTTGAAGTGTAGGTAATACAACTGCATCTATTCCTGTTGTGATTCAGAGCCAGTGGCCTCATTGTCCCCCCTGATTGGGAGCTGATTCAATTCACAGCTCTGTTTTGCTGTGCACAAACCACCCCAGGCAACATGTCCCAGCCCCTAATGGAGATAAAAGGTCTGAAACAGTGATAAGTTTTGAGCCACACGCATGGTGGGCATGTTTGGTTGAGGGGAGCAGATTAAATCTAATCCCCAGTGAGTGCCTGAAATATATATATATAGTGGATGTAGAAGCCTCAGTACCAGATTGAATGTAATGATTTACTTCTGCTGGCTGGAATTACTTGCTAATGTAGATGGAGCAGTGAGAGTGCAGTGAAGAAGCTGTTGGAAGTGGTGGCTGGGGGTGTGGGAACTAAACTGGTGTCACCTGAAGTTTCCCACCATACCTACAGTTGTGTATTGGACTGAGCTGGTGAATTGTGGACTCATCACATGCTGTGCCCATGTATCTCATTTCCTTAAAGTCTTACCAAAGGTACCACATTTCTGCCACAGCTCAAGACAATTGTGTGCAAGATAGAGGTTAAAGCAGAGTTATATTCTGTATTCTGTGTTATATTCTACCCTGTCATGTTCCAAAACACAAAGGTACATAAAAAGATGTGAAAAACCAGTGTAGAGAACATCCTTACCTCTCTCTGCACCATCTTGCACTACTAATGCCAGGAGGATATTACCAGATGGTTTTATTTTTTACCCTTGTGCTGTTTCCTGTTTGTCTTTAAATCTGATTGCTTAATTCACTGATTTCTCATTTACTAATGCCCTGCTGCAGTGACTCCATTCAACAGTGTGAAGAAAAGCTTTTTTCCTCTCACTTTGACCATTTATTCCTGACCATTCCTTTACCTTCGAAAACTCACAAAATCTAAATTTTGGACCCAAATGAGCTGGAACTATACCTTTAAAAAGGAAAAAAGGGAGCCCCAAACCTTTATTAAAGTTACCCTGGTGTTGCTGTGTCAGCATCGATGTGATTAACCTGCTGCACAAATGTGGGTGCTATAAAATGAACCTGCTCCAAGGCAGCTTTGATTTGCATGCTCAACACTTTCCAAGTGGTGCATTCATAAATCAGTAGTTTTTTGTGTGTGTCTTTTCTGGGTAAGTGTTTTTCCTTCATTCTCCCCTCTGTCCTGCAGCCCAACCTGTATATCATGGCCAGAGCAGACCTGACCAGCATGTAGATTTGGAGAGACTGGTTTTAATTCTTAGGTGCAAGGAAAGACCTATTGCTCAAGCTTTCTAGAATAAATACACCAAATGTTAATAGCTTGTGGAAAAAATGATATAAAAAGAAGGAGAAAGTGACCTTCCAGTGCATTATGAGGAAATGCAGGACTACAGCAGGGACCTGTTTGCAGTGTGTGGGAGGAGCATCTGAGTTCCTTTGAGCAGAACCACTAGAAGAATTCATCTAAAGTCCCTTTTATTTGCAATTTTGCACTTCTTTCACAGAATCTGAGCTGTTACTCTTTCAAACAAGCCTGGCCCCAAGTCTTTCCCTTCCTTTTCTGCTGCCTTGCTCTGGTGCTGAGTTTCTCAGCAAACAGTCCTTGTTGTTTGTGGTGGGGAGTAAGGCTGGCTCTGCCCAAACATTATTGATGCCAAGTTCATTTAAATTGCATGAAGTTAATTGACTCATTGTTGTGGAATGGGATTTCATTCTTCCCTTATCGCAGTGCAATGTCCTCCTTTGATGGTACTGATGAATAGATTTTCAGTTCCTGCAGATAAACTTTCTGAGCAGAGTGGTGGCATCCTAAGAAGTGGAAGCAGTTATTTTGGGAGAGGTGGGAGGCTGGTCTGGGGCAATAGTGCACTTTCCTGTAGCCTGTCCATAAGAACATAACTCCCATAACAGGCAGCAGCTTCTGACTCAACATCTCTGCTGGAAACTTCACATGAAGACTCATTCCTTCTTATCTTTCCCCTGGAATATTAACTTTTGTGACTCTTATTTCCCTGCCTTCTTCCCAGTGAGTGGCTTAGGGACAACCCTCAGTAATATTGTCTGCAAGTGTAGGAACAAGGGCATGGGAATACTGTGACTGGGTTCAGATTTCTCAGTAGACTGACAAGATGAAGAAGTTCCAGGTCATAGGATCTGCAAACCAGTATTTTGTGGGCTCTCTGTCCTGCACAGACAGACTCCAAATTTTAAAGGTGGCTTCAAATTTAAGGATTTTGATTTGAGATCTTCCCTCTAGCTCCTTATCTACCTAAGGAATGATGTCAAGCTTTGGGAACTGGTTGGCTTTTGATCCTGAGGTACAAGTCTGATTTTTCTACAGGCTCTTCTGAATGGCAGGAGACAGGGAATGCACCACAGGATACACAGCCAGTGAAGTGCTTGATGGTATTTTAATGTGTGGAATTTATTTTCAGCTGTAAGTATGGATTATGTATAATGCACATTTAAACCTCTGTGTGTCTGAACTCCCTGTGCAGCTGACAAGGGGGTGGCTGGGAAGAGAAGCTGACTGTGGCCAGCTAGACCTGGCTGATGCCACGTGGGTGCCTTGTGAAGGGAAAAAAGGATGTTAAGGGAAGGTGGGAGCAAGGGTGGCCAAGTTCAGTGTTTGCCAGAGCAGAGCAGGAAAAGTTAGGGAAGGAAAGCAAGGCAGGAGGTGAGAGGTTTGAAAGCCATTGTGTTCCTGACTTCCATCCTAGGAGATAATCCCAGCAAGATTAATGTGATGCAGGTCCTGCCAGGAACCAGACATGGGAACTGGGAGAAAAATACCTGCAATTGTCACTTTTCATGCACCAGAGAGGAGAGGGATAATACTATTACTAATTTCTATGAACTTCCGGTATTATTATTTCTTTAAATACTTACTCTCTCACAGTACTGTTTCAGACCAGGCAGGAGAAAAGGAGGCTAATTAGGCTTGAAACAGAAAAAGGAGGATATGATTTTATTTTTGGCTTTTAGTATTCACAGTTTTCCTTTGCTTTTGTTACCTTAATTTTTCACAACAAAAGTTGCCCCACAGGATGTGCAACTCTGCCTATCAATACAACAAGCACTACATGGAAAATAATCAAGTAGTGTCCATATTTATTACACTAAAGATACAGATTTGCTTTGTTGGATTTTTTTGTGTGCGTATGGTTGTTCTTCTAATATTACTGACTTGTCTCCAGGCAAGAAAGCAATTCTCTCTTTGCCTCAGAAACATGTGGTACAACCTCATGTCTCACTGGCAGGGGATTTAAAACAGCCACTATAATTTACATGATAATTGTGTCATATTTTTTTACTTCCCCATACAAGTTCCTCCTCGTTTGAGATTGTTCTGTCCTTTAGCAAATAGTGCACTTACAGTTGGCTCTGTAGGGAGCTCTTGGCAATCTTGAGTCAGAACTATAATGGAAAAATGGCTCACCTGATGATTTCAAGGGGATTACAGATTTAGGGAAAATAATCTGGTGGATGGGAAGGGGAGGAGAATTCCACTGAGCACTGCTGGAGCAGAACAAGTATTGAACTCTCACCATTGGCCTGCCTGTCTTTGAGCACATCTTTTGTTTCTTTGCAGTGCTGTGGAGGGGGAGAGGGAAGGAGGCTGGAGGGGTGTTTGGGATGTGCCTGAGAGGGAAGGAGGCTGGAGGGATGTTTGGGATGTACCTGAGAGGGAAGGAGGCTGGAGGGATGTTTGGGATGTGCCTGAGAGGGAAGGAGGCTGGAGGGATGTTTGGGATGTGCCTGAGAGGGAAGGAGGCTGGAGGGATGTTTGGGATGCCCCTGGTGCACGTGCAGTGAAGATGCTCAGACAAACCCAGGTACCTCCTCTGTGCCAGCACTTCTTACATCACAAGTCCATCTCGCTCTGTGCCAGGCTAAGGGCAACGTTCCCAGCTTGGCCTGACTGGCATTTTTTCCCAAATTCAGCCCTGAGGAGGTGCTGCAGGAGTGACAGCTGTCCTGTGTTTGTAGCACACAAACCTGGCAAGAGCTGCAGGGCTCGTCCTGGTTGCAGAGATGGATCACCCCGGCCCTTGCACCGCTCCACTCTTTGCCATCCGGCTTGTCCTCTTTGAAATACAAATGATAGGAATTAGTATATTAGCAGGAGACCGCAGGATGTAATTGTGTGTTGACTGAAATGTTTCTGATGGATGGACCTGGCGAGGTGACATCTCTTATTTATGGAGAGGAAAGCACAGGTAGGTGATAGATTTGACAAGAGCACAGTGGCAAAGCAAAATAACACTAAGGCAGAATGAGAATGTATTTCCTAATGGCCTCCCTCGCAGCTGTATACACTGATTTAATCTCTGCAAAGCACTCCCTTGTTTATGAGGCCTGTGGGTACAATTTTATGCCTGAGTGAAGAGGTTGCTAATAGCTGCCATATTTGTGTTTAAGGACCTGCGAAGGATTAAGCTAAGTATTTTAAAGCAATGAGCCATAATAAAGTAATAATATATTGAAAATAATAAACAGCTTTTTATTCAATAATTGGCTGCAAGACTGGTGGAGTTCAAATGACAAAACTACTAATTATAAATGCAGTTGCTAATCATATATTCATTGGGGAATGCAAATTAAAACCATGGCATAAAGTCTCTGTGGCAGAGACAACAAGGCATGGAGCAGGGTGGCAGGTACCTTTAAAAAAAAAACCATAAAACCCCCCAAAAACCCTTGGGAAAACAAAATATTCCTGTAGGAACTCATTGAGGTAATTACTCAGGATTGCTTTGTTGCACATGGGGAGAAGTATCTGCTCTCCTCAGTGCCAAGGTGTGATGTCCCATGTTGGGACATTTTGTGTCTCAGTCAGAATGAAATCATCTCCAACCCACAACAGGCACTGGAGTCCTAGAGGTCACCTTTTCCCATTTTTGGAGACTGATATCCCTCCATCCCAGTAATGTCATTCTCTTCCCTTCTTTAGGAACTAGAGTTCTTGTGCTTGCAATCCTTCAAAGCACGGCAACGTGATCAGGGTTTCCTCTCTTCTTATTGTCTTTTTCATAGAACTGGTCTGGCAGAGTAGATCTGAATAGATGATAAGAGGACGAGGTTCCTGAAAGCCTCAGTGATGAGTTATTTTGTGCTTTTCTTACCATAAGTGTCTGGTTGAAGCTTACCAGGGTGTAGACTCCCTCCCTCCTTCCTGCCTTGGTGTGGGACAAGGTTGCACATTAGAAGGCACTGTAGGAAATTCTTTGTAGACAGACAGTTTCTGGGTGTGTGAACGTGTGTACATTACTGAATCCAGTGTAACTGCACATTAACAGGAGTAGGTGCCCAGAAATGTGGGTCCAGAAGCTCTAAGAGATGCTGCTGAAGGGAGCAGGACATTCCTGGAGCTGAGAGTGCCCACTCACACATTGCCTGCAGTACTGCCCATATAACAAATATCTGACACAGACTTGTGATGAAATCTTAGTCTGAACCTACCCCTCGGTACTGAAGTTTTACTAGTTGGGGTCTGTGCACCAAGAAATCATGAAGATGCTGAGGATAAACCCTGATCAGCATCCACATGTTCAAGGGCAGGAGCCTTTCTCAGGCCACCCCTCAGCCAGAAATCATCATCTCTGTGTCTGTGCCCCCTGCCCAGCCTCAGCCTGGCAACAGAGAGCAGCTGATGCTGTTGGTTGCAGGTCAGTGTTCTGCATGAAATAGCTTTGCTGGCCCTGAGTGAACTGGGGAAATCCTGCTGCTTGCCAGAGCTGTGCGTGGTCATTTCCATGTAGTCACTGAAGTTGCTGCTGGTTGCATAGCTTTGGGGCAGGGGGGTCTCACCATGATGGCAAACTGAGGTTAAAAGGAGACAGGGGCTCGATAGCACCTGAAATCCCTGCTGGATTCTCCGTGGGACTTGCACAGTTGAAGGTGTTACAGGCCCTGTGTCTGACAGGATGAGAAATGTGAAGGTGTGTGTGGATCTGAGTCTCCACCAGCAATACTTCTCTCTGGCCTCCAGCAGAAGCTGTATACATGGCTGCACAGGCATATTGCCCTTTCTTGATGAATGTATAAAATATATATGTCTATTAATTTGCTCTTCGGAGCCCTCAGGTTTCCATTAATGACTCGTGTCCCTCAAGGACCCTGCAATACCAAGTTTTTATAGAGGTGCTAGGTAATGGCCTGAGGGTCAAGCCAGAATATCACATGGTTAAGGCCCCCCAGGAAATCACATGGAGAGTGACAACAGTCCAGATGTCCTGGCAGGTCACTGAGTCAGCAGTGGCTCCTCCTGGGCAGCCCCACGTGCAGCTTCTCCCAGCTCAGCAGCAGAGGAAGCCAGATCTACCTGTAGTGACAGGGTCCTGGTGTTGTGAGCTTCCTTGGAAAATAAATTAGGTACTTAGACACTTGCATTCAAAATTGGGTCCTTGACTTAAATACCCACACAAGGAATCCTCCAGAAGGAAAAAACATTTTCCAGGCAAGACATAGTTGGAATTTATACTTTTTATTTAGCTTCCTGTAGATTCTGTGTTGATTTGATTATTCTCTGGAATCACCAGGCTGGGTTACTTATGCCTTTGCAGCTAAAAATGAATCAGTTGAAACCCCATCTATTTTAAATGTCCCCGCAGAGGTTGGACAACCTTCTAGAAGACGTGGTCAGAAGTCAGGACCAATGCAGAGGTGATGCATGAGCTTTCAGCAGAGTTTAATGCAGGAGACTGCATGAGGTGATGGTGGAAATCTGTGGTGAAGGTGTTTCTGGAGGGAGGACTGGAGCCACAGGGAGCTGTGGAGTCTGACAGCCAGCAGCACAGAGCTGCAGAAAGTTAATTTTTCAGTGACCACAGGAGAAATCCAATTTTCTTTTTTTATTATTTTTTTATTTGTTCATGTTACAGTTTAGCCTTTAGAGAACCAAACCAGGATGGAGGATTTGTTTGGCTACAAAGCTCATTAGTGGAGCACCACTGCACTCAATTGCTTGAGAATTTCAGACCAAAACAAAACAAGTGGAGAAAAAGGAACAGTAAATCTATGAACATTGTAACTCATTAAAAGACAATTTATGGACAGGGAAGGGGCTGAAGTCGTTGAATAAATTATTATCATTGCAATAATTCAGCCCTGTTTAAATTATAGAAGATGTTACCAGGTTGTTGTCTCAAGTCATGGTACATAGTTTATGTGCAGTGGTCTTCTGAGCCCTTCCCAGATCTCTTACATTAAGCTAAACCACTGATTGCATCTTTGTTAAGATTTACAGTCTTTCCACAAAAACATCCTCTTGCTGCAGCTTGTGAGAAGGGTCTGGCTTAAAGTGACACATTGTGGAGGGCTCAGTGCCAGATTTAGTGGCCGTGGCTCAGCTGGGGTCTCAGGACCAGGTGGAGGAGGAGGAGGAGGAGGTCTCTGCATAGAGAAAAGCTCCTCTGGGCAGCAGCTGGGCTTTCCTGAGTGTTGGTTTGGGTCTGAGGAGTAATTCCTTGCAGGGATACAACAATTACCAGTCTTGACCCTCTCCTCAGGGCTGTGTGGATGTCATTCCTTTAGCTCAGCCCTTGGCACTGAAACACCACAGCCCACAGACACCTGAAAAGGCCATGAAGGCAGCAGGGAGATGTTGTCTCTGAGGTGCCTTTGGTCACAGTGTTCCCATGGGGCTGGGCAGGACTGACCCATGGATCCATTGCATCCACGGAGGGGCTGAGAACATTGTGAAGGGTTTAGAGGGGAAGCTGAGGTAGCTTGGTTTGCTCAGCCTGGAGAAGGGGAGTCTGAGGGGAGATCTCATCATGGTCTGCAGCAGAGGGGCTTGGCACTATTCTCTTCGCTGACCAGCAATATGACATGAGGGAATGGCATGACACTGTATCAGGGGAGGTTTAGGATGGCTATTAGGGAAAGGTTCTCCACCCTTGACACCATCACAGAGGATGTTTGGGTGGTGGAACAGACTCCCCAGGGAAGTGGAGATGGCCCCAGGCCTGAGAGAGTTCAAGAAACTTTTGGACAATGCTCTCAGGCTCCTGGTGGGATTCTTGGGGCTGTCCTGTGCAGGGCCAGCAGTTGGACTGATGATTCTGGGGGGGTCCTTTCCAGCTTGGGATATTCTGTGATTCTCTGTGCAGGAACAAACCCAGGGTCTAGTCTTGTTCTGCAAGGGACAAACCTTGCTCAGTCTGTGGCACTAAGTAAAAAGGTTTCTCTGGGATCTCAGCTAGTCAAAGGTGTTCAGGATGACTCTGACATTTCCCTAAAAACCCCACATTGAGTTACTTCCTTTAGGAACAGCCCTGCTCCCCTGAGCAGCAGTGCAGTCACAGCTCAGGGCAATATTCGGGGGCTGGAGTGTAAGGGGCAATAATTTGGGGAGGACACAGGTGTTACCAATTGTGCCTGATTGCAGGTCAGCCCCGTGTAAGGGGCAATAATTTGGGGAGGACACAGGTGTTACCAATTGTGCCTCAGCCCCGTGTAAGGGGCAATAATTTGGGGAGGACACAGGTGTTAACAGTTGTGCCTGATTGCAGGTCAGCCCCGTGTAAGGGGCAATAATTTGGGGAGGACACAGGTGTTAACAATTGTGCCTGATTGGCAGGTCAGCCCCGTGTAAGGGGCAATAATTTGGGGAGGACACAGGTGTTACCAGTTGTGCCTGATTGCAGGTCAGCCCCAGCCAGGTGTATGTGATAACAACCATCAGGCTGTGACTCATGGGGGTGACGGGGGTGATTGTTCTGCAGGGCTGTGGCTGCTCCAAGCCCTTGGTTCCACCTGGGCATCCTCTGAGCAATCAGGGGGCTCAGCTGGAACGAGGGGCTCATTTAAGGAAGGGGAGGGGCTTTCTTGTCTCCTCATGAAGCACTCTCTGGATTTGGGGTGTGTGGCACAGGAGGAAGGTGCTGTTGCTGTTCGAATATTTGGACTCGTAATGGGTATTTTTTTATTCTCTGTGATGAAGCTACTGAGCAGTTTGGATGCTGGGAGTGGGAGCAGCTCTGCAATGGAAAAAGGTAGGGTTTTTTATAATTATGTACTTTGGAGTATAGTTCTATAGAAGTGCATGTGTGCTATGAAACAAGAGCAGGTGTGTAATTCTGTTGATTTGAGGCCATTGTGGAAATATTTGCATATAGGCTTGTGTGAGTCAGCTCTGTGATAAAGGTATTTGTAAGCAGCAGTTCAGCTCCTTTCTGGAGTTTAAGATTTGAATCCCTAAATTTTAAGTGTCCTCCTCACCCTGTGGTTTGAGCCAGGACTGAGGGTGAGTTGGGAGTAACTCTGTGCTGCAAGGCACAAAGGTTTTAGGGATGGGCTTGACTACAGTGGTGAGGAGAGTTGAGTGTTGAAGATCAAAGTCCTGTGAGTAGGATTAAGGTAGCTTTGTCTTTTTGTAGTTTGTACAACTCTTTTTGTTCCATGTTCCAGATTATTCTTTATATTCCATGTGCATCAGTCCTCACGTTGTGTGCTCCCAAAGGAGATTGGGTGTTCATTGTGCCTTTGGCCCTGGGGATGAGTGTGGGGAGTTTCTGTCCAGAGTGCTGCTTTTATTGCTGTTGCTTTTGCTTGGCATCACCTCCCCATGGCTTGGCATGGCAGAGGGGGTGGGTATGGGTGTCACCAAACTGTTCCTCGGCTCTGCTGTTTAGTTTTGCTGTGTTTGTTTCAGTGATACCTTAACAAATTTACAGGCAAAGGTGGGTTTAATAAGCACCTGTAGAGAGAACAAAAGCAATTCCAGTGACAGCCCTGGCAATTCCCACCTTGGTTATTGCTGACAGACGGCAGGAAAATAAAAACAAGGAGGTTTTACATGCGTTGACACTAATGTACAACCCACGGTGATGTCCCCAAGGAGATGTCACCAATTAGCATGAAAGCTGCTGCACTTATCAATTTAGACAAGATTTGGCCATGATAAACACAAGGTTTTAAGATGAACCTATGACTCCTTCTCCCAAATGCTTTGCTGTCCAGACATGGGTGGATATTTGTGAGACAGCTCAAGTGAACAACTTGGTTATTGTGGTGATGCTCTTTGCTATGTGTCTGTCTTGCTTCCAATGCTGGAAGCAGTTGGGAATGAGTTAGCACATCACTCTGGTGAAAACAAATATGTTTACTTATATATGTGTATATGAAGTCTGATTATTTCTTATTTTATATATGTTCCTCTATATGGTGAGAAATAATGCGATTGCATGACAAAGCTCAACACTGGAGAAGTCTTTTAAAACAAAGATGGAAAGCTTGAGCTGTACATTAGGGAGCTGGAGGATGGTGGGGGAGGGATTTGGGTTCCTTCACTTTGCATAAACTTCTCAATACCCTGTGTTTAATCTGAAACTGGACAGGGAAAAGTGAGGGGGGGTGGAGGAACTGCCACACCATCTGTAAAAACTGCCAGGACAATTTATGCAGCATTATAAACCTTTCCCTGAAGCTGTGCTTTAATAAGATTCCTAGTCAGAAGTCAAACTCTGCCTAGTAATTCATTCTAAACTCTCATAATGCATTTATTAGTGTGGAAATGGCAGGAGTGAAGTGACCACGTTTGAGGTCCATGTTCAAAATTAGCAAAATTTACTGTCATTCTGAGTTCCAAAGGAAGGGAAAGGGGTGCTGTGAGGTGCACTGAGTGCTCTCCTTTGCATTAGCAGGCAGCTAAATGGGCATTGTTTCAAATAATCCTTTTTTTTAGGTTTCCTTAAAGCAGATGCTCAGTGTGATAGATTATTTTTTTATCTCAAGATCAAGTTATTGAAATGAGAAATGTTCCATTATAAAGGAATTTCTTGGAAGACAAGGATACACTTTATCATATGGTGGCTCTTGCATCACATTAGATGCTACTTATGTGTTTTATTGGAATCAAAGCTCTTGCTTAGCATTTCTTCTCCAACAATACCAAAGCTTATGATTCACAGCCTCTTACATAATAGATGTATTAATGAGTTTCTGCATATTTTATTGCTTTGTATTATTCTAAAAGCCATTAATCTATTTTTCTTGATTATCAGTTAGGACAAAAACATAATAATTTTTCTCTGAATTTCATTACTGCCAAGTTCAGGGCTTTCAGAACTAATTCCTTTAGCTACCTGTTGGATTCATTAAACCTGATTCTTTTCTTCTTCCTTTTTCCTGTTGAAAATTGTATCCAGCCAAAGACTTGGTGTATTTTTATCAGAGTAGAGGAGGATAAATTCTGCTTTGGGGTACTTGCATGTTCTTCCATTCAAGTAGATTAGAGTTCTGTGTATGAATCTCAGGCTCTAATTATGTTCCTATTAATAGAAATGTCTTGCTATAAATACATGACTCATTGGAACGATTCTGGTGTGTTTAGGCTGCAGATGTGACTCCTGCATTTCATTAACCTCCCAGTTCTCCACTTGAGAGATGGAAATGCTTGATGATTAGAGCACGTGGGGAGAAAAAGGTTATTTGTCTCCTCTCTCCGGGGGGATAAAGCCAGAATGACAAATGGTTGGAGCAAGTGGCAGGGCCTTCAAGCTGTTCTTGTGTCCTCTCTGTCACGGGCCAGTTTGGGGTGGAGCAGACCCTGCTGTAGGTCAGGAGAGGCTTCACAACTGGGGCCACCTCTGTGTAGCACTGCTTGGTGCTTATAGATGTGTAGATTGAATTAGTTTATTTGCTGAAGTAGGGAGAACACATAGAAATTTCAACTTATTTTTTTATTTACACTGTTATATGAAATCATACAGGCTAGGTGTTTAAGTTACCTGCTTTCTAATGAATTTTTGGGAAACCTTGAAGTCTCACAGGGATCAGAACAGGTAGTTTTGTGCTGTTAATGCCAAGAACGTGTTTTTTTCTAACAATTACTGCCTGCACTGGTCTGCACAGTGCTTTGCAATCCACTGTGTGCTGTATTTTTGGCAAGGCCACCTCATTATGTTATTCCTATATGTTTGGGGTTTTTAGTGGCTTTAGTTCCTATCCAAACAGGACATTGATGTTAAATAAAAAGATCATCCTACCCATGGATGGCAAAAATATTTCCACTGTGCCAAAGCAAAGACATGGACTGGAGACCACTTAGTTCTCTAGACCAAGTGAAAATGGGATTTAGGTGGGGAAAAAAATTGCTTTCTCTGTCAACTCAGGTCTTAATGGTGTAGGTTTGGTTAGCAAATCATGTGAATACAATGTGGCAGATCAAACTCTTGTTTCACCCTGGAAGTTACTGATTCTGTATTCTCAGAGTGACAGAGCATTTTTATTTCTATGTCCAGCAACAAGTTGTTGCCACGACAACATCAGCATTGGGCACTGTTGGCATCCCACCCTCATCCCAAAGTGAAACCCAATAGATTCTGGAACTGCTTAAAAATTATTACGGTAATAAATTTTTGAAGTTAATTTTTACTTCTTGTCTCCTTTCCTGGGGGAGGAATAACTTATGTTCCAGGAAGGTAACACATGAATCTACTGCATTTTCTGCCAGCCAGCATGCCCGTATTGAGCAAAGTCCAACACTCCCTACAAAAAGAGCTGGAAAAGCTTCATTTTGCTTTGACTCTTTGCCTGTTCTTTTCCTCCTGCACCAAACCCAGCCTCAGCCCTTCCTTCAGTTACACACTTGCTAAACTCTTTTTGAAGTCTTGTCCTACTTGTGGAGCCAACAGTAGAGTTTACAAAGTCAGGTTCTTGTGTTTGCAGGGTGCCAGGGCAGGGAAGGTGTAGCATCTCTTCTGTTTGCTGAGTGCAATGTTGGAGCTTTCCAGCCTTGCTGGATGATTATCCTGAATATTTAGACTACAGATGTAGAGCGCTCATACCCCAGCTCTGAGAGCCTTTTTCCACCAAATGTTGACCTGCTGCCATCTCTGGTGCTTCAAGAGTGCAAGATGGGGCTTAAAAGATCATGCCTATATTACCATAGGATCAGAGATTGGGCTGGAAGGGACCTTAAAGATCATCTTATTCCAACCACCTCCTATGGGATGGGACACCTTCCCCTGTTCTGTGCTAAAATATTTGGGGTTTTTGGGCCAAGTTATGGGTAGCTAAGTGACATGTTTGAACAACAAGTAGCAAATGTAACTTGAGTATTGTGGACTCTCCTGAGCAGCACTGGGGTGCACGTGGTTCTTCTCTAGACCCTCACAGCCAGGGTTTGCCAATAGAGGTGCTTTCTGCCCAAAAGCAGCAGTGTGTCCTTCCCAGCAACTCTCTTCTCCTGCTGTTCTGCCAGTTGCCCAGACAGGCTGGGGAGTCTCTGTCCTTGGAGATGCTCAGCACCCATCTGGAGCCAGCCCTGAGCAGGGAGGATCTCCAGCCATCTCTGCCAACCTCAGCCATGTGAGATCAACTCAAACCATGTCTTAGTGCAGGTGTCAGCAATCCAGCCCTATTGGTGGGTTGGTTTAGAGTAAATGCTTGCAGCTGGAGCAGCCTCTTGCCATCCCAGGATGGCCATAAGGGCTGCTCCACTCCCTGCCTGCCTTGCTGGGATGGACAAACCAGCATCATGAAGCGTCACTTCTCCAGCAGGGTGTCAAAACCAGCAAGGAAATGCCCACACTGCTGCACTTGCCTTTAGTGTTGGCTGGCTGGAATTATTTACCATTAGTGGATGAGCAGGTATTTGAACAGTCTTTTTTTTTTTTCCCTTTCCCTCTTCTTGCAATTTTAAATATAATTAAAAGGAGATAAACGCAGCTTGATTTTCAGTCAATCTGTGTGTGACCCAGCAAAGCCCATCTTTTTAATTTCATGCATCGATGAGATGATACGTCATGCTTTGTACAGTGCGACAGCTTGCTACATTGCATAACTCAACGTGCTGATGCAGCCAGGCATGCCAAATTAACCTGAGCATCAAAGCAGGGCATTTAAGACAACAAGCATCCTCCTCTGCAGCTCGCCTTGTTCAACAACCCTCGTTCCTCCCCGTCAGCCCTCTCATTCTTCTCCTGTACAAATGAGGAGAAGGGAGTATTTGGAGGGATGTGACTGGGTAAGGGTTATGGAATGTGAGGAGCTCCAGACTGGGTTGGATGTGGCTTCTCTCTCCAGGCTGCTCAAAACGATGGGTGTCTCTTTGGCTTTTGGGTTAGCTTGGAAAGGAGTGGCTTGCTGTGCTCAGCTTTCTTTTAGCAGTGGGAAGAGAGACACTAGTTCCCACAGCTCCTTGTGTCCCCCTTGCCAGCTCTCAGGACTCCTCCAGTGCTGCAGAGAGGCTGAAGGTTCAACCAGCCTCGTGTGAATCTGCCTTTCCCCCTTCCCACAGCACACACCGTGGAAGCACCAGTTGCCATCCAGCCTTTGGGGCTGACTTTTTCATGGCCTGACAGGGAGAGGGACGTTGCTGCAGAGCATTTCTGCTCCTCTGGCATCCTGTAAAGCACTTGGGTCATCTCAGTTGTGTCCATGCAGGGAAGGGAACAGGGATATTGCTTGGTATATGTGGGACTGCTTTGTGGGACCCTCTGCAGCCACCCCTGACAGGTGCCACATCAAACACTCACTCCTGCTCTGCTTGAGTGGAGCATAATTATGGACTTGAGGGAGAAGAAAAGGCTGATGCTGGACATGAATATTTCTGAGTCCAAGGCTGTGACATGCCACGTGTAAGCTTAAGCATCCAGTGCTTTGCTTGGGGCAAAATTTTTGTTTAATATCTGACATCTGTCAGTGGCTCCTTGCACGTTCCTGGGTGAAGGAAAACAGATTCTCCAGGCATTGCTCGCGTGGCTGGAGCAGTGGGAAACCCTGATTTGCTGCTCTTGATGACCACAGTGAAGAGTTTGGAAAACAGGGAGGATTTTCTGTCCAGCATTACCTGTCTGCTTGTGCTCGTTGCCACAGCACCTGAGAGCAGCTCAGGGAGGTCCTTGGCCCCAGTGATGAGTGGCACATGCTTACCTGAACAGTGGAACTCAAACCCAAATGGTGCTTGGTGGCCTAAATAAGGATCAAATGTAGTGTTGGGGTTATTGCAGTGCCTGGGTTATGTTTTGGTTGTGGTGACAGTGACAGAGTTGTTTACCTGCAAACAAAAAGAGCCAGGATGTGGGTTTGGATGTCTCTGGGTGACCAGAGCCATGCCCAGGTGTTGCTGTTCTGGCAGGAAGGAGTCCCTTTGGAGCAGGAGCTGCCATCTGTGTGTGTAGCACCTGGTGTGATGGAGCTCAGTGCCTTTGCCTGTCCCTTTCATTATCCTGTATATTAAAAAGAGGGGCAGATGAAGTGCCTGATCTGTCCCTCACCTTCATCTGTGTCTCAGCAAAAGGGCTCCTTTCAAACAGCAAGACTCGGCGTGTCTGGGAGAGGTACAAGAGGGCCACGACAGTTTGCAGTCCTTAGATATTGTTCTTGCTTGAGTTGCTGTGCATTTTCTCTGAGTGTGCAGTGCCCTGTGGCACAATATCCCTCCACACTGCATTGCTAAGTGCTGAAACTTCACATCTTAATTCTGTGTGAGTGGTTTTCTCTCGAGGCTGTGGAGGGGGAGCCTGATAGCGGCACCGAGAAGGTTACGCATTATGCAGGAAAATGTTGATGGTGTATTAAAAAAATCTTCACTAATGTCTTTTTATTTTTGTTGTTGTTGGGTTTTTTTTGCCTTGTACAATCATTTGAAGTACATCCACTTTGAGGCTCGGTGAGGAAGCGCCTGTTTATTTGAAGCTGGTGGAGATACTTGAATGGAGGATAACTGGGATATAGGGCTCTGGGATAAATTACTCCACTTGTGTTTTCTGTTTCTTTTAATCTGGGATGCACATAAGCCACACAGCAATATTATCATCACTTTGCACTTTCCTTAGGAAGTATCTTAATATTCTATAATCCTCTTTGCTACAGAATGGGGACTGAACTAAGATGGAATTATATTTTAATGTAATTCCTCGTGAAACAAAAGGGGACCGTGTTCAGAAGCTGGCTAGATACATGGCAAATGGGAACTAGACAAGCTGTGTAACATCATGACCAGTTTCTATGGCAACAAAAATGTCAGCTATCCTTTTGGCTGATTCTATTAATCTGTGGTAGAGGCACTGATACTGGCACATTTGGAATTTATTTAAACAAGAAGGTGAAAAGATAACCTTATAAACAAGGGGGAAGTTAAACCACTGCCATAATGCTCTCTGACATGGATCTAACAGTGTAACAGGCAAGGGAGGCTTCTCCAAGGCAGCCACTCAGAATTTTCTCACAAAAGTCATTAAGCCATTTACAGACAGGAGTTTCCCCACTATTGTTTGGGGTTTTGGACAAAATTCCCTCTTCCTCTCCAGGGCTGCCATACCTGAAGGTGCTGCCCTGTGTTCACCCCTGTGCTGTGGGACCAGTGAGCAGGCAGCACGAAACTCTCCAAGCAGGATGAAATCTGGGGCATCCCAAACTGGTTGCCTGGCTTTGGGGTTTCCCCCCAGGAGCTTCCTGGTGTCTGTCCTGGCTTCATCCACATAGTCAGAGCCAAGGGGAGAAAGCTGCAGTGCTTGGTGAGGAAAATACAAGCTTTGGCCACTGGAAAATGGAAAAAGCACTTGCAAGGAGACAAACTGCATTCTCTATTCCCTCTATGTGGGTCAGATATTTTCCTAGGGATACTTGGAAATGATTGTGCTATGCTATTTCTCTTTGGTACTTTAGCCTTTATTCTCTTGTTATTGAAATAGCTAAATGTTTTCCTATTTGCCAATGTACCATGACAATACAAACTGTACGGTGATGTCGGAGCACAAAATAAATATGGATGCAGATACTTGTCATTATGATAAAACAACATCTTTTCATCTTTATCTTGGAATTACAGGCTCCTCGGGAAGATGACAGTGTCTTGTTATGGAAAATGAATTTTCGGTAGTAGAAAGATATCTTTTAACTTATTCTTGAATTCTTCCTGTTTGCCAGAGGCATGTAGAAAAATTAGCTTATTTCCCAATTCTTCTGCTGGTTTTATTAAAATTCATAGTACAAAAAGTGCCATATAAAAGTGCTTGGTGTGTGACTGAGAAAAAGGAGAGCTGGAAAATGCAGAGCTGAATTTATTATAAGATTATTAGCTGGCTGCTGGCTGGAGTTTTATTTTTTAGTGAGCTAAAAAAGAGCCATCAATATTTTTTTGTCCATTTCTTTTTAAGCTTCTAATCTATTGAAGAGAATTTAATACAACATGTATTTATATCTTTCTGATTTAAAAAAAAAAAAGGCCAAATTCCCTATTAGAAAACCTGTCAGAATTGTAACCACAATATAGGTCCTGGAAACAGAGTTCATGTGAACTTTTGAACTGGTTCAAATTGAGAAGAGCTTTCTAATAGGGACATAAATTCTGAAATTTATCCCATGCTTTGGTTGAATCACGTTCCTACAACCTGTAGCTCTGCCTGTGACCACTGGCTTTGTTAAGCAGCTCTTGTATCAGAATTGTACAGATTATTATGTTTGCAGCTGGTAGGAAGTTAAAAAGAAGTAGTGATAGTGTATTATCTTCTATACAGCAAAGCTGGGTGGTTTTGGACTAGCAACCAGGAGGAACAGTTATGTTCAAATCTATTTTTCTATTTAATATCATCAGTGTACAAAATTGTGCCCCCAACTCCCCTGGGAATTTGCCAGTGCTCTTTCCACCTTTGTGACACAGTAGTAGGGGAAGGGGGGTGATGTCACTTGGTATGAGGGAAAATGGAACAGATGTGGCTAAGACTGAACTTGAGAGCTTGAAATAGCATTGCTGTGGCCTCAGCTGGGGCAGGGGAGGATGGAGTGGAAAATGCTACTCCCTCCTGAAGCCCAGCCTGGTTTCACCTGAGCAGGGGCTTTCCTGAAGGTGATCTTGATTATTTTGCCTTCCTTTCTATAGGAAATTTTAACCAAACTGTAGTTTGGAAGGTTTCTCTAGTCCTGGTAGCAGAGGAGAGCACCTTGAGGTTTTCCTGGACACGCTTCCTACTGCACCTCCTCACTGAACTCAGGGTTTCCACAGTCTGGGCATTTTCCTCCCCCCAGGAACCTCCCTGGCTTGGATTGCAGGGAATAATGTCACATTTATCCTTATAAATACAGAACAAAACTTTAAACCCCTTGAATGAGTAAAATAAATGAAGCCTGTTCTTTATCCTGGATTGTTACAGCAGCACCAGACTTTATTCTCTGAAGGAGGGGAAATCTGTGAGAGTGGAGTGGAATTTCTTCAAATTGTTTTTGTTCTTCAGCAGGGCTGACATACCTGATGTCACCAGTATCAACATCTCTTAGTTTGAGTGGAAAGACAGTGGTGGGAAGAAGGCAGTCTTTCATTCTGAAGCCATTGACTTGGAAAACTCCTGCACTCACAAAGGCTGACCTTTTGAGGAGTCACAGACATTAAATACAGTACTTAATCAAAAGTTAATTTCACTGAGCATCTAACCTGAGGGCAGGCTCGAGCTTACTGTACTTTGAAGTCAAATGCCTGGCTGGTCCTATTGTGATCAAAACACGTTTTGAGTCCTGGGTATTAGCAAGGGAAATAACTGTGCTGCAAAAACAATATGTCTTGGTTTCAGTCCTTCCTGTAGCGTTTTAAAGGCATTATTTGGGATCCCTCCTTTAGTGTTTCAAAAATAAAGACCTTTGTTTATTCTTTTGGTCAATAACCCTAATTCTAACCTGGTAGAAAAGGATGAGTCTGGTTTGGTTGTTTGAGTTGCCAGGGTTGGACTGGCTCTGTGTTAGTGCACTTGGGGTCCTTGCCTGCCTCTCTTCTGCCCTTCAATGAGACAAGCAGTAATTTTAATCATTATTTTTTCGGGCAAGTTTGTATACATACATGCATGTGTATGTATATCAAAATTTGTATACAACCTATAATAGAGAGATTTTAAAAATTCCCATTCAATTTTGTAATGGTATATTTTAAGTATCAGGCATTCTGTTTCAAATGCAGGCATCCCTCATCAATAACATGGCAGTGACCTGCCAGATGCCTGTCTAGTGAGCCAGATGTTGCTAGAGGAGCTCTTCAATAAAGCCTGCCAAGGACTGGAAATCACGTTGCTGGCTCGTGGCAGGTGTTGGTGTGTGCTGGAAGTTGGGCCTCCACTACGTGTATGCCTCCTCATAGCAAAAGGACTGGTGTCTTCAGGCTCCCTCCAGAGCAGGATAGGCCAGAGGTGGAAGGTGGTCTGAACTGGTGTGGAGGAGCAAAGAGCCAGCCTGATGCTCCTTAGCAATTTTCATTGCCAATTAAGTGCCTCTTTTGACACTTCTGAAAATGATGGATGGCCACTTGACTTTTTAGAGGTGAAAATACCTACTATCAGAACCACTTAATTGTAAGCTGATGGGCTCCCTTCTGCTCATAACTAATGTTGGTTCTTCATCTGCTTATCAAAGAGCTGGGCAGGTGGTAAAATAGTAAAATCTCCCAGGAAGATGACACAGTGAACTTAATGGTCTCTATTCCTTCTATCTCACAGCCTCTTCTTCCCCTCTTCACATCTACCCAGCCTTACAAACCAGCAGGAAAGAAACCTCTGCTGTGTCAGGCTGCAGACCTGGATCCTGGGGCTCTCTGTTGTCCTGAGCTTACACTGACACTTTGTAAGGGTTTGGGGTTTGCCCTCTAAAAAGCTGATGCCTGTTGGTGGAGTGCAGTTGGCCTCTTTTAGGCTCTCAGACTTGCTCTGTTCTACAGGGTGAGATGTATTTACTCAAGGGCTTGCTAAAGGTGTTCAGTTTAGGAAGGGCAGCTGTGAGGGCCTGTAGGTGCAGAGGTGCTTTGTGTGTGTTGGCCAACAAGGAGCTGAATCACAGTAAAGAGATGATTTTCAGCAGCCTTCTCCTTCCTTGCAGGAGGAAAACCTGTTTTCTCCTCATTGCCAGAGAGATCTGATCAGCCTTGGGGTGTATTGTGGGGAAATCCATTAAATCCAGAGCTGCTGTGTGTTCACCCCAAAAAATGCTCCCTTTTGAGTTTCCCTCTGCCAGAGCAAAGCAAGCCCTCCATGGCCAGTCAGTAGGGTGGGTTCTCCAGAACTCCTGATCTTTCACTGCTGCACAAGGGGCATCAGTTATTGATCACAAACCCCTCCTCAGTCCTCCATGTCCAAGTGCCCCCTGGCAGATTCCCAGGATGGGAATTCCGAGCCAGTCATGGCACAGCTGGAGATTCACCCTGATCAATTCTTACCTTTGTGGGGTGCTTAAGAAGGGACCTGCTGATGCACCCTGAAGGAAGAGGACACTGCCTTCCTGTGCTGAATCCACATAAGCCATGTCTGTTCCCTGGGAAATGGGGTGGGATTGGAGCCTCCCAAAGTGTTGGGGCCGTGGGAAGCCGGTGCAGACGTGCTGATTCACTCTTCCCTACGTGTGGCATTAGCACCGAGCCTTGTTACCAGACTAAAAACGTCGAAGGCGCCGCAAGACTGTGATACTTAACATTTTTAGGCAATTGCTGTTTTTGTCAAAACTGTCTGTAGCTTTTCTTCTTCAGTGCAATATGGTAAGTAATGAGCTATTGGAATAATGTCTGTTTGAAACATCCGTAGCCATATGGCAATGTGGGAGGCGAGGATAAAACAGGGATCAGTCACAAGTGTTTACTTTGAAACACAGATAAAAAGGCAAGTTTTGTGCTGTGGCTCCGTTACGTGTTGGATCAGGTACTGGAACCAGGCATTTTTAATTACTTTTGTGTTAAGTGAACTTTAAAATCCCGAGCGCTGAAATACATTGTGTATTAGTCCTCTGAGTGCTCTCTTCAAATCTGCTCCGTGGAACAACAGGACAAGCAGATGTGAGTGAAACCACAACCTCCTCATCCACATAGCCATTAGACAGGGATTATTTTCAGCACTGCTCTGAGCTGTGTGTGGTTAAAAAGGGGAAAATGTTGCTGAGGAAGGTTTAGTAAATCTGCCTGTCTGTGCTTGCAAGATGATTTTGGAGGTCTTGGGTTGTTTTAAGACGAGCTCAAGATGGCCCTGGCAAGTGCATGGCTGGAAAATTTCTTCACAAAGAGATGAATAACTTGGGCTCCTTCCTGAGGCTGAGCCACATCTGCTCAACAGAAGCAGAGTAGGTGGGTTATTTTGGCAACTGAAGTGTTTGGAAGTGACAATTTGTAAAAATATCCTTACAGAGATAAGTCCTCATTTGGAATAAGGGAAGCTGTAATAACTACTCTGAATCAATGCTACTTTAGTGGGAAACCATCACCCCCTGTTCTATTGCAATGAGCTCTTGAGTGGTATCAAGAAAATGGTTTTGGTTCAACACAGAAAACCTCCCATGGCCCACGTGCATTTTATGGTTAATTAGTCTACAAAAGCATTTTAGATTGATGAGTCTGTTGGGTAGGATGGAGCTGAACATGTAGGTGAAAACAAAGTTTACTGCATCAACATGGTCTGGCAATTTTCTTTGGGAATGCATTATCGACTGCTGATCAACTAAAGGATACACATTTCTTTCTAAAGGAGATTTTGTGGAAGGGGAACATTTTCTTTAATAGAATCATAAATCCAAGAGTGATTTGGGTTGGAAGGGACCTTAAAGCTCATCTTGTCCCAGCCCCCTCCCATGGGCAGGGACACCTTCCAATAGGGCAGGTTGCTCAAACCTCTTTGCAGAGTACAAGCACAGTACAGGGGGGCAAAAATAAATCTCAAACTTCCCTAATTACTGTGTGGGCTTTGACTAGCAAGCACTCTGTGTGCTAATTGAATGTTGTCTTCTATTAGCATAATCTTGGGGTTCTGTCTGGTCAGCATTAATGATAAGTGACAGAGACACATTTCAGAAACTGTGATTCATCAGATGGGAATTCTATCCTGTAAATGCAAGCCCAGATCGTAATATTTTATCTTTGTGTTGATTTAACCCAGTCTTAGGCTATTTATATCAATTTGCTACTGGAAAATATAGGATCATTTAGATTGGAAAAGACCTTTAAAGTTATCAAGTCTCACCATTAAGATCATCTTGTACATGATCTCCTAATTGCACACATTTAATACAGACATGATACACTGTGCAATGGGTAAATATACGAAAGATTAAGACTTTTTGAAACACACAGAGACGGATTCTAAAATCACTTTTGATATAATATTAGTAAAGGAAGCATATTGTATGTATTCTTATATGTGCAACATGTACATATGTTTTTATCAACTTCAGAACCGTGTTTAATGTGTGTGCTTTAAACTTGTAGGACCATATTGCCTGGAGACGTATGCCTGTAATTGTTCACAGGATAAGTGTTTGTGCTCAGAAATCCCAGCAATTATAATTATTGTAAGTAGCTGTGCTTCCAAAGGAGCTTTTAGAAGAGAAATGGGCTCTTCCCATGTAAGCATCATCTGTATATATATTAAAAAAATCCTGGGAAAGTGGCTTTGTTCTACCAGCACCCAGGTAACATCTCGAAAATTAAACAGAAACAAACCCAGCATCTCCCCATCCTTTCAGTGCTACACACAAATGTCTTCACAGCTATTTGCACTTGAAATGCTTCATTTGCCAGCTCCAATGTGGCATTTGCAAATGCAGATTAGTGACAGGAGCGCTGTTGGCTGCTGCTTCTTCCTCCTTTCAGATGTGGCTCTTACTGGACATTTCCTGCCCAGACTTGTAGGCAGCAAACATATGGTCTGGTAGATAGTTTATGGAATAACTTACTGGGAGTACTTCAAGTGTTCCAGAAACCTCTCAGGCAAAAATGCACAATTTTCAACATAACATTCATCTGAAATGCCAGAGTTAAGATATTCATTTGCTCACTGGTATTGTTGCATTTCATGACGAGAGCTCAGACAGAGATAGACTGTGGGTTAAATTAGCAGATAAAAATCTGTCTTTATTAGCTGTTTGCTTGAAATGCAATTGCTTTCAGGGTCTGCATTACAGGGAAAATTGCTCTATCTGATTAACAAATGAATTCCACAGCATGAGTAGTGAGCAAAAAGTGGGATTGTCCGTCTGTCTGAGATTCCAGTTTCTCCATTCACACTGTGCAGCACTTCTCTCATCAAATGTATTCAGTGCCTGCCACCACGAAGGCAACTCATTCCTCCTGCTACTTCTGAACTGTGTCAAGTGTTTTGGGCACCAGTTTTCCTACAATTTTAGGTTTTCATAGCCTCCAGCAAATGGGTAGCACACCAATTCCTCTAATTTTTGTGTTCCCTCCAAGGTCTCTTTTCATACCCACCCTGGTATGCAGGGCCAGGACTCAGCTGGTGCAGTGACTGTAGTAAAGAGTTTGATTTCATTTGCCTGGCAGTGCATATTTATTTATATCAGCTTATCACAGATGAGGATCTGGGTTCAGAATGTGATGTTTAATACCCCAAAATGTGCCACATATCGATGCATGTTGAAATAGCTCACTGTTTTAGCCTCCATGTGACAGTGGGATGTGAAGGTGTTGATGGCTCATCTCGTACTGCAGATCAGGCTCCTGGGGTGTGATGAGGGTGGCTCGGGGTTTGTGGGTTATCCACGATGGGTTTGAGTCTGCCTGGAGAGCTGGCCACAGGAGTGTGTGGCTGTGGAGCCAGGGAACTGCTCCTGGAGGATGGAGACACTCCAAAAATGCCTATAGAGGGGGAATTGGGAAAGGACTTCTGCTCTAGCTACCTTCTATTCCAGTGAGATGAGCCAATGTCATTTCAGGGTGTCCAAGCACCCATCTCTTCCACAGGGATTCTTTCTGAATGCACCTACATTGGAAACACAACCTCAGGTTTCTCTTCCTCCTCCTTTCTGTTCTTCTTTGGAGCTAGATATTTCCTCTGTAGGAGGACCAGGGAGTGAACCTGAGTGAGGAACCTGTGTTAATCGTTGGACTCAATGATCTTAAAGAGCTTTTCCAGCCCAAAGGACTCTGTGATGCTATGAAAACATACTTTTCCTGTGTTTGGGTACCACACCAAAACCCAGTTTTCTGACACTATTTTTTAAAATGTAGGTTTTCAGGGTTTGAGAGTGGTGGAATTTTGGGTGTTCTCACTTGCTTGGTGTGGCACATGCTCTTGTGGAGAGTCTTGTTTCTAAGCCCCTCACTCCTCTCTTGTTCCACCAGGGAAATGATGGTACCCAGGCACTGTCTGCCATGGGTCTTGCTGTCCCTTATATCCCTCTGTGTCCCTAGACCAACTAGATTACCTGTCTTTCTACATTATGTCCTTCCAGTCCTGAAAAAAACCCCGTTATCAAACTCTGCATTTCTTTTTTGTAATGTTTGCATCCCCATGAAAAGTAGTGAGAAAAATCAGAACCTATTGAAGGTTATAAATACAGCAGGTTATTTTCCTTGTATGTCACCCAGCAGTTACAAGCTAAATAATTCAGCACACTTTTAGGCCTCTATTCAAACTGATGAGCTAAAATAAAAAGTGTTGATTAAGGTAAGTGCATACCTCAGTGCAGATGGATTTTGCTGTTTTGTTTGCTTCAGCTTTCTCCAGATAGGGGAGGTCTCTGATCTATATACAACTGTTCTTGTAAAGCTTCTTGGAAGCTGCATTTCTTTTCTGGGTTTTCTGTCTTTTTAGTATGATCACTTTAAACCCATATTGCAAAATTAGGGTTTTCTATCACAGGCTTCTGTCCTCATGATGGGTTTTATTTTAAATCCTACCTCCCTGCTGGAGTTCAAGCATCACATAAAGCAAACCTGGCTGCAGGATGATGATAAAGCATAAGTGTCAGCTCTGTGTATTTTTCTAAAAGTATTTCATAATTGAGAATGAAATGTTTTTGTTTTACTTTGCCTCTGCTGCTTCCCGTATTTAAGACCTGAAGGTTTCTAGAAAATTCTGTATTATCACACTTGAATGACACATCTGTATTTAACAGGCCCAGTGTGCTCCTGGGGAGAGCTTGCTAAAGGGGAGAGGGATTTCATGGAATGCCAGAGTGGTTTGAGTTGGGAGGGACCTTAAAGCTCATCCAGTCCCACCCGTGCCATGGGCAGGGACACCTTCCACAGCCCCGGTGGCTCCAAACCCCGTCCAACCTGGCCTTGGGCACTGCCAGGATCATCCCATTAGCAGTGGGATATAATTAAGTCTCTTGAACTCCTGTTTTTACTATTCAGATGAATTGTTCAGGTGATAGAGGTGTTTGCTTCCTGTGCACTGGGATGCTAATTCCAAGAAGTTCTGAGCAGATGGAATCCATTTGTTACTCCACTTGTTTATGGAAATCCTGCCTGTAGCAGGAGGTAATGGTTAGACTTGAACTCTGTGAGCTCTAGTCATGCCTTTCCATGATCTGCTCTTTCAATCCTAACACTTAAGCTTATGTTTAGGAGAAGAACAAAACCCTGTGGTTTCAAATGGTGGTTTATCCAATGCAGTAAATCCATGAAGAAGACTAAGGCAAAGGTAGCTGGCAGTCTGCTTAAAGCACTGTGGTCAAGAGCACTGGAACTGTTTGTTTGGGAAGCTTGTTTTATGTGGTGCAGGGAAGGAATAACCTTGTTCCTACTGAAGTGATCTGTAATTAGCCTGTTGTTAATCATGGGACAGCAGTCCATCCTCATTTCCAAACCAAAGTTGTGTTTCAGAGGCTCCTTCCAAGAAAATTGATGGAAGGATCTTTAGATTTGTTACCAAGGATTCAGGCAAGTTTTAGAACTCACCTTTTAGGGTGTTTAACTAAATTAGGGAGCGAGTTGTTCATGTATAAAAAAGAATGGCAAGGTTAGGAAAAACCCAAGTGTGTTTGCTTAAATATTTCTTCTTTTTATTTATATATATATATAAATGGTTGAAGAGTAAAAGGGCCAGATTTTGATCAGCATTTTCATTGTGGTGGCTCTATCTGTGGAGATATGTCTGACTTGCACCATTTCAATCAAGTTCAGAAGCTGATTTTTCCCTCTCTGTCAGCACAGATATAGAAAAGCTGTTACAAAATGATCCCTTTTAATCCTGTGCCATTTTTATGTGCTGATTAGAATCAGGGTAATTTCAGCCTGTGTTGAAGGAGTTAATCTTCCTGATGGAGATGTGAAAAGTCGGAGCCATCTTAAATCTCAATACCACATGCTGCCTTAGGGATCACACTGTGCTAAAACCCCAGATAAAAAGGCCTGACAAAGATTATTGACGGTTTACCTTTTAATGAGCAGCTTGGATTGATTTTTATTTCCCTCTGGGGTTACTTGCTTTGCCCTGTTTCCACCCATGATGTCATGATTAACAAAAACAACAACAAAATTAAGGCTTCATATCTGAATAATTGCTGAGAAATAAAGAGTGGCCATGGCATTGAAGGGAAACCTGTGCCAAATCCCACTGAAGCTCCCAGAAAAGCCAGAGTGCTCGAATCAATGGCTGGTGCTTCTCCCACCAGAGGGAATGCACCTTCTACCAAACCCTTCTACCAAACACCACCTCCACTCTCCAGCTGCATTATGTATTTTAAATAACACATCACTCTGCAGATCAACAGGAAAACAAGAACTCGAAGAGAAAACGCCTTCAAATGTCTGTAATACTGGTGTTGAAAAAGCCATGGTTTCCCTTTGTTTGCCAAGCCCCCACCCCTCCAAAGCCAACACTGAACAAACCGCCTCTGGCTACGTTCCCATAATTTCGTTCAAATCCTTAAGCTTCAAAAGAGAGCGGCTCTGCCACCACAAAACTATCATCCTGAAAGCTCTTAAGCTCTGACATCATCTATTCTGTTTGAGTCCTTGCACATAGACCTTGCCAGAAAATGGAAATCCCTTTTTCACACGGGAGAAAGGGCGTGTTTATTATTTTTTTTTTTTAAATTCCTATTCTCATCAGCATTAATTAAAAGAAAAAAAAGGGGAGGAAAAGGCTGGGTTTGTTTCCCAGGCATGGCTTTGCAACACAAACCCCCTGTTTTGGAAGAACAGGATGGAGTAAAGCCTTCCAGGCAGGCAGATGGGAAGCCGGCGGCACAGAACCATTCTGCAGAGTGGAAACTTCCCATGGAAATATCCCAGTTTCCAGGGCCAGGGGAGCCATGGACCTTCTGCACCTGGCTGGGACATGGCTCCAGCCTCCTGGTGGGGCTGGACAACCTGCCTGTGGTGCACAGGCAGCTTTAGGAGCTGGCTGCATTGAAACATAAAGAGTTGACACTGTGTGTGTGTGGTCCCTTAGAGGCTCCAGGGGCTGGAAGATGGGAATCCAACTGCTGATGTATTGGTGTTCCTCAGAGTGCTGTTGGAGGGAGTGTAAATAGGAAATGTGGTGCTCAAGAGCACTTGAAGAGTGGTACTTGTGCAGAGCTGGGTGCTGCAGAGCATCGTTCCTTAATGTACTTGGCCTCTTGCACAAAGGATGCTGTTGGGTGGAGGATGGAGAGGAAACCGGAGGTTAAAATTGCTTGAACTCTCACTAAAATCCTCATCTCAAAGCGTGTTGGGTTTCTCTTGTTAATTTTTTGTTTCCTTTTTGTTTTTCTTAATGTATGTTGAGTAACTATGGGCTATTCTCAGCAGTGTCAAATCTCAATTCCTTAAAACACATCCTTACCTATCAAATTGGCAGGCTTGAGGAACACTTACTCTGCTGCAACTTCAAATCACCGCTTCAAAAATTGATCTGGGCTTAGGTATGTCTTTGCGTGTCCATGCTTATTAGCCTCATGTTGTGATTAACTTAATGGGCTATGGAGTTTTACATGTGCTCTATGCAAATGCAACTGAAAAACCAATTATTGAAAAGTGAAAAATGAACTCTAGGAGACAGTCATTAGACTATTAGAATCCCCAGTTCCTTTGGAAACTGTATTTGGGTAATACGTGGTTTTAATACTGAATTTCAACCCCAGAAAAAAGCAATTGGCAATTAAATTTTCTTTTTTTTTCCAAACAGTATGAAAACATTTTGACAGGCCTGCCTGCGTGGGCTGCTAAGACCCACTGGGTTTTACGAGTTGGAAAATTAGTCACGGCTTCAATGAAACGTTGTAGTCCACTTAGTACCCTATTTTCAAGGTCCTTAGATGTACAAGCATCCGTGAATTTCGTTGGGATGGCTGCTGAGTATAATCCATATTAGCTGGGCTGGCTCCAGCAGCAGAGATGCTCCCTGGCTGCATCCTTGCAAGGACTGTCTTCCAGGGAGTGTTTTGTGTGGGTAGGTGATGATAAACCTCCTTAAAGCCTGATGAATTAATCTGTGTGCCCAAGATGACATGGAGGGGCAGCAAGTACATCAGCACTGCATTTAGTGTGCTGGGATGTGCATTTGGACCTTTTATCCTCTTCTGTTTCCTTCGTGAGTTTTGCCAGTTTTCATCACCTACCTCTCCAAGAGGTTTTGTGTGTGCACCTTGTGCTTGGTGTCGGCAGGTCCCACACAGGGATGTTTGCAGGGCTGGGGGCTCTGGGGGTCCCCAGTGTCTGTTCAGTGCACACAGGGGCTGCTTGGTTCTTTATGCAGTCACTTTGTGTGCTGTAAACCACTCCGGTAACAGGGTGACAGGCTGGGGGACCTTGTGTGCCAAGGAGTCACCCCGGGCTCCATGGGGAGCTCTGCAAACAGATTAGGGGCAGCAGCTGACCTCTCATTTTCCATAGTGCCCAGGCACAATTGGATGAGAGGTGAGAGGGTATCCAAAGGATACCGGCTGTAATTTAATCAATTGACATTTAGATGGGCGGTGATGAGTGTCTGTAAATGCTTTGGATGGAGGAATACAAGATAGAACCGAAGGGAAGAGAAATAAGGATGTGTAAATTCCATAGACCAAAGTTTGGAGGAGTAGATAAACAGCAGTGAGATGTGATGAATGTAATAGGGAAGCTCAGAGCCACTGGGTATAAAGCATCTTATTTGAACTGCTCGGAGTCTATCCCATCAGGTAGTTTAAAGCCATTTTAAATATCTTCTATACAAATGAAAAGGGTAAAATAAGAATAATCACAGTACAGATAAAAGGTGTATCAAGAATAAGACACACTGATAAGGAAGATTATGAAGCAAAGAGAAGGAATAAATATGATGAGGAAAGCAGATGTGGAGACTGAAGGGAAGATGCATAAAAGATAGATGGAAATATTAAGACATTTGTCAAACCCTTGAATGTAAAATGTCAGGGCTTCAAGAACTTGTAAAGGTTATTTACTAACTAAGGCCACAGTGAAATACTGTGTAACTACATTGATGCAACACAGACACGTGCATGTACACTTTGCACTGTAGGACTGGTTTGATTACTTGGTGCCTAAATAAAAAAGAATAATTCTCTGGCTCTTTGTTGCTAGGAAAATGGGATATAAATTCTCTAAGAAATGGATATGAATCCAAGTTTTAAAAGAAAACGGGGGGGCCTGGGAGGTGGGGGGGGAGGTGGCAGAAATCACACCAGAAATTACAGTCCTAAAGTATTGAAATCTGTATTGGAAAACTTAATAGGGAGAAAGAATATAAATTACTTGGATAGAGGAAACTAGAATTGCATTGTTTTAGGTGTGGGAAGGCATTGATAAATTTTCAGAGTACCCTTAGGGGATACATTTATAAACAGGCTCTAGAAAAATCTGCTTTTAAGTCTGACTTTGGAAAGGGAGACTCAAAGAAATTCTATGAGAGCCTAAATAAGATACAATATGGAAAACTCTTTTCAATTGGGATAATTGAGTATTCATTCAGAGTTACATTATCCCATGTAGTATCAAATGGATTCTTTTTGGAAATGTGTCAGGAGCTAGAAAAGAGTCAAAATGTTTTGGGAGTTTGGTAGAGCATCTTTAGACCCAGTAGCATTCCAAGGCTGATCCTCCACAAGCAGTTGATAAGGGCAGGTCTTTAGTCTCTACTTCAGAGAGAAGGATTTCCCTTGGAAGACTTGCAGCAATTTTGAGTTATTGGCATAAAAACAACTGGAGGAATTGTAAAAGCTTCATGTGTTAATAACCTGCAAAGGGAAATTTGCAGCAGGATTGGGGGGGAAAAAAAAAAGGTCTACAATGACACAGACCTGGGAAACAAAGAGTTGGAGCTGAGGAGGTAAGCAACCTATAATACTTCGGAATCCATCCCATAGATTAAGAGCACGGACAGATAAGCAGGCTGCACAATTTATGGTAAAGCAAGATAAGCCTATGGACAGACAAAGCATGAAATGTAAAAAGATGCAGCAAAATAACCTCCATGGCTGTGTGCTGACAGGATGGAAAAGGAAGAGATGAGCTGGGGAGGTGGGGGATGTTCATGGGGGAGCCACGATGTTCTCCTGGACTCCTGAGCCATTCCCATGGTCTGGCCTCGCACTTACAAACACTGTATTGTTAGCCATTTGTTACAATCAACTGGTCTCTTGTAGTGGCTTCTGGTTTCACACACACAATTGCCATCGTCCTGCAAAGGAGA
Organism: Xenops minutus; assembly: GCA_035221455.1. NCBI lineage: Eukaryota > Metazoa > Chordata > Aves > Passeriformes > Furnariidae > Xenops > Xenops minutus. The sequence continues at coordinate 3,414,798 of JAWWEE010000004.1, forward strand.
GAGTATCAAGAAGAAACACTATAATTGAACTCAAGGCTCTGAGAATGAGACTTCAGTAGTCTCTGAATGTAAATTCAGCCCCCAGACTGTTTCTTTCAGCTATTTATCCTCTGAGAATATATTAGCTGTTGCTATTTCTGTGCGGGGAGCAGGATGGCTGTTTATAAAGAGCCCTGCAGATAAATCAATACCATTTGCAAACCTGATGAACTCTGCTGTGCTGCAGGTTGCTGTGACCAGGCTGCTCTGTGCCTTTGGTACAACTCACTTGACTCACAGCCTTCTCCCAGGTGCAAGTGTGACTTTCTGCCTTCTCAGTGATATATTAGTTCTTTTCTTTCTGGTGAAGCAGCTGCCAAGGATGGCACAACTCCAAGGTGTAGAGCAGGGTGAATTCCCATCCTCAGACTTGTCACCTTTGTCCTCTTCTGAGGGGTGACATGCAGGCAGAGCCCTGGGCGTGCTGTGAAGGTGCTAGTGGACTGTTTGTGAAACATCTGTGTGCCCTGTGCCCCAGATCCTGAACACACAATTCCTGTTGTAGATCCCTGCTGGGAAGCAGCTGCATCTGTCCATCTCTTTTACCATCTCCAAGGCATCACTTGCTCTTGGGTGCCTCCTTCAAATAGGCTCTCCTTGTGCTTCCTTAGGTGCAGTTGTGCTTTGCTGGGTTGCACAGTGAGTGCTGTTCACATTTTTGAACTAAAATCAGCCCCATTCAACTTTAAGCTCGTGGACTAAATTATTAGAGCTGTAAGTCTGACTTCTGTAGGCAGCAATCCTCCTTGTTTTGGGTGTCTGACACTGGATCAGTGGGAAGAGGCTGCTGCATCCACTCAGATCAATTGACCAGAGGCAGTGTGTGGGTCTGACGTGTCCCACCTTGGATGTGCTGCTTTCAAATCTTAAATCTGCTCCTTGTGGGACATTTGGGTCGCTGGTATGTTGCACTGAGGATGAAGAGCACAGGAGCTCCTTCCTAAATCCTTTGTACATGTGATGTAGCACATCTAAAATACCCCCAGAAGGATTTCTCTGTAGTTTCCCTTGGTCACATACTTTGAATTTGGTGACAGCTCCTAACCTCACCGTGCTGCAGATGTTCAGTGGGTCAGAGCAGTGGCTGGCTCTGTCTGCTGTGCTGGTTGCATTTGCTCTATCAGCAGGAAGGAAAAGTCTGTATTCACCAGAAGATCAATGATTAATTCCAATCTGGAGAGTTTGGAGCTGATCCAGCCTAGAACTTCTCCAATATTTATGGTGTTTTAGCTCCAGGATTTTCTAATTTAAGCATTTCTGTAGTTGAAGTAAAGTTATGAAAGTGTTGAAGCAAACTCTCACCATACTTACCTTGCCCTAAGAGGAGTAATCAGTGCAGTGACATAAATGGTTGTAATCTGTGCACTTTGAATAGTGGTGTGATAGTCTCTGAAGATGTCCCATTTAATTTGGACTTAATTCCACCTTCATTGCTCTGTGGATACACTTGAGGTGCTCTGTGGTGTTTAATTTGGGTTCTTTTGAATGCCAGATGTGGAGAATTAGAGTAATTATGGTGTGTAACTCAGCTTTTAAAGGTTGTTTCCTTTTCAGAGAGTATATAAATTGTTGTAAATGTTTTAGTGGGTATTGATGTCCTGGAAGAATATCCAGCTGGAAATAGAACGCAAGGTCTTTGTGTTTCTCTCTCCAAAGATTTCTGGCTGTTTTCTTAAGGAAAAGCAATGCAAAACAACAAACAAAAAGCTCAAACCTGCCTGATGAACAGGAAACAATTTTCTTTGGGAAAAATGCCATCACTTCCATAGAAATCATCTCCGTGGAATCACAGAATGGTTGAGGCTGGAGGTGATCTGGTCCATCCTCCCTGCTGCAGCAGTGTCCCGAGGGCACACCCCTCAGGATTGTGTCCAGCTGCATTTGGAATATCTCCAGGGAAGGAGACTCTGGGCAGCCTGTTCCAGTGCTCAGTGACCCTCACTGCAAGGAAATTCTTCCTCACAGTCAGGTGGAATTTCTGTGTTCCAGTTTCTCCCTGTTGCTCAGCACGACTGAGCAGAGCCTGCTCCTCCCTCTGGCTCCATCCCTTGAGATGCTTAGAGACATTGGGAAGATCCCTTCTCAGTCTTCCCTTCTTCAGGCTAAACTGACATGTCTTGCAGCATTGGCCTTTATTTTAGTGTCTAGGAGACCCAGGCGTGGATTTGCCACCTGCTGGGATAAGTGCTTTTTGGGTGCCAGCATAATGCCAGTCCCAATGTCAAATAAATATTTTATGCCACCTCCTAAGAGCTGTTATTCACAGGGAGGAGATTTCCATGTGCATCTGTAAAAGAACCTGTTATTTCTCTTCTGAAAACTAACATTAATGCCTACAAAATCTCCATGAATTCTGGTTTTGTTTTTAATGCCCACTGTGGAATCTTACCCCACTGGTCACCTCCTTGCTCTTAAGCCTTTTCTTCAAGCAGCACTGTCAGGAGCAAGAACTTTGTACCAGGCACAAATGAGTAGGAAAACAAAGCTTTTGCTCTTGAACCAGCCAGTGAAAAGCAAAGAAATAAGGGAAAAAAGCCAAGGTATCCAGGTTTATCAAGATGAACTTAGCTTTTCAGCCATCCTGTGAGTCAGCTGTGATTCAGAGCTGGTGCCATGGCCTGCAGTTTTCACAGCTTTTTAAGGTGTGCTGAAGTTTCAAAAGCAAAATACTAAACGCTAATAATATATCAATAATTATGTTGTCACTTTTAGTGCAGTCCCAGCTGCAGGGTTTTAGTATAAAATAGAGGCAGTGGGCAGAGGCTTTGTTACTTGTACTGCAGTTGAATCAATCCTGCAGATAATTCTGGTGCCTGTGTTTTTGGCAGTGGGGTTTGGGGGGTGTAGGGTGTGTTTGCACCCTCGGGCTGTAAAGGGAGGAGCAGCTGCCAAAACTTTCTGCACATTTACTCAGCTCTCATGGTGGGGAATTAAACCAAAAGGAATGGATGTCGTGCTAACCCTAAATGAATTTTCCTCTCTAAATGTGAGTCTGACACTCGGCTCTGATTTGTTTCAATGCACCATCGTTCACTTGGGCAAAACAGTGTCCTGGAGCAGCCTCACACGGTGCACAAGCTATGATGGGATGCACCATCTCTGACAGGGGCTTGCAAGGCACTGGCTGCAGTGGGAATTCTCTGACAGCTTAATATTTCGGTTGTAACTGGCCATACTTACAGTAATGAGTATGTAATTATATTTTTTTTTAGCCTGGTTAGAGCCACAAACATATGGTACAGTAGCAGAGGAAATTATTTTGGGTAGTAATCCTTAAATATTTTTTTGGCAATCAAATGGCTAGGCCTTTCCCAATGAAAACAAATCCCCCAGAAAAACAGTGCATCAGCAAGCCTTGTTACTGCACTGCCATGCAGAGACAAGATCCCTCCTCCCATGTTCCTTTTGACTGTGGGTCTGGACAAGGTGTTTGCTGTTGGCTGTGCTTGCTTGGCTTGCTGGAGGAGAGGGTAGCAAAGGAGGGTCTCTCTCCATGCTGTGTGAAGGGCTCTTGTGTTGGCAGAATTACTTTATGTTTCATTTATTTACTTTTTTAATTATTCCCCCATGCCCCACCCTTAAAAAGTGGCTGTGCTGACGTTCATCATCACTGCAAGAGGAGGTGATGAGGAAAGTTTTATAGATCTCTGTTGAAGAAACAGTGAGTCACTTCTCAAATGTGACTGTATGGATGGAACTCCTGGACACTGGAGATTCACAGCGTTGTGTCCATGACTTTTTTTTCTGGTCAGCAATACACAGGCCCTGTTGTTCTCCCGTTGGGCATCCCATAATGAGTGTGTAGTCTGTGTCTGTGTGTCCCAAAGGCAGGTTTCACACAGGCTGCTCCATCATTAGCATGGGGAGCTCTGCCAAGGACAGCAAACACATGCCTGTGATCCCCAATTCTGCCTGGTTGGTCCATTGCTCCTTCTCCAGCACAGAATCATTTCCATAGCAGCTCTGACATGGACAGCACTGTTTGATGCACAGCCAAGTTTGTGTCCTGCTGGTAGCTCAAGGGGCTGCTTTATTCCAAAGCAGAAGGGATTTGATCTCAAGTGAAAGGGCAAGGGCCAGGGATCCCAAATATCTGTTGGCATTTATGGGGCTGTGGGTATATTGCCTCAGTGTTGCAAGAGCCTTTGTAGGGGAAAACACATCTAGGGTGAGTGATCCTCCAACCAACCTTATTTTCCCTCCTTGCTGGAGTTCCCAGTGTCAAAGGCTTGCTTTGAAGGGGACACCTCTGACCTTGCTCTGTAATGCAGTGGGTCCTGCAGGCTGTCTTGGCGAAAGCTTTTGCTTTTAAAAGAGAAAAAGAGCAAACAAGGATGCCCTGTGGAGTCAGAGCTTTAAAAAAAACACAACAACCAACAATTCTCCCTCTTTAATGTTTGCTCTTAGAAGTTGGAGAGGAATTTAGGGCCCAGAATTTGCTGTTGGTGGGTTAGTAAGGGGAGAGACAATGCCTTACAAATACAGAGATGAGTGTTGTATCCAGAAACACCTCCAAAAGCAGGTTCTCTCTCCCACCCTGCAGCATTCCCAGCCCTGACCCCTCTTCTGAGCTCCTTATTTACATTTATTTCTTGAAACTTGGAGCCAGTTTCATTTTTCCCCCTGCTAAAGCATGGCAGGAAGAGGTAGAGCTGGAGCACGAGGAGCCACTGAGGAGGGAGTGATGGCATGAGTCCTCTTGGGAAGACCAGGGAAATGAAGTCACATTTTCTCCCGTGGTGAAGGCTCCAAGCTTTTCTCCTGAAGGTGTGCTGGTTATGTCCTTAATCTGCAGTGCTAACGAAGGGGAAAAACTACAGAGCACAGACAGATTAGTTGATAGCATTCCCAGGAGTTAGAAGGCTGTGGAGACAAGCCAGGTATCAAAGTTGCTTTGATTTTTCTAACTCATGAAAATGACAGGAGGATTTGTCTTTGCTAATAATTGACTTCAAGTCTGGATCTCTTTTGGGCAAGGAAGGTGCCTTTTTTCCCTTCTCTTTGAGGATAAGGCAGCCATAGTCAAACCATTTGGTTCCCGACAGGGAAAATGGACGGAGGGGGGTGGTATCAGAGTGAGAACATTCCAGCATGCATTTTTCCTTCTCTCAGTTGCTGTTTTTCTCATAGATGGTAAATTTCTCATAAATGCACATGTTCTTGTTTTTAATCCATTCTGTGGAAAGACTGACAAATTGGATGTAGCAATATAAAAGAAGTAATTTCTTCCTCTGAACTGATTGGTTTATCATGTGAGGTGCTATTGTTACAGAAAATTACACGGAGTGCCTGTTGATTTAACACACTTGTATATGAGGACTTATTCTGGAAGAGCCTGGGTTCCTCTTGGCTTCTGGGGATGACAGAGGACATGGAGGATCTGTGGTACTCTAGCAGTGAGATGCTGTGCTTTGTGGGAACTGGATCCCAAATTCAGCCAGCTGTGTGAGACTAGTTCACATCTTGGTTCTTAAATAATAGTTGGGAGCTCAGTTCTTAGAGGCTCTTTTGGGGTGTTTTCCCCTTGTTTTTAGCAATTTGCTAATCATGTCATTCATTAGTTCTTGGGAGGGAAGGAGGGGACCTTTATTGGGCAGCTTAAAGGGAAACGGGCTCAGAAGAACCAATGTTGCAGGTATTTATATTGTATCTACCAGTGTAGTGATGGATGGGGAATGCAGGAGTGCAGAAAATCTCCTTTAGACTTTTTCTTGTGTTAAGTGGATTGGTTAGTGGGAGGAAAAGGGACTTGAGATTGGACAGGTGGGGAAAAACCCCTCCCATGGGGCTGCCCAAAGATTTGGGTGCAGGAGTGACTTTGCAGTTGCTGACAATAGTGAGGATGCTTCGTGTGGGAGCAGCAAACTATGAGCAGCATTTCCTGAAGTAGCAATGTCCAAAGCTTTGCTGGCAAAGTGTCTGATAGTGAACTAATGTAACTCAATTTACACTTGTCCTGCTCCCTCCCCTCCATTATGTAAATTGGTGACATTTTATTCTGCTTTAGTTGATGGGTTGCCCTGTTCCTAAGGTTGTCCACTCATCCATGGGCAGGAAAGCTTGACCCTGCCAGTGGTCCCAAGAAAACATGAGCCTCTTCCGAAATAGAAACAAGATGGAGGTTTTAAATAGGGAGAATAATGGGAACCATCACCACCGTGTATCTTAGGGGGTGGCATTCTCCACTGGTGACTGTTTTCAAGCCCCCTGTCCTATTTGATGCAGATCAGGAGAGATGTTGTAGGCTTTATCATCTACAAAACTGCAAATGTGACAGAGGAAATATTTGCTGTTTTCCCAACCTGCACTTTCTCCAAGAGTTAGTGGGGTTTGTTATTTAAAGGAAAAAAGAAAAAAAAAAAAGGAAGATATAGTGGCTCGCTGACACTTTTCACCTGAGCCAGAAGCTTTTGCTACTTTTGAGGTGTGGGTAATAAAACACACAGATCAACAAAGCTGCATCTTTCTTCTGTATTTGAGTGTTTCCTGGTTTTCATCACATTATTGTTAAGAATGTGAGGCTGCAGCTCACCCCTGGGCAGGAGGCAACTGAGGGCACCTTCTGTCAGACCCTCGCGGCATTTCAGTGGGCATCAGGTTAGTGGGGTGGGAAAGGATGGAAAGAGCAACCTGATGTAGCTATTCTTGAACAAAAGAGAGGGGAAAAAAAAGGAGGCTCTTCCATCATTTACAGCTCCTGAAATATCACTAATTAGTGTCTGAGGAATACAGACTGCGTGGGAAGTTAGACATTCAGCAGGCTGTTCATCTGGGAGCCGTCTGAGGAACAGCTCTTCCACGCCGGACATCTGCAGGATTAAAAAAAAAAATAAAAGAGAAAGAAAAAGACACAGTTCATTAATCAACAACAACCTTACCCGTAAAGCAAGTGGGGAAGCTAATCATTGCCACTGAATCTTACTCAGTTTACCACCAATTAATATGTAGTCTCCCAAATTTGGAGCTCTTTTGTTCGTGTGCCTCGTGTCATGTGGCGTTGCCTCCAATGTGGGAATTGGGACTGTCGGTGGTTTTGCATCAGGGTGCCCCAGGGGCTGTGGGCTCACTGCAAAAGCCTTCAGGGGGCCGCTCTATTAAAGAGATAATAGTACAGATTTGAAAGCTTCAGCTGATTAATTAAATGCAAACACAAGATTGTACTCGCAGGCTCTTTCAAAGGACTCCGAGTCCTTCTCTTAAGTCGCTTCAACCTTGACCCGAGTTAGCGCTTGTATAAAAGATTAAAGGTGACCCATCCGCAGAGAAATGGGATTTGCATTGTTTTAAACTTGTGTTTGTATGGGGTGGGGAGAGGATCTTTTCCATCACACAGAAGTGCCTGCTCGCTCCCTTATGGATATGTGGAAAATGGCATTTTTTGTTTCCTGATGGTGTGGGCAGGAAAGGGGATGGGTGGCATCGGGGGCAAGGCACAAGCTTGGCCCAAACCACATTTTTGTTGATCCAAAGGAGCCCAAACCATTCGACACCTCCAGCAATTAATTCCTGACTTTGTGCTTTTGCTGTTGGCCGTGTGCACCAAAGCCTGTCCAGAGCTGTGCCAGATGTCCTGTACGTGTCACATCACATCCCTGGCACATGGACACCCGGTCATCGTGTGAGCGGCACATCTGGCGTCTGGGGACGCGGCGGGTCTGCTGTGCTGGACAGGCAAACACTGCTGTGGGATGTGGGGCAGCTGCTCTGCACAAGTGCTGGGAGGCTCCTGGGAGGAGTCTCTGATCTGTGAGACCCCATAAAGCCAAGAGATCGCTGCCTGGAGAAGTCCATGGCTGGTGTAAATGGCCCGCTCTCTGATCTGGTGGGGCTGTGAGGTCTGGGCACCCTTCACCCCTGGCAATGGGTGGGTGCCTCTGGAAGGTGTTGGCTTTGCTGTGACCTTGAGGGTGGAGCACCCTGTGGGAAGGCATCTATGTGCTGAGCCTCTGGTGGGGCATAGTTCCAAAATCACGGGCTGCCCTGGGTGACCAGCAGTGCCTGCAAAGCACTTTTCCATCCCACTCACTTAATCTTGGAAAATCCTTCATTAGAAAAGTATTTGAATCTCTTTCAGGACCAGTCAGAGCAGAGCGTTGCAGGAAATGTTAATATACTTGAGGATTCCTCACGTATTGTTTCGTTTAGTTTGTTTTACTGTTAAATTCTAGTTGTGCTTCTTATTTTAAAGGGCTGAGCTCTTATGTTTTGCATTTGTTGAATGACATGACAGCTTGTGAAATATGTGACAACATGGCTTGAGCAAAATAATGTGGTGGACATCCTAAATTACCTCCTCAGTTATATTCCTGAAGCTTTTCGAACAGCGAGATTTGATCCCTTCTATCTCGAGTTGAACCTTATGAATTGCAGATTACTATTATTTTTTGATCAGAACAAAAAAGGTTTTCATTTTCAGGCCTCATACATGTTATTTTAGCAGCTATTTCCTAATCTGTGTCTCTTGTAACCCCTTAGACTGTTTAATTGGATGTTGCCAGCCAGTGTACAGAATTGCAGTGTTACCAATCGCTGTACTACATTACAAAGCTGAGTTCATCCATGTGTCCAATTTTTTTCTCAGTAAGTTTGTCCCTACAGACTTCCCTTTAAAGTTAACATTTGTCCTTGAGACTGTGCACGGAACAGAAGCAGTAGAAAGGACCAGATGTAGTGTTATGGAGCTTCTTTGTTCTTCCCTTCATGATAAAGCATAAAAATCCTACATAGTTTAACAAAACTCTAGTATCTGGTCCTAATTGCTGTAAGTAAAGCACGTGTGATCTAAATGTTAATCAGATTTCTGCATTTAATGAGGGAAAAAGCAGCTATTATATGAGAAATGTTCAGGAGCAGGAGCTGTTCGTGTTCCAATCAGGTGATTGTGTATTTGAATAGTATTTCCATTTAAATAGTTTTATCGCCCCGCTGATTCCTAAGCACGGAGTCAAAACAAAAACTAACAGCTAAATTGATATTATTACTAAGGAGGAATGAATAATAGGCAGTAATTCCATACCTGCTGGGAATCATCACTGTGTTCATGGGCTGTATAGGTGTAAGGGTTTGCACCAACTCCACGAAACTGTTGTATTTACAGAGGAACATCCCGGGGATGTAATTCCGTCCTACTGAGCCCGTGATACATTCTCTTAAATTCTTCCCCTGCTTATTTCCCTATTGATTCCCCTGAAATGCTTGGTCATGCAGTGGGCTCCCTTCCCAGTTCCCAGCATTTGGGGAAGCCAAGCCTTTCAGGCAGGCACAGTGAAGCTCTCAGAGGTCCTGCAGGACACACACTCATTTCCCCAAATCACGTCTGCAGTGAGAGCATTTCCCGGGACATCAACACGACTCTATTGCTCTGGCCACCCATATCTCCTAATGCTCCTGAAAGGATTATTTCATAATCTTATCCTGTGAATGCAACAGCTGTAAGCCCAGATAAATTGCATTCCTCTAGGGAAAGTGAGTTGGGACTCGTTTTAACCTCATCCCGGTGGAATTGCATCATCTATAATGTTAAATGGTATTTGGCTGACTGTGATTGTGGTTGATTCAATGGAAGTGCCACCTCAGGATCTAGTGGCCTCTCTCTGTTTGTTTAAACCAGGCTGGTGTAAGCTGCTGCTGAAACCAAGCCACGAACTCTGATGTATTCACAGTGGGACTGCCCTTCAAATAATGGCCTTTGGGAGAGTGTCAGGAGAAGCACATTTTATTTTAGCTCTGACTGTTCTTTCCTAGCACGTGCAGCTGTCATGCTACGTTGGATACAGATACAATTAAACCTTACCAATGTTCAGAAACTCTGGTTCTTTCAGGCTACGCTTCGCAGCCTCACAGATGGTAAAAGCCAGATGAGCTTATATCATGATCATCCAGTCCTGCCTCCTGCACAGCCTGGGCCAGAGGATGTCACTCAGCAGCCCTTTCATCAGCCTCAGTGCTTTGTGCTTGAACCAGAGCACTTCTTTCAGAAACACACCCAGGCTTCTATGAAATGAGGGTGAATCCAGCCGGTCCCGCTTATCAGAAATCAAAATAAGGGAGAAAACCTACTTTTTCTCCCAAATGGGCACCCTTAGTGTGACATCTGATCTAGTGGGTGGTATCCCTGCCCATGGCAGGTGGGTTGGAAGTAGATGGTCTCTAAGGTCCCTTCCAATCCAACCCATTCTGATGACCTGATCAGGAAATGTAATATTGGAAGGGACCTCTCTCAGTGTGATTCAGAGCAAATGAGCTTTGATCCCTGTGCAGGGACCAGCCATCACTTGCTTTTAGCTGCTGAGGTGTTTTGTGGGGTGTCTCCTGCAGCTGCTTAAGAATCTGCTCACATTTTAATACATCTACTTGTTAATTCTTTTTCTCTCCCAGCTCCCTCTGGACCCACTAAGAGGAGAGCTCCTGTTTGTGTGATACTTCTCTGTTCTTGCTGTTTCTGTTCCAATCACCCTCTGCTTTCACATAACCATGTTCTTAAAAGTTCAGCCCCTCTGTGCATACATACAAAGTAGCTGAACACTTGTACCATGTTTTAGGTGGTTAATTAATAATGGCTAAGGAGTAGGTATTTCTTCTTTAGGCTATTTCAGTTCTTCAGCAGAAGGAGGAATTTTTTTTTACAACTTTTGTTTTGTTTTGTACTCAAAAATCATAGAAACTCCAAAGAAAAGGCGAATGCAGCTGGTTTTTAACAGTGTAACAGTGGTAAGATCAAGCTTTGGAGGTGGGGACCTCACTGATTTGGAGATTTAGGAGAGGACACAGCAGTGTCTGTGGGGGAAAGGCTAAGCCTTGGTGTTGCAATATTCCCTACACAGTGCAAAGGTGGAATGCTGCTATGGAAGGGCAATTTCTGTGAAATGCTGTCTTATTCTGTATGTATGGATATAAATATAGATGGGTTTGTAATGAGGGAAAGGTGGCATATGTAGGTCTAGCAGAATTCCATGAAGGTGATGCTCTAAGAGATGTGCTTTGTGTGGGGGAAAGGTCTCCAAACAGAGTAAATCCTGATTCAGTGTTTTTAATTGCCATTTCTTCCTAGTGTACATACAGTTTTAAAAATTGGATGGCAAGTAACAGGCTGCATGTGAATGTTGGTTCCTTATGAAGAAGACTGTTTTGAAAATGTGGCTGAAGGTGTCAAAGATGAGCAGAGCAGAGTCAAGAATTAATCAGAAATGCAGATAAAAGTTCAATGACAAATAACTACAGTGATAGGCAAATATAGTTGATATTGGGCTGTTTTTGCCACTGAATATTTGAATTCCACACTGGGCTTGGTAGAGAGATATGTTTGGTTTCAGCATTACAACTTAACACCTGAAAATCAGTTCTTATACACAACCTCTTTAAAAAAATGTTAAATGGAAAATATTTTCCTGACATCTACAAAAGCCAGACTTCCAGCAGTTAAGAGTGGAAGTGTTTACTGGAAATTAAATTGGTGGTGAAGTGTAAAGGAGATCTGATTGCAGGTTTGAAATCTGGGTTAGATGCTTTGTTATTCTTCCCTACTGATGATTGCATTGGTAAAGAAAGAAATCAATAGCATGGCCATACTGGGGAAGTGGGATAAAATGATTGAATGATTGCCAAAACACTTCCTAGCACGAGGGCTGCGAAAATCCTTTGCACAAGATGAGCATCTTAGAGCAAAGAGCAAATCAAGTGTTTGTATGATGACACTGCATAATTCCCCAGCTGGAGGCTTTCTGCAGGTCTAGCTCAGCTTAGCCATGGGAGCACTAGAAGGTTCCCCTCCAGTGTCAGGCTGCGGAAAAAACCCTCCCAGCCTGAGTCAGTAGTGCTGAATTGCATTTAGCTTTGTGTTGAAGTGACAATTTTTGCATGGTTTTAATGAGCAGCAGCCCTGGGCTAGAAACTTCAGCCTGGGCTGCTTCTTGCTTGCTGCCCTGGTTTGTTTTCATCCCTCTCACGTGAGAGCGTGGTCCTGGAGCGCATTAAGCAGCAGGACTGGCATCCATCATGTGGTGTTTATTCTGTCATCTCTCCCCAGGAAACGAAGTGTGAGCAATGGAGTGTTTTATTTTAATAGCATTTTTGTTTGCTTGGTTTTGTTATGGTGGAAGTCGTTTCTGAGGCAGAACCAGCTGCTTTTGGGTTTCTAATGCGTCGGCTGTTGTGTCCTGAAGTGGAGGCAGAGAGGATCGAGGCTTGGATCCTGCATCTGGGCTGGATGAGTGGGAATTTTCTCCTAAGCTTTGCAGTTGATTCCACAGCCTTATGTTTGCCTTCAAGAACATCTGCCTTCTGCTTGGGTGAGCTTTAACTCCTCGTGCAGAAGGAGTCCCAAAGGATGGCCCGTGGCACGTGCAGTCTGCAGAGTCACCCTGTGCAGCTCCTAGAAGGGCTCTTCTCACTAAGACACTGAGTCACAGACAGACTTTGCTGGGCACACACCAGCCTAGCATTTTGCCTTCATTCCAGACTTAAGGCTAGTTGTCTAAATACCCTGGGCCAAGCTTGTGGACTGCTGTCACAGGCAGGGACAAAGCTGTCCAAAGATGACAAAACCATTAGTATCTCTGGTCTGGTCATCATTTCACATCAGTGTCCTACAAAACCAGAACTGGAGAGAAGCTTTTCCCACAGATGGCAATGTGAGAGCCCCATGGCCATGAGAGACCAAGAACTACATCTTGTGTCCAGAGCAGCCTCTGGACACTCTGACCTGTGTTTGGGAACAGCTGAAGGAGATTTATTTCTCTGTGCTGCTTCATTCTCTAGGGCTTGCTCTGGATCCAGTATGCAGTCTCCATACCTTTGTTTCTCCATCTATATATTGATTTTTAATTTTCTTTTTTTCATATATATACACCACTGTTAAAGAGCAGATCTTTCTGTGCATTGAAGACAGGTCAAAAGAAACAGCTCCAAAAACAATTTAAAGTGTTGTGGAGCTAACAGGAAACAACTGGGGGGTTATCCAGGCACAAAAATGAGGAAGGGCAGAGGACAGGGAGAAAGGAAAAGTGGGGGAGGATCTAAGCACATCCTCTTCAGTTCTTCAGAAGGCTGCCAGTGGTGAAAAGCCTTGGGAATACATAATTTCAAAGTTTATACTGCTCATCCAGAAAATGAATGTATCTGGGTTTTATAGGATTAAGCAGTAAAGTTCATTGCAGCTGGATATGAAGTGGAGGGGAGGAATTCACATGGGGGAAAAGAAAAAGAGTACTAAAGGTGAATTATTCAGCAAAAAAGAAGGTTAGGTAGTATGATACTTGATAAGGAAATGACTAGACACTTTCTTACTATTCATAAAATCAAGCCATAAAGGTAAAATAAAATGAGCAAACTCCAACACGCAAAAGTGAGAGAAATAACTTTCAAAAAATGTTTTCTTGCCGTTTCTGGGCTGCCCTGAAGATGGGTCAGTGGGAATTACATCAGCAGTGAGCCCCAGCTGATACCTGCTGGGGGGGGTTGTGTCTGGATGGAAGGTTCTTCCTCCTTCCCTCATTGTGACTGATTGCAGTCACTGCAGAAATCAATAGCTGGGGCATGGCTGGGAAGGGAACAGCACCCCAGAGCTTTCCTGGGGGCTCCACAGATGCCAGCCCCAATCCTCCCAGCTGCACAGGACCCTTCCCCACATTCATACAGGTGTGTGAACTCTCAGGCTTGCCTGGGCAGTCAGTCAGACTGCTTGTTTCTTTGTGTGTTCCCATGTCAGACAGCAAATGCTTTGTCATGGCTCTGGGATTCCCCTCTGGCAGTGGGTGCAAGTCCAGTTGGTGGAGGGAAATGCTCCTTGGAGTATCTTCAGCCCAAAGCTTGCTGCAAAGTCCTTGTTGGTGCTGTAGTAAAGAGAGAGAGAAACGATTCTGGGTCCTACTGGGCGAAAAAAAGGCAGCAAAAAGCTTTGAATCTGCTCTTCTGAGGGCACTGATTGAAATTAAGTGATGACATTTTGCTGTGGTTTTCCAGTGAACTTCTGAAATACAAATTTAGATACTTTTTAAATATTATTTCATTCACTACATGCTTAGTTTTATTTTAGTCTTTCATTAATCTTATCTCAGCTTGGATTTGTACGTGGTGTTTGCAAACAGCCACAAAAGTGTTATATTAATTTAAAATTAATAAGTAAAATCCACTCTAAATCAGGTGGCTTATGGTATATTCCTTGATCACTAGCCTGAATGGATTTTTAAATCAGGCCTTCAGCTCATAATTGGTGCATGTGCCAATCCCAGGTGTGCTGTGGGACCTGCCCAGGGGTGTCTCCCAAAACCCTGCAGAGTTTTGGGTCTGTATTTCTGACTTTGCTGCATCTCAACATTCACCAACTTTTGGGGTATGCCATGTGTGCCTCAGGCTAAGGAGAAGCAGAAGCTTCATTTGTTCCCAATGATTTTCCACCCTCTTTCCTATTGTTTATTATTTATTCTGCTATAATTTATTCACAAGATTAAGTGGGTAAACAACATCACAACTCCTTATAGCTACACAGTCCAGTGAGCATAATGATGCCAGTTTTAAATGCTGAGCAGTGCTGATTAGAGCTATTACACAAATATTCATTTGTTTGCTTTACCTTTACCACTTTGCTCACATACTTCACAAATTAGGGTATTATCCTTTTCCCCCCCCCTCCCTTCTTACTATTTTTACCATCAAATGAAGGTAATTTACCATTTTTCCATTTGAATTGAAAAGCTAATTGAACTTAATGGCTTTAGAAAAATCAATAATTTCCTACTGTTATTGATATAATGAAGCACATGTAAGAGATTATCCAATAAAGACACAAACCATTTAAATGAAGAATTCAACTCCACATTGAACTGTTTAAATTCTCTGTGTGGACAATTAAGGGGGAGATCCTTGTATGTGGGGAAGCAACTATAACTCCAGTGCATTAAAGTTATCATAGTTTGGAAAAGACCTCTAAGATCATCGAGTCCAACCATGACCCCACCACCATCTTCACCACTAAACCATGTTCCCAAGTGCCACATTCACATGGTTTTTGAACACTTCCTAGGAGGAGGACTCCACCACTTCCCTGAGCAGCCTGACCACCCTTTCAGTGAAGAAATTTTTCCTAATATCCAACCTAAACCTCCCCTGGCACAACTTGAGGCCATCTCTTCTCACCCTGTCACTTGTTACCAGGGAGAACAGGCTGACCCTCCTGTGGCTGCAACCTCCTTTCAGGTAATTATAGAGACAAGAAGGTGTTTTACTGTGACACAAACTGTACAGCCAGGCTTTTGTGGTATTTAACATACTTTATTTTTCATGTCTGGTTTTAGAAAGTGGTAAGAATCCCATACTGAAATGTGTTTGGGGTTAGAAATCATGTCATGAGAAGCCTCCTCAGCCACACTGCTCTGCCATGAAAAGGGAGAAATGGGTGCTGGTGGCTTAGAAATGGAAGATGTTGGTATTTCTTCCCCAGTTTAAAAATACAGATTTATTTGGAAAGAACCATTAGCTCATATCCTGGTTCTGGCAAATGTTTAATGATTCCTAGGAGAGTATATGAGAAACTCCAAACAGAACACTTCTAGACCTTTAAATCTGGATCAAACCCATTAAATCCCTAAATGACACAGGAGACATTAAGGTCCTTAATTTAGGGATCAGTGTAGTAAAAAGGGAATAGCAAATATGAAATTAATGACATTTAAATTACTGTTTCATTAGAACACAATTTTGCTGCAGCGTTTTACTGAATTTAGGATACCCAGAGATCAATAGCAATTCCCTTTATTTAAGACTCTGCTGAGGTTTACTGTGTACTTTTTTTTTTTGGAAACAAGTTGCTATTTGTGAAATATGAGTGGAATTAAATGCAGTTTTAATTGCACTCTACAGTTGTATTAGTTTGGCACTTGAAACTTCTGCATTAATTCCTGTGATGAATAGATGTGGAGAGTTCAGGATAGACAGTTTCTGCTGGATTTGCACAATGGAAAAGGTAGACTGGAGTCAGCTCAGCACTGCATGTTAGGGGATGAAGAGGGGACATAATGGGTTGCTTTTGCTCAAAAAATAGAGGTAAGAAAAGTACTAAATGATAAAACCTGGGCATTTTTTAACCCTCCTCTCTGTAAATGCTGGAAGGTGCCTTGGTGAGGCTGTGTGAGCACCACCATGGTGCCCACGTTGCTTCCATTTCACTGCATGTGCTGGGACTGTCCTCCCGTGGGGTCCTGGAGTCCCATCAGCGTGGTGAGAGATGCTACATCCCAGTGTATTTAGGGCAGGACTATATTGGAAAATAATCTCCATTAAATAATCCAATTAACCCCCCAGAGGCGCTGAGGGAGGATGACTGAGTGGGGTTTTCATGGCAGATACTTGGCAGATTCCAAGGAGAATGAACCCCTCGATGGAAACTGCCAGGCCACAGAGCTGCATTTGCAGAGGAAATGCTGAAATGAATGGTGAGGGTGGGCAATAATGATCTCAGTTCTGTGTGCATCCACCTCTTGATGTCTGGTGTTTTTACATCTGTGGTGTAAAGAGAAGGACGATGCGACCTGGGAGTGTTTTTTCAGGTCCCAGCTGAGGTGCTTCTCCTCAGGTTGACACTTCTGGCCATAAAAATAAACAAAGACCTTTTGGAACAAACCACTTGTTTTTAACACTATAAAAATTGTGGCTATTACCTTCTCAGTATCCTCTCAGCTAATGGCCTGAAACAGGACCAATATTTGATTTCTACTTGCTGTATTTACTTTATAAATAGATACTTCATGGGTTTCATTCTTTACTGAGATTGAATTAGTGCGTTAAATAGACAGAAATATTTCTTACTGCAGCATACTGATCTCTTAGCATCTTGCACTGACCTGATAACAGGCTAGCAGGAGAGTAAACTTAATTATTTTTTAAGCTGGAGACTGACAATGGAGAACACTGAATATTTCTGAAACCGAGATCTTCTTTTCTGTCATTAAAAAGCTGGGGAAATCTGAAAGGAGTGTGAGTTCAAGGCACATATCACTGCGATTATTGAAGGGTTTGCAGAGAGTGGCTTATCACCTCCCTGGCTTATTTACCTGATAAACCAAAGCCTTCTGCTTCAAAAGCTCCAGCTGCTCAATCCGAGCATGGCAGCCACGTCTTACTGAGCATGAACCCACAGTGATGGCATCGGGGAGCAGGATGTCACTGGGGCCTTTTGTTGCAATTTGCACTTTAAAACATCCTCTCCCTCCCCCCAAATTCTCAGTTTCATTAAAAGCAGTGATGGTATAAAATGAGCTTGAGAACGTGTGAGGGGGTTTTGCCTCCTTCTTTTGCCCTTTGAACTTGATTTCTTCATGAGTAGAGGTGATGGAGAAGCTGAAGAGTGAGGGGCCATGGTCTAGGAGCATTTGAGAGAATGCACAGCATATCCCTGGGAACTGCTGAGCTCAAGCATGATCTCTGCCAGCCACTGGGATGTGAGATTAAGATCTAATTTCAAATGACCTTTATCAACCCCAGTGTGAACCTGCAAAAGCAATAAATACCCCTTGTATCAGCTTTTGCCAACAGCAGGGCACCCAAAAGCTGCTGCTGTCCCTGGGGGAGGGTTGTGTGAAGGGCTCCTGTATCCCTGAGCATCCTTCATCCCTTCTCCCTGGCCACAGTGCCAGCTCACCCTGCCTGTCATCACAGCCCCCCTGCTCCAATCTGCATATTAATCTTGATTCTAAACCATCCTACAGACACCGCATGCAAATGCACTGAGTGATTCAAATTGGTTTTCTCTGTTTGTAAATGTAGCATTCTGTGACTGCTCAGGGGCACTTGGAACATATGCTCCTTGATATCTGGCATTTTTCAAAATTCCCAGCAAGGAGGTTGTTTGCAGTGAGTTGGGGGCCCGTTGTGCTGCCCTGCCTGTCCCCCAGGGCTCACACCCCCACCCAGCCCTGTGTGAGAGAGGGTTCACATCCACTGGGAAAGGTTTTCTTTTGGGATGTGTGTGTATGGGGAGGGGACAAACAGCAGAATGCAGAGGCTCTGTGAATTAAGCTATTCCCAGAAACTCAGTTACAGCGAAGTCTATTATTCTGGAGGTTTGTGTGAAGAAAGCATTCCTTATGGTCCTGCCTAAAATTGTCTCTGCAGGGACCGTGTCTCTGTGGGCTGGTGAGCTGGAGGGGAGAGCCTGGATGCTGCCCTGGGGAGCAGGGAAGGCACAGGAAAGCCTTTTGCTGGCCCTTTCCACACCAAAGCCCACCTTTTCCTGACCTCCACATGCTCTTTCCTGCTTGTGATGAGACTTCTCAGTCTCTCCTTCAGCAGTGGCACCTGAAGGCCATTTAATGTCTGATGTTACTGGGCTGTCAGCAGGGATGGGTGGAAGCAGCTGAAACTCCTGCTGCTCCTCACCTGGTTGTCCTGCCCATCCGAGGGGTTCCTGGAACAATAAGGGCTGATGCTGAGCACGATGGCATTTTCACATCAGCCCTGATGAGCCCAAACTGGAAGAGATGAGGAGTGGGCAATGTGCTCTTTGGCCACTTCACTGCAGGGATGGTGCCCTGTGGAAAAGCAATCCTCACTCATCCAGCCTGAATCACCCGTGTGTGCAAGCCAGCACTGCCTCATTTCTCTGGGGGAGGAGGCTGAGGGTGCCACAGGGATGCTGTGGGTTCCCAGGTGCCATCCCCACCTCGGGTGGGAGGTTTGCACACAGCAAGCCCAGGCTGTGTGGCCAGAAAGCCCTGTGGTGCATCCGATGGGAGGACGTGGTGGTTGTGGTGCTGCCAGGATGGAGCGGAGCATCCCGGGCTTCAGAGACACTCAGCCCAGCTCCCCAAATGCCTGGCTGCACCCCAGAGCTTTAGGCACACGTTTTAATACTCCTTCCTCCCACTGAAGGGGAATAAGCACTCTAACAGCTAGTTTGCTCCAATAATTAAAATTCATGTTATCCTCCGTGAAGCTCAGACAACTCTCTGTTGTCAGCACCTCCAGAGGTCCTGGTTTAGCTGCTTCTGGTTCATTTAATGATGTAACAGTGAGAAGGAGAGATATGCTTTTTATTGTTGATGTGTAAGGTTTAGAATTAAACATCTCTGCTGGTTGCTGGGTACTTTCTGCTACTGCCAACCCCATGAACTCTTTAAACATATGCTAATGAGCCCGACTTGCTCCCATTCCTTCTGTATAATCCATGAAGTAAGAAAAGTCAATCTTAGTCTTACTGCCTAATGGCCTCTATAGGTTGTAGTTAGCACAAAACCACTGTGAAGTGATGGAGATCAAGAGTTAAATGCATGAATTAAGCAGAACCCCTCTGACCACACTCCATTAGAAGAGAAACTGTCTCTAGGGAGACAAAACAAGATTTCTCTTTATATATACATTGTAAGAGTCGCCCACTGATCCTCCAGGCATCTTGAAACATTACTGGCACCCTAGTGATGTGGACAGAATATAATTTATCAGTATCGCTACAACTTCCTCCCCAGGATGTTGCTGGAATACTGATGTGCTACAGTATAATAAGGTTTGAAGGAGTATGTATGTTGTCCATAGCATTGCTTTCTCTCATGCACCTGACTCCTCAGCCATGACAGAAATCTGTAAGGAATTACATGAATTTTAACAGTATGTATTGTTTTTTTTTTATTTTTAACACTGCTTTTGAACACCTGCATGCAGTTTTATGGCTTGGCCAGCAGCTGTTTGTGTGTGGTGTAATTTGCTCAGAAAACAGAGGGGGAAAGTTGTGCAGCAAAGCTGCTGTGATGGATTAATGCAGGGGAGTTGTTATGCTGGTAAAACCCTGTGCCACGGCTTTGGACTGGTGGGGTTCAGCCACAGGACATGAAACTGCCACAGCTCCTTCCAGCAGCACCTTTTCATCTGGAGCAGCTCAGGAATCAGCAATGCCTGTGCAGGACTGCCCGTGCTCCAGCACTGTGGTGCTATTCTTAGCATGGTTATGATTGATTACGGTATCCTACACAGTCATTGGGGAAAAATAAAGAGACTAAAAGACCTCATCCTCTGCCCTGTGATCCTGCAGCCCCATTGGAAACACTGCTGCTGTAATCAGCTTCTTCCTGAGGTGTTTGATGGATGTGTGGGCTTCTCTGCTGCGTTGGACATGACCATCTGGTCTGAACTTTTAAAGCTATTGATGATTTATTTTTCATCATGCTGGTCTGAACTTTTAAAGCTATCGATAATTTATTTTTCATCATGTAACTTTCTGCGGGCAAAGAGATACCAGGCGAGCATCTGGAACTACTCTTGGCATGCAGGAATTGTGTGTTATGGAATGGGGTTGTACAGATCTTTGGAGTTATTTGGATAATATCTTTTTGGTATCCCTCCCTTGCTGGCAGTAGGTAGTGCATGAGCTTTCAAGAAAGGGTCTCCCATCACCTGTGCTCTTTAGTAGGGTTTGGTACCAGCACCAGAAACTCTTCTGCCCTACTTTGGAGTGATAAACTTCAAAGAATTGAAGTAAAGAGAGTGTAACACCAGAGAATATTTTTTTCCCAAGAAATCCATGAGTTAGTTCTGTCACAATGATTTGGGCAGATTTCAGATTCCCTAGAACTGTTCTCAGAGGGGCCTCCCATCTTCCACGGGACACATTATGACATCCCAGCCCTTCTACTAAATAATTTAGAAGAAATCTTTTAATCCACAGTGTAAATCCCACTTGACCTTGTCTTCTTCTGTATTGCTAAGCATAAGAAGAGCTCTGCAGAAGTTGGCTGTGGATGGCTGCAGTGGGGTGTGCTGAATTGTTCTCAAGCACTTTCTGTGCTGCGCTGGCTTGGGATGGCTTTCAAAACAGGAAAAAAAAATCTTCAAGTGCTGCTTTTATCGGTAACTCCTTAGCCACAGGATCTAAATGCAATTGTTTAAAGGGAATAAAAGAACAGGAAGAGCAAAATTTAGTGAATACTTTTCCTGCCAGATGTGGCATGCAGGGCTGAGTCTGTCCAATTTCAGCATGAACTTCATCAAGTTGTAGTCGGAGCAGGACGACGTGACAAAGCTGGGAAGGGTTTACAGCAATTTTCTTTCCTCTCTGAGTGCCAGGAGCTGCCTTTTAGAGGGAACAGCATTCCAGTAATCCTTGAGAGCTTGCAGGGCCTGTGTTTAAGTGCTCTTTTGGCTGTTTCTCTCTTGAAGACGATTCCTTCCAGTGGGATCAGTTGTGTTAGTGCCGAGGTTGTGTGCAGGACTTGCAGCCTTTCCTCCAGCATGCCATGCCCTGTGTATAAATCCACCTCCCCAGGAGGCAACTTTCCAGATCCCCATGGCCTTGAACGTGGAGATGGTCACACAGGAAGGGTTTTTGGGCTGCTTCCCTTCTGGTGCTCGCTCCCACTGAAACACCGTGCATGTGTTTGCTCTGTAAAGCCACAGGCTTTGGTTTAGTTCTGTAATATTGCCACATTTTCTGAGTTCCGCTCTGATATTTATTCTTCGTGCTCTGCTCTCCCCTGTGGTGTTTTGGTTTGATGCAAGTTCTTAATGGAAAAGCAATTGCTTAGGGAAATGTGGTGCCTATCAGCTGTCTGAGCACGGCTCGCCGTTCCTGGAATTACACTGAGACCGTATCAGTGCAAAGGCTCCACGAAGAAAACACGCTTCATAAAATTCATCTCTCATCTCATGTCTCTGTCCACAGCGTTCAGAAGCTCACCGTTCTGTTCCCATAATCTACTCAATAATAACAGTTAGCACTTGCATCTGCAAATCCATACACAGGCTTAGCTCCCAACTGTAGTGAAAGTTTGTTATTGTACAGAACAGAAACCATTCCCTTTCACGCCCGTGACTGATCGTTGCGTTCTGTATTTCTGTCAAATGTGACGACAGGCACCTCCTGAAGCTTTAACAAAAGGCAGAAATCCCCCTGGTGCTTCTGGCAATTACACATTAGTCTTCGTGGAGGCAAAAGATTACTTGCTGATTCCTGTTTGCTGATTCCATTATGTATGTATGCTCTAGTACATAATGGCTTGTTAATCCCTTAAAACAGCATAGCTAGGAATATTCTTTCAAAACTGTATTTTGGTTCAATTATTTAAAAGAAAAAAAATCATGAATTCCATAGAGTCTCTTATAACCACTGGGGTTTTGAAGATGATTGCTATCAGGGAACTTATCATTATGGTAGCTGGACTGTGTGTGATGTGGTGAACTGTTTCCTTTTGAAGATATTAATTTTGCTTCCGTCGATTTGATGCGATACGCTCGCAGTCGAGCGGGGCAAGAGTAATAGCAGTGATGAACACAGCCTGGTGTGTTATTGTGCTCTAAAATAATTCTGTTAGGATCCAGTCTCATTCCCCAGATGAATTCCTGGTGTTTGCCATCACTCAGCTGCAGGCTTCATCCATAGCCCTGCGCCCCCAGAGAGCTGTGGGCATTTTGACTCTAATAAAGTCCAGTTTTACACCCTCATTTGGTTGCACCTCAGCCTTGCTTGCCAAAAATGCAGTGCTGTACAATGCCATGCTCTGTGAGTGGGATTAGGACCTGGGAAACGGGGTGTGATCAAAAGTTTGGCCTCGTCCTGCTTTGGTGCAAAGCTCACCCCGCCGAGCTCTTGTTTTACCCTGCCCTGCTGTGCAGCTCATGCTTTGGAGTTACCTTGGCAAGCCCAAAGCATTCCTTATGGGAAAAAATGGGCACAGCAGTCACTGAGGAGCCCTGCATTGCTTCCCTTGAGCCTCTTTTAGGTTCCTTGCACCCAGGCTTGGCCCACGTGGTGATGGCAGGGAGAGGTTGGGGCTTTCTGCTGCCACTGTGAGCCTGAAGGGGCAGGGCAGGACGTCCCACTCCAGTCCCTTCCCATTGTGGTCCCTACAAGCTTTACTAAATAGTCCTTTCCCTGCAGAGCTCAGGATCTAATACAGGCAAGATGGGGACTGTGAGTGTCATTTTATCCGTCCTCCACAGATGGGGAAAAGAGGCAGAAGGAGATTAAGCCCAGGGTTGCAGAGGAACTCTGTGGCAGGACCAGGAATTGAATTCAGCTCTCCCGGGTCTTCGTCCAGTGTCTTAATCACAAAACCCGCCTTCACCTCTGAGTTTTCTATTATTTAATCAGCTGAGAAAAAAAATGCAAATTGATTTAATTAAAGGGAGAGAGCAAATTTCTAATTTCAGACTGGATTCGTTCTGTGGTTATGGAAATTTTTGAGGAACAGCGAATAAACATCTGTAATTTCTTTTCTCAACACATGTGTTTTCATTTACACAGCTGTGCAAAAATTGTATTGATATGTTTTGTGACATCTAATTTTAGCCTAGAAGCGAGATCTGATGCTGGGTTACCAAGAGGTGTCATTTTCTGGCTTGCAGAATAATCCTCTTTCTGGCAAAAAAGTCGGTCATGTTTCTTCCCACAGACATGGTTTCTTCCTTTCAAGTGTCTCTCAAAATTATTTTATACTCAATGAAGCAAATCCTCCAAAGGCTTCATTATTCTGATGGTAGCATCATCTGATTGAATATTTCAATCATAATGTCCTTTGGAGAATTTTAGCAGTTTCCACTCGGGATGTTGGAGGCTTGGATTTGTGTGTGTTCCTGAGGTTTTTGAGGAACTGGGGTAGGAAATATAGACAATTTCAGATGCACAGAGTTCATCGGGGAGGTAGATGCTAATGTTTACTCTCTCTGGCTGTTGACTGGAATACATTAGATCATCCCCTTCCAATGTGAAAAACACAAATGCAGCTTCTTCAGGCCCTCCTCAGCAAAGCATTTAAGCACATGCTTATTTTTAATCACACGAGCGTTATCTGAGCACTGAAAAAATATCTTTAGATAATCCTGAAAAAAATTCCGGGCTAGTTTTGATAAGCAAATGCCTACAAGGACACCAGTTTTAGAGCTTTCTGAAGGGCTACAAAACAGCTCTTGGTACCCCATTGCTTCCTTCCCCTCCCTTTGCAGCCCTGGAGAAGGTGTGAAAGATCCTGGCACTCACCTTCCAAGGAGGAGCTCCTGGGCTGACGTTGCCACCTCTGAATTGCTGTGTCACTGAGGACTCCTCTATAAGGGTGTTCTGCTTGGTTCAGGCTCACATTAGCTTTTATGAACTTTAATGAACAGTAAGTAATAAATTTGCTGAAGAAATTGGGTTAGCCTGTGATTAACATTCACAGTGATGCAGATGAGTGTACCAATGATGGGAACATGTGCTCACATCACGATGAAATGCAGATGAGAGGCCCTGGAGCAAGCCCAAGGATGTGGGCCAGTGCAGTTTCATCTCTGTCAGCTTTAATCTGATCTCAGATGTGAGTGCTACCGGCCTGCAGCAGGAACCTCAAACCCTGGGCAGACCTCAACACAACTTTTGGGTTCTATTAGAGGCTCTTCAAACATTTTTTTGCAATCAAAGCTCCGTACGTAGAAAACCTCAAGTCGCTGCATCTGAAAAACAATATTTCTAGCAGTAGGGAAGAGAGGGGGAAATGGTTGGAAGATGCTTCTTGATTTGGTTTAGCTTTTATGACACGCTGCTTTACTGAGCAGTGGTTTGAGTCAATTGAAACCCAGCTGAGCCCATCGTCTTATGACAGTACTGTTGTAGGGAACAGGGAAAAGTCCCCCCCCTTTTAAATGAAGTGCAAAGTAATGCTAGAAAGGGAAAGAATAAATCAATTTTAAGTGGTAATCTATGAAGTTGGACAGAAAATGATGAGAAATGAAGCAACTGGTCATAGGAAATTGACCTTGAAAATGGTGTTTATCAGTGGCAGAGCCCTGCTGCTGCTGTGGGCCAGCAGCTGGGGGGAGTTTAAATCAGAGTTTCTTTGCTTTGAGTCTCAGTTGCGTTTGGGGGAGTTTCTTTCATGACTGTGTTGTCTGAGAGTTAGGCCAGTGGTGCTGCTCAGCAGCGTCTGCCAGGTGGGATTTATTCCTTTGCGACAGCCTCGTATTTTAGTGCGGTGCTTGAAAGGCTGAGCCAGTTTGGGCTTGGTAATTGCCCAGGGTCAGAAGAATCACTGTGGGTGTGTAACAGATACATATGCTGGGGAGGGAGATGGTATTTTTACCTGGATTTTAATTTCCATACAAATAAACACATTAAAGGCAGTAAAAGGACAAATGAGTAATACATGTCACCTCTGCTATTTTAAACTGTAACACCTACTTACAGCAGAAGGATGGCTATTGCAGTATTATATACATCTTATTTACAGTAAAGGTACAGAAGGGTGTGGGAGGTGGAATACATTGAGTTTTCACCAAAACTCCTCTAGCAGAATACAATCGACAGAGTATTGCCATGATTTTTGTTGGGTGGTCAAAAGTCCATCAGATTAACCAAATGCTTTTTTGCTTCAATTGATGATGGGTTTTTTCTGCCTTTTTTAGTATCAGCTGTGTCCATAAGTGATCCATTTGCAACTCATTGAGCTGGGTCATCTCCTCTCAGCACCTGCTTACTGGGTGTCTCAGTAACTCCCAACTAAGACATGGAGGTACAAGTGCAATCTGCTGCACTGTGGAGACTTTATGGTCTCGATGGTCAGAATAATAACCTGATATTAACCCACAAACCTTCCTGAACATCAGAACTCTTTGTGTGAGCTCTCATGTGAACCCCACAAATGGGCTATCTGGTTTCCTCAGCTGGTTCATTTAATCACTGGCCTCCTTTGCCAGCACAGATCCTCTTTCAGCAGCACTCAGGTATCGAACACAGGCAGGTTGTGAGGCTGCCCAGGGGTAAAGGAGACCAGGTCAAAGCCATGAAGTGCCTTGTGTCATGTCTGGGGACTTGTGGTAGGCTTTTAGACTTGAGCTTTGACTTAGCCCTGAGCTTCTCAGAAGCCTGAGGAGATGCTCATCTTGGCCATTAAAGATGTGGTCCAGGCAATACCTGGACAGCATCCACTGTGTGCCCTAAGGGCTCGTTTTCCTGCATGGGACCATGTGCGGTTTGGAGATGCTGGAGGCATTTCCCTTGGCTGGGAGCATTTCCTGATCCCTTCAGTCTGGAATAGGATCTGGGATGATCTTCCCAGAGCAGACAAAGGCAAACAAAGGCAGAAGGGTGGGAAGCAGGGAGGCAGCAGAGCTGTGGGAGAGAGGAGGGAGCCCCACTCGCAGCAGCTCTCCCTGGAAAACTCGCATTGACAGTCGGGTTGGTTCTGTTATTCCAGCATCTGTGCTCTGATGGAAAGCTAACAAATAATAAATCTGAGCAATGTTTTCAGGCTGTGCAAAAATTAAGAATTTCAAAACAAAACCCTTCTCCAGATATTTAAAATTCAGGGAGCTTTTTTTGTCCTGGGTCTTGAGATGTTAATAACTTTGACTAATTGTCAACACCACCAATTACTATGACTGATACCTTATCATTTCCCACAATGAGCAATGCTAATTAAAATTGATTGTGCTGCTGTTCTGGCACAGCAGCAAGTTTCCTTTTCATTTTTTGTTTAAACATGAGCTTATTGTGCCTATTCGGTGAATTAAATAAGGAAAGCTCGTTATTCTGATGTTTATTTTTGAGCAGGGGTTTTAAGCCACATTGGAAGCCCGTTACAAGTGTCAAAGAAATAGAAGAGCTTGAGCGAATTGTGCTTTTTGGAGTACCAAAACATACACCTAATAATAATATTTAGCACTTTTATACCACGGTGCTTTTACCTGATCACATTTCTGCAGAAACAGAACCACTCCTATTATCTCTGTAAGGTGGGCAAACACTATTACTGCTGTTCCACAGATAGTGGAGCTGCGAGGCCAGAGCTTTGATTCCCTAATAGCAGAGCACTTCAAGCTATTCACTTCAATTAGGTTACACATCCCTGTCTTACAGCACTCTAAGTTATCATTTGCAAAGCTGGCAAATTGCTTGAATTTTATAGGAATTTGGCCTTTTCTTTCTCACTTCTTTTAAAAAAGTATGATTATTTATTTCTCCCAAAGCTAGGCTCAAGAATTGCTTGTTGCTGGCCTGCCCTGAGCTGGCTCCTCCAGCAAATGTTGGTTCTGCCTATGCAGGGCACAGCCATGCAGGAGGGATGAGGTTGGGCAGCCTTCTTTGAGCCTTTGCTTCATCAACTGAGTCTCCTCATGTCAGGAAGGGCTGTTTTTGGTGGGTAGAAGCTGCTTGCAGGGAGGAGAGATGGCATGGGGCTCTGAAAGTCATATGTTGTCTACCTCCTGTTGTATTCTGAATGTAGCTGTGGTTTGATGTGAAGTTTTCCATGGGAAAGGTTTATGGGATGTGTTATCAATGGCAGATGCACATGGTTTTTTAACTATTCTGCTGGTGTCTCTTGTTAAGTGGCCAATTGCAGTTAATAGCACAAGTCTAGGACTTTGTCCCTCTGGAGATTGATTTAATCTGAACAATTTATTCTTTCCACGATCAACGTGTAATGAGTTAATATGTAATGGATATAAATGCATGGAATTGTCTGAGAAATTCCTTACTTCCTCCTGCTTAGTCCATAAAATGAGTCGCCTATTTCATAGCATCTATTTAAAAAATCCTTTTAAAGAATTCTACATGTTTCACTTTTCCACAAACAAGGCCTCCCATAGGTCTTGACAGAAAGGGACCCCGTGTTTGCTTTCATGGTCTCTTGTATGAGCAGTTATAGGGGAGTGTGTCCATCAAAAAATGGTTTGTATTTATTGGGAAAAGACTTTGAAATGTCTGGCACTTGAAAGTGAGATAAAAATATATTACAGAAAAAATATATTACAGGAACACCAATAGCAAAAATTATACAGGCAAAGTAAGTATTTCAGTCCTGAGCATTAGTTCTTCATGACTTTCCTTTGGGCATTGATTTCTTCTGGTCCTGATAGGAGTTATGAGCAAGCTTGGAAATCTGTTAGTGTTCCTTGTAGCACAGTGCCAGGCTGGCTCCAGCACATCCTCTGTGCCAAAAACAAGGGGACCCTGCCAGCAAGGCCTTTGGTGCTCTCCTGAGCAATTCCCCCAGGTTAATTTGTGCTGGAGAAGGGCAGAGAGTCTGGGGGGGCCATCAGCACCCTGTTTGAGCAGCAGCAGAGCATTGGTGTGCTCAGCTGACACGCACCAGTGGCACCATTAGCACAGAGAGCTGTGAAATAACATGCCAAGTGTGTCTTCTTGAAACACTTTGGACCTAATTCTCCTCTCATCTGTACTGATGTCTCTCCATGGACTAGAAGTGAAGATGCTCACGCTGTAGAAAATCAGGGAGGAATCACGGATGGCTGACTCCCTTGGTGTAACAATCTGCACGTGGAGGCAGAAATTTTTACTTTATTCTCCATTTCCAAATGTCCCTGGGAGTTTTGTTGTGAAAAGTCAGTTATGAAAATTGCGAGTGTGAGGAGGGGAATATGTCATTTGGGTTGTGATTTGCTGTTAATTAAACTTTAGTGTGACACATCCTTTATGTCTGGGGATTCCTGATTCTCATCTCAGTGGCCTGGTAGAACGGAGGAGCATCTCCATCGAGATCAATGCTCATTATTATTTTCCTCATTATCATCATGCTCCTCATCAGTATTTGTTCTACAACACTGGCTGTGGAACAGAAGCACAGGCAGAGATGACCTTCGCCTGCTCCTGTTCAAAACCTTTCATTTTTAACAGATAAGAGACTCAAAGGCTGGGGAGGGGAAAGTGACAGTGAACTCAGGACTTGAAAATTAGATTCAACCACTCAAAAGTGAAAATCAGCCTTTCTTTCCACTGCAAATGACACGATGAAATAATCAGTTTTCATGTGTTTCAACAGAGTAGTGGCACTCAGGCACAGGTTGAACCCCACACAGGGTGGTGATGGGTGTTATCAGGCAGGTTTTAGCTGTGTGAAGCTCAGGCATCTGTGCAAGAGAGGGACTCAGGGGTAGGTGAGAGTGGAGTCTGCCTAAAGAACAGGCAAGGTGGAGGAGGAGGTTGGTCAAATTAGTAAGTGTTCCTCAGACAGAGAAGTGGTGTGGAAGGTAAAGTCCACAGTGCATTGACCTGGTCATATTTGGTACCCTGAATGGGATTTTGAGAGTTGTTCTTCTTTCTCCTTAATTACAAGAGCATTGTTGTGGGGAAAATGCTCATTTTCCTGTCTCAGGCCTGAACCAGGTGACAGGGAGCCCAGCAGGACTCTCTTGCCAGCAGAAGCTCTTCCTTGGGGTGGGCTGATGTCAGGATGGGGAGCTTGGCCTCGGAGAAGAATCCCTGGAAACGAAGTTGAACTCCTGCTCAGCATCCCTGAAATAACCTCCTCAGACCCTCTCACGCTCACCACAGGGATACCATGGGCATGAAACACAGAGAAAGGACACACACTGCCAGAAGCATCAGGGAAACAATTCAGAAAGGTCATCCAGATGTGGGATGATGCAAATCCAGGGGCAGAAGAGCAGTCTGGAATCCCATTCTTGGCTGAAGGTAGGGCTGGAGAGAAGCTGTCAGGCTGTGGTTGCACAGAACTGCCAAGCCAGCCTGTCAGGGACCCCCAGAGGGTGACAAGCTGCCCCCTCTCATGTTGAGTGGTGTAACCTGGTGCCTTTGTGGAGGTGAATGGGCTGTGGCTCAGCCCTGCTGGAAATTGCTGATGTTTGACCTCTCCTGGCCCTGAACCAAAGTGTGTCCCCTTTGGGTGAGATCTCTGCTCCAAGCCTAAAGCCCTCCATGCACTCGAAATGGCTGCTGGGGAGGGGATTCACAAAATAGTTTCCTTTTGGGAAACCCCCTTTTATGGCAACAGGTGTGTTCTAGCAGTATGGATTTTCCAGTGGATTTTGTTGAAAGGCAGCAGGATTGTGCTGAGCAGCTGCTGGCACCCAGGGCTGGGTGTTGGGGCAGCTTTGGGGGTGGTGGATGGTCAGAAACAGCTTCTGCTGACCAGGTTGTTGGGAAAGCTGTGTTTGGTGCTTGACAAGTAGCAGGATGTTGCATATTTTTCATTATTAACTCTGAGTCCATGCAATTAGGGGTAAAGAAGAAAATAATATGTATTTATCTGTTATGTCTAGCAATAAAATAACAGTCAAGGGAAATATTGATCCCTGCCTTGACCACTCTCTCCAGTGGAAGGTGTCCCTGCCTGTGGCTGGGGGGTTGGAACTGGATGATTTTTAATGTGCCTTCCAACCCAAAGCATTCTATAATTCCATGTTAAAATAGGAATTTCCATTGTTTCACCATTTGTCAGTGCTCTGCATGTGCTGGAGTTGGCAGTGTATCTTACCTGAGCATCAGCTCCACTGTCCCTTCCCTCCTTTCCACCCAAATTTACCTCTTTTTCCCTCCCCGTGGGTGATGAGGAGGAATGTCTGCTGGATGGATAGAAAGGGCAAGATGCCTTCTTGTGACACCAGGAAGAAAACGATCCAGGGAGTTACAGACCACTAAGCCCTTCGTTTGTACCTGGTAAACTGGTTCAAATGATAAGAAAAAAAAAAAAGGAAACATTTGGGAGATGCTGATAAGATCAGGCTTATCCAGTAGAAAGGTAGTGTAGGATGTGGCTGGAAGTGATAGGGAAAGCCTAGGCTTGATGACCCAGCAGGTCACTTACAGTCTTTCACTCCTAATCTCTTAGAAGTCTTTGAACTAGTCAATAAGAAAGGAAGAGAGAGGAACTGGCTTATCTCATTTATTTACGATACTGAAAGGTCTTTTGCAAGGCCTCTCGTAGAAGACAGGCAGAAAGACAAGGTAGGCGGGTGAAAGGGAAAAATAGAGTCAGGAATCAAAACCTGAAGCAAAGATCAGGTATAAGCAGGCAATTTTCACCACTGCAGAGGGTTAAACCAGGGGCTCCTTGTGTGTTCCTAAGTGCTGTATCAGGTCTTTGATCTGGGATGAGTAGCTAGGTTTGTGGGTAGCAAAAAGCCACTGAGGTTACTCAGCCCTAGGGAAGGCAGTGAGGAAGGTCAGAACAACCTAAACAAGCCAATAAATACATGACATAACCTCCAAAAAATGTTCAGTGTTAATGCATGGCTTTGGCCCACCCTGCGGTTTCAGTTTGAATTTGCTGTGGCCAAACTAGAAATAACTTCAGTTCAGCAACCCATGTAGGAGAAGATCCTGTTGGAGCTGCTGGGGGAGAGGAGGTGCCCTCCCCAGTGATAACCTCCCAGGAGGGTGTGCACTTCAGGAACAGCTGTACCAGTGCCTTCAGATTCGGATTATTGATCCTTTTTCAGAAGTACATTAGGGTTAGAGAAGTGCATACAAAGTGTTACCTTATCAGAGTAGTCTCACTAATGAAGGAACCCAAATTAAGTGTACCAGTACTGGCATTTAAATTCAATTTTCTCCCTCCCTTTAGACTGCATCTTGTGTCTTTTAAATAGCCACGCCTGTCTCTCTGTCCTAAATAAAATTTCGAAGAAGAGTTAAAAAAACCCCAAAAGATTTGTTTGCGTTCCCTGCTGCTCTGACTGTCCCAGCTGAGGGTGTTCCCCACAGGGAGTGAAAAGACCACCCCACCTCTGAGCTGATGGAGCCTCCTGCCTCCCTTCCATTCCCTTCCCATCCCTCTGCCTGTCCCCAGCACTTTTTCTGCTAGAGAACAACCTCTGCATGTCCCTTTTAAAGCCAGGGACTGAAGTCCTGGATGTTGCTAATGAGCAGAGAGAGCCTTTTAAGGGACTGAAACGTTGCATTGTTATGATTTGGGAAACAAAAGCTGAATAAGAACTGTAACACTTAACTATGGCATCCCACTTTATTTTTCTCTAATGCAGGCTAAGCTGCCTTACAGCAATCTTTTAAATGTAATGATTGAGACTATTATAGGAAATACTATACAAAGCAACATTTTTTTTGCAGCCTAAATAATAAGTAGGGCAAGGTTTTAAATGAGGCTAGAGTAATGAATGCTGTACAATAATTTTGATGATAAATTTCCCCGGAGGATAAAGTGGAAGAACAGAAGCAGGCTGTATTTAATCATGCAAAGTTAAAGGAATGCAGACCAACAAATATTTATAGAAATGGACGGATTTTCTAACCTTTTCTGAGATATTCTTGCCCTTTTCACCTGAGAGACCTAGCAGGAATTCAGGTCTTTCGGTGTGTAATAATTAGGAGGAGGAATTGATCACATAGGGTCAAGTGTTTCTTTGATGTAGAGCACAGAAATTCCTGCTTCCTTGCAGGCTGGAGGACTCAAACAGTAAGACATTTGTTTTTCACAGCTATTTCATTCATCAGTGAGTCTGAAAAGCTTGCTTTGAGCAGATCCCCAGCATGGGATGACATATTCTGCAGCTGCTCTTCACCTAGTGCTGACCCAAGGAGGTGTGTCCCCTCTGCAGAGCAGGGCACTGTGTGGAGACACCAATTCCCAGAGCAATAGAGCTGCCTTTGTGCAGTCCTGTGTGCAGAGGAAGAACAGGCCTGTGAACTGCATTGCAGAGATGAGATCCTTCCCTGTGCTGAGCAAGCTCAAGGTCTTTGCCTTGTAGCTCCATCACTGGGTACCTGCCTGTACCAAAGGCCATCCATCCTCCTCCAAGCTGAGGCTCCTCAGAGATGGTGCTTCTCACCTGTAGTTTCTTCTGGTCTCTGCTGTTTGTCTCAAGGAAACAAGCACAACCTCAAAAACTAGGAGACAGGAAAAAAGCCCCCACTGACATCTGTCTTGGCCCGTTCCAGGTTGTTCTGCACAGGCACACGTGGTTGTGGTAGAGTTAGACAATCGCTCTGTCAAGGGTTGGGTTGGGTTGCTTTGTGCATTTTTCTTAAGGATGGTGTGTTTTAGTGGACTTTAACTCAACCCATAACAATATTCACTCAGCAGAAGCAAAAACCTGAAGATTCCTGTTCTGCTGGTCAATACTTAAAGCACGTATTGATTTCCAATTTCGGTGTTAACTTTTTAGCTCTTAGAAGTGCTCTTGATATCAATTTTCACCTTGCCCGATGTTCATTATGTGCTGAATGTTATGACAGCGAGTAAGCTCCAATCCCATCTGGAGAGACAATTAGTTCGAGTGACTTCAAGATTGCAACGTGCAAAGATTTACTTGTCCTGTGTAAGCATCGTGGGAGCATGAAATATCTCTGTTTAAGGCAGTGACCTGAGAAATGCCTTCATTCTGGCCTGGCACGGCCTTCCCCTAGTTTCTGGGTCTGTGTAGTCATCTCTGAAATCATAGAATAAACTAATAAATAGCTCTGTTTATTAGGTTCATGTCGTTTCAGCATAATAATTCATAGGCAGTGAGCACGAGGTGCTGGGCTCAGGTTTCCCGGGGCTCTGGGCTTGGTTGAAGCAATAAGACACACACGATGAGCAGTGTGATTATACCTCCAGTAGTGTTAGGAGCCACAAGGTCAAAAGGCTCAGTGACTTTAACTACCTGAGAAGTGCCGTGTAATCCCCTGCAAATGGGCTGTCTCCAATGTCTTATTGCTGTATCAGAGAGGGAATTATTTCTTTTTAAAGGCAGCCACATGAATTCCCCCTGTAATTGGCACAGGGCTGACATCACTGCCTGCCAATCAGAAATCCTCTTTGTCTTGGATTTTAACACCTTAATTTCAAGTTCAGGTCATCGGGAAAAAAAAAAAATAAAAAAAGGATTTTGTTAAAATGATGTTTTATCCTCTTTGTGCTCTGAGTCCCATCTGCTTGCTTTGTTCTCTGTGTTGTGTGTTATGAATTGCTGTGCAGTAGCTTTTGTGTCCTCATCAGGCACTAAACAGTGAGTGCCAAGTGTTTGCTGAGCTGGTGACATGGGAGCCATGGCCTGGCTTGTGGTGCCTGGAACATTCCTGAGGCTCAGAAATTCCAGGGAGCAAGGGCAGGGCATGGAAACACCTCAGCATGTGGGGCATCATGGCTGGGATTTCAAAATCAATGTGTAGCCATCAAATTCTTTCAGCCTAGCACTGTCTTCTCCTTTTTATTGGCAAACATAACCCCAAAATAATAAAATCATCCTGATTTGCAGTTATTGTTGATGAAATAAGTACACATAGGTCACAGCTTCACTAACCTGAGCAGATGAGGAGTGGGCCATAGGGATGCTGTTTATCCTGGTGATGGTCAAAGGACAGGAGGCAGGTGCTGCTGTTTGGGAAGGGGCATGAGGGATCCCAGATGGAGAGATTTTCCCCTTGTTTCTCCCCACTTTAAGCCCCAGCAGAAGGGAAGATAAAGGCACAGCCCCCAGGAAACTCTCTGGTTTCATGGGCTCCCAGCCAGCAGCTGCTCCTTCAGCAGGGGAGAGGAAAGCCTGTGTGGAATCCCATGCTCTGGCCCAGAGAATGTTTTTCCTTTGGGAAAATGGGAACAGATGCCAAAGGTCATGACTTCTGTGCATCTTGGTCTGCCCATGGGTGGGGTGAGGGCATCTGCCAAAGCCATGGTCAGTGGGATGCTGTGGAAGTTGCTGCTCAGCTGTAATGGGGTTTAGGGACAAAGCAAGAGGAATCATCATCCTGTTAGAGGACAAAAATTTGACAGATAGTTTTAAAGGCTTGGAATAAATCTATCTTCATAACCTGACTGCTGGGCTTTTTTCCTTAGGTATGTTACAGAGGTAATGATACCTCTACAGTGAACTCAATTAACCTTCTGCAGCCTTCTGTGTGACAGGGGATCCTAAATCTTTTATTTTATGAGTGCCTGTGCAAGATTTGAAGCTATTCTGAACTTAGCATTAATAAATGCCATTTCCTAATTGGTGCCCATTTGTTTGTTTCTTTCCAGTGAGAAGGACATGGTGGCTGTGAGTGGGATGTAGTGTTCATGGTTGAGAAGAGATTTCCACACCGGAGTGAGGTAACTTTTGATTTTTATTATTGAGAATCTGATGCTCTGTGTGGCTGCCTTTGGAGTTTCCATTGTTCAGTGATGTTTTAACGTGATCTTAAGGAGTTTAGCTTTGGATCTCTGCGTTGTTTTGTATAAATGGACATCCATTGCCAGTAAGAATGATGTGACTTTCCTCTGTCTGATACCCAGTGCATTTTGAGTGTCCTGTGGGAAAACATAGAGGAATTAAAACCTGTGTATTTAGGCTTCTGTGGCTCAGTTTCCCCCCAAATCTCCCTTCTGCTCCGTGATACATCCTAGTAGGTGCACATCCCATCAGGAGACTCAGCAGGGCTTGCCCCTGCCTGGCTTCTGAGATGTTTGCATGAACACGTGCTATACAGAGCAAAATGTTTCATCAGGGAGGGAGCATGTCAGCAATAAATGAGAAAACAAGAGAAATGGATGATGCCCCATAATGCATACCCTATAATATAATCATTGTTGTTTGATAAAAGAGACACTTGGAGCAACTCTCTGTGCCTTGCTAGGTATGTCTGGATTTATTATTCAAAAAGGCACAATCAAATCTCTTCATTCCGTTGACAAATGGGAGCTATTCAATTCCGTATCTGCCTCTTATTTATAGCATATAGAGGGGTGATTTATATGCTGGCTGCAGATCTTCCAAAACAGTTTTAATTAGCAGCATTGGCTATTAGAATGAGAGTCCTTTAGCTTCCCTGTCATATGCATTCCCTTAAAATTGAACAGGAATCTTACTCTTTGCCAGGCAATGCCCCTGTATTTTTTTATAATTCCAGCAAGAAAAGATGTGTGTCCTTTAGCAGCTCAGAGGCTGCTTCCCTGTTTGCAGCTCCAAGGGGCAGGCAGGGGAGCTTGGGGAAGGTAATGCCATTTATTGCTGAGCCTTGGGGAAACGGGGCAGTCCTTGGGGCACCAGCACTCCCAGCACATGGGAGCTCCCAAATATCATCAAGGACTCGGTTTGGAGAACAAAGTGAGCTCCAAAGCCACCCTGGCCAGTTGCTCAGGCTGCCAGCACAGGGGCATTTCAGGAGTCAGCTCTGGATTCCTGTGCTGGGAGCAGGATGGCTGGGAGAAGGCAGGAGCGCCCTGTGCTGCGGATGAGCGTTCACGGCGTTGCTTTTGCTGTGTGCATTGTCTGAGGGTGTAAGTGAACATTCTCCTAGCTGTTCCCTTATCCACAGAGCTGCTCTGGCTCCTGGGCTAATTGGTACCCCTGAGGTACAGAGCAGAGGCAGGCACAGCACGGGGGGCAGCTCAGGAAAGGCACTGCTTTGAGTCTCTATTATTTTCACGCATCTGATAGGAATGTGATCCTTTTGAGACCTCAGCCTATCTGTCAAACCTGAGATCAGCCAATAGGTTCAAAAGTTATTTGGGGAAGCAATGACTGACAGAACAATTGCACATCTTTTGTTTTTTTTCCTGAGAAACCAGGCTAAAAAAGCGCAGGAAACATAAAGAGTATTTTTTGTGCTTTATGCGGTGTGTGTCGCATGCAGAATGGTCTGTTGTTATGCCTCCACTGATCTTTTTTTGACATAAGCAATGCAGTCATTCTGTCTTTGCATCAAATAAGTCTTTGTACTACTTGTCACCAGCTCACAGTGTCTCTGTATGTGTGTAAACTCGGTGTTTGCTACATCCCCTCATGACAACTGTGCTGCTGCTGCAGCTGGGTGGTTCTGCTCCCTCTCTGGATGCTTTACAGCAGCTCTGTCAGTGACATTTACTCTGGAGAGTAAGGAAGCCTTACAAAATCTGAAGGTGGAGGTTGAAAGTAATTTTAAAAGACAGGACATGAGTAGTAGACCTGAGCACAGGTGCTCGGTGGCTCTGCCTGCCTTTCCCTTGGAGAAGGTCAAGGGAACAAGGCACAACTGAGAGAGAGGAGGCTGGATGGAGTTCATCACTGCCCTGCCAGCGTGGTGTTCATGGTTCTTGGGAGACTGATGGGAAAAGGAGGAATTAGGAAACGAGGACATAAAAAAATCCTGCCAGGACCAAGCCTGAAATGAATGTGCTCGGAAGGCAAGAATGGAAATGATTGCTGCGGTTTGGAATGGGGAGATGATGGGCTCTGCATCTGGGACAGCAGCACATCCACGGGTAATTCACAAGTGTGGGGGAAAGTCACAGTTCTCTGGCTTTAGGATTTTAATCTACAGAAGTTCTGGACAGGTGTTATATTTCCTTTTTTAAGCATGTTGGTTAAGGAAGCTTTCAAATTGTTAACATCTTGAGTCCTGTCTTTGAGCCAAGTGAGCAGTAGTTGGTGAGCTGTCTTTGGGTATTACACTAAGTGCTTTTCTACTGCAATTCTAATAGAGTGCAGGGCTGAATTTGATGGTGCTACCTATTAGTGATTAGAAAGTGAAAGGCTTTCAGTGTCTGTACTGTGGAATTGACTCTGATTGATAGATCGGGCATTATGCATTTCATAATTTTTAAATTCTGCCTTGAACTGATGAGATTCCCTCCTAAAATTCCTCTTTTCCCCCAATGTTTTGAAAACATTGTAATGGTGTGAATTGGGAAAGAAAAGAAAGAGGGCAGAGAACATTTTTGCTCATAAACACTTAAATATTAACTTGTGCATTAGTCAGTGGTACAGGCTGAACTCTGCTGGAGAAAGGTACTTCTAAATTACAAAAATATTAACACTGTAATTATTGAGCATGGATAATAGTTATGAATTATGGATCAGTCAGGTTAGCAGAGTCACGGCTGCCTAATGGAGAAAGGTATGATGGGAACACGTGGGATGATGATTGAGGATTCCCTCGTAATGTTTTCATGTGCTCTCCTCAGCAAAGGGAGCTGCTGCTCCTCTGCTGGGCCCAGAGAGCTGGGAAAGCTCACAGAGGGCTGGAGCATCCCTGACTGCTCTGCAACAGGACAGTCTCTGTGCCACTGTGGCTTTTTGGTGTCCAGCCCAGCTGGAAGGCCCTCGGTGCTGAACTCTGGGTGACACTGTCACCCACTGTCACCACTGAAAAGTCCTGGCGTGCTCCAAGGCACAGAACCTGTGATGGGAATGGCTGGCACTTGTAAACCTTGTGTTCCCCCTCTATGTCACCTTGAGATCCCATTGCCTCCTCTCAGTTCCCCTCACTGGAAATAAAGTCATGTCATACCTCTGCAACATGTTTTGACATCCACAAAGGGAAAGTGCAAGCTCAAAGCACTCAGAGAACATCCTACTGCCAAGTGACTCCAAGAGGAGCTCCAGCAGTGCTCACTGTTAGAATATATATGTTTTTGTCTGTGGCTGGGGGTTGCTGTGGCAAGAGGTTCTGCTTTATTCCTCTCCAGATGTTGGTGTTAACCCACAGCTGCTCTTCAGTTTGTATCTACCCAGCTTCTTACTTTTTCTCCAGCCACATCTATTTTCTCCAGACAAACTCAGGATTTTTTTTTAACTTCATTTTTTAGGGGAGGGCTGCAATATATTTGAATTGTTTGCCATAAACTTTTGAAATTCAGTGACCTTTGTTAATCAGGAAGGAGTTTTTTTTTAGGTCTACAGGCAGAATTAATCAAATGTAAACTGTTTGCTTTAAAAAGTCTCTTACTGGATGTGGGATTTCACAGGTAGCCAGGGAAAGGTCAGAGGCTGGAGGCAGAAACTGGGAGCAGCTGGAGAGTGCTGCAGGAAGACAAACCTTCTCAGAACAGGTTCAAAAGTAGGGAGAGACTTATGCTAACACATGGCATTGGGGAGAGCCCCTTGTGTTTGAGAGACTGGCCTCAAGCCAGAGATCTACAGTACCTAAGGACACAATACACAGAGCAGCAGTGTGCTGTTGTGCCATGCTCACATTTGCTTGCAGTATTCCCCTGGTTCAAAAGCAAGTGTTTGTGCTTTCAACAAAATGTTCCTTGGTCCTGTGAAGTCCTCTGTGGCTTAAATAAGCCATGAGAATTTTGGGTAAGTTTGCAGGCAGCTGCTGGCATTTGTAGCTGGTGGTAAAATCCCTTCTCCCAGGCACACAGGGGACCCGAGTTCCTCTCCCTGCCACTCCCAGCTCTTGGTGAGAGCTGTTTATCCCCAGGTCCACCTAAACCTTCCCTGCACCTTCCCCTCCTGCTGCTGAGAGCCAGTCCCAGGTTGTGCCAAGGAAGGACATCCCAAGGCTCTGCTGCCTGCCCGTGGTGTTTGATGTCTGGGACTCAGGAGGTTGGATGCAGTTCATCCTTATGATTGCAAAACTGGGTGAATCAAATGTTACCATCAGCATCCTGGTGTAGATGTATCAACAGCTGCAGAAGGAATGCTAGGGGCTGTAGGGATTTTCTAGACATCTAGTTGTGTGTTCTGTACCTTTGTGTCACACCTTGGAAGTGTATTCCCCAAAGAAACTCTTTCCCAGAGGCTCCCTAGGCTGAAACAGAGCTTTTGGTCCTGTTGGGCAGTTCATGGTCAGGGTAGTGGCAGGTGGCTCCAGAGCTGCCTGTGCAGACCCCCAGGGATTGAGGAAACTCTCTCCCATGGGTGGGCTTTGTGTCATTGCTAACCATGCTTGATGAAGTTTAAACTTGAGGGATTTCACAGTATAATAACCTCATATCTCCTCCTGCCTCTGTAGCAGTGATTATGGGGACCTTCCAGCTCTGGGTTAAACCCATGGAGGAAAGAGAGTTCATGGAGAAAAGGGCAGTTGTCAAAAGAGAAGGACAGTCAGTGTCATTGTTACCCTACAGGCTGCAGTGTCTTGGTGTACGGGGTCCTTGCTAAGGAAGGTCTTTCCCTGAATTTTAGAGGATTCTGCCACACCCCTTAATGTGGTTTTATTGTGTTTTGCTGTACTCAGTGGTGGTTTTTACCTGCGACCCCTGGTGTGCTGTGTCTCAGTGAGGCTGATTTGGGGAGATGTCTCACAAGTCAGGTGCACTGCAGGGAAGTCTTTGGTTTCCTACCATGCAGCTCTGTTGAACATTCACCCCCTGTAGGTTCTGCAGACGATGCAGTGGAGCAGTTCTCAAACTTGCTTTCAAATTTTCATCATTCATTTGCAGAATAATTGCATTTTGTGTGACAGGGAAGCGCATTTGGAGAGTTTCCTTCACAGAATGTGAGGGGAGTTTGCAGAACTTCTTTTTCCATGCAGGGAGAGGACTCCTTCAGCACTGGTGGAGGGAGGGAGATGCCACCCCACAAGCCACCCATTTTTGCAATGTATGCTCTTCATTAGGGGTGTATTCAGAGCCTGATTTTGGGACCTTGCTCCAGGATGGCTCAGAGCCCAGGGGCTTCTCCAGGCTTACCCTGCAGCAGCCAAGTGTGGACATTGCTCTTTGTCCTGATGATTAAAGAACAGAGTTTTCACTTTAAAGAGTTCACTCCCCAAAAACGTTAATGGAAAAGTTATGGGCTAGAAACATTTCCATCCCATCCAGAACACACAGAAAGTCTGGATATGAATGATTTAAAGACTGTGGGAAAGCATAAAGATGTTGAGGTGAATTTACTACTTTATTCAGTGCATAGACTGTGTGAGGGGTCTTCAGTATGAATTAAAGAAAGGTTCCAGTCATGAGATATTACAGTTTAATTCAGACATTAGTACAGTCAGGGAGAAGACAGTAATGTATTGCACAACGAGATAGGATTTCCATACTGGATTGCACCGGTGATCTATATGGACAGTGCTGTGTCTGTCAGGAGGAATAATGTGCTGGAGGATAATGGGCAGCTGAGGAAGGATTTACCTGGAGCAAGCTCTGTCTGCTGGTGGCTGGCTCACGTCCCAACCCTAGCTGTGAGAGCTCATTGTTACAATGTCCGACTGCATGAGAGTGAGGATGTTCTGACCTTCATCAGCCTCAAGGCATTAATGAATCACCTACCTTTGCTGCTTGTTCCCATCAACCAGCAGCAAGTTCTGCAGGACAATGTGTTTAAAAACATACAGAACTTTTTGTAAAGGCAGTTTGAAATGGGATGCTGCCAGTCATCTATTGCCACATGCTTGTCCTGAGGAGATGGTACATTACAGTGCCCATGTGGCCTTCATTAAACCACTCGCCACTCAACTATACCAACCCCCCATCAATTTTTATTCATCCCTTCTCCAAATGGAAGAAGGTACCAGTTTTATTTTCCTCTGTTTTTTTTCTTTTTCCTCTTTGAGGTCAGGTGTGCCAGTTTCAGTCAAGGCTGGATAAACTTCCTAGCTTGGTATTTTAAGTGTAATTTCTCATTCTAGTTCTTTCTAGGTCTTTGCCTTAACTTGTGACCACTTCTGTTTACAGACCCATGACTATCCTG
This sequence comes from Xenops minutus, assembly GCA_035221455.1. Taxonomy (NCBI): domain Eukaryota; kingdom Metazoa; phylum Chordata; class Aves; order Passeriformes; family Furnariidae; genus Xenops; species Xenops minutus. The sequence goes on from JAWWEE010000004.1 coordinate 3,455,865, forward strand.
GAGCTTTTATTTCTCCTAGAAAACATGGCAGAACTAGAAGTGGCTGAGGAAGAAGAGCGCTGTCCCTGTGCGATGTGTGTGCTGGAAAATTTCTTTGAGCCTTCTGGAGACTTTCTTCCCCCCTGATTTTTTTTTTTCCAACTTAACACTGAAGTAAACCCAGGGCTGTGTCTCTTTTCCATTTTTCAGCTGAGAAAGCTTTGCACTGTGTGTTAGAGAGGCCATCAACCCGGGGTCTATTGCACATCAGCGCTCCGCCGGGGCTTTGCTGCTCTCTTTAGGAGCAGCATTCCCAGAGCCGTGCAGGGAGGAGCACAGGGAACAGATGGGCCAGGAAAGTACCTTGCTCTCGGTGGGGCTGGAGAATGAACTCATTATCCAGCCAGTGGTCTGTCACACCAGGCTCATTTACCAGCGGCTGGTGTGAAAAGCAAACCCTGCAAAAGCAGTGCCTGGCAGGGCGTGAGCGCAGCGAGCAGCTTGTTGGGTATGAGGGATAGGGAGGAAACCTGGGAAGGCAGAGAGTTACAAACAGGTATCAAACAGCTTCACAAAAATGGCAGAAATCCTGGCTTTGGGGACTTAAAAAAAACGTCACGTAGAGAGGAGCCACTTTTCAAGGTTGGCTCTGAGAACCTCCCGTTTCCTTAGGTGGTACCTCCTCCAAGTGTTTCCTAAAAAAGCCATAAGGTATTAACAAAACCTTCTTCAAAAACATGATGTTCAAACAACCAAAGAAAAAAAAGGACCCAAACTTCCTAGGTTGTGTTAGATTGAATAGGTAACCAGACAGGTTTCCATCTTTCTCCCCTTCAAATGCTGAGTGGGAAACACCTCTGTGCCCCGCTTGGCTCAGCCTCCCCTGCTGGACATCCTGCTGAACTCAAACCACCTGAGACATGGAACATCTTCCTCCTTATTCTTTCCCTGCTGGTCAGTGGGGAGCACACTCTGCTAGAAGCAAGGTGCAGTTTTGAAAAGCCAGAAGAGATGAAAGTCTGGGATTTAGACAAAGGAATTGTCTAAGAGTTTTGGGGTTTGGCTTAGTCATTCTGGTGAAGGATGGAGGATTGCAGGAATCCTCTGTAGGACTGCATTGGTTGTTGCTAAAGATGGGGAAATTTTTGGCACTGGTTTATTCAGAGGAGTCTAAAAAATGTCAGAGCTGGCAGCAGTCTTGGACAGGGAAAGTGAGGGGTGGGAATGCTTTTGTTTATTTGTACTAAAATTCATGAGGAGTGGGGGGAAATTATTGTCTCTGGGTTACACTGTGAGTTTGTAAGTGTGTGACTGATAGTGTGTTAATAGTATTAAGCTCCCTGCTTCAATATTATCATTGGGAAATCTGGCTGGAAGTTGTTTGACTGCCGTATAATCCCAAGATTTATGCAGGCAGAGCACACAGTGTGCACTGGTGTCGTGTGGAGTGGGGAGAGCCTCATCAAGAAAACCCCCCCACCCAACCCCAGTAACTCTCCTATGCTGGGAAAAGCGGGAGGACACTTCAGCTTCGAATTAGGCAGGATTTTACATATTTAAAATGCATAAAGACGCCAAAAATACATCCCCACAGGCTACGGCTGGGCTGGTTTCTCTTTGCCAAGCTCGTACCTGGCACAGCTGGCACGTAACCTTTGCAGTGGGTGACGAGGCTGGAGGCAGCCAGATGTTGCAGCAGTGCTGGCCGTGCCCTGTGCATCCTGTGCCCGTGCAGATGGTCCTTTGGAGCCTCTCCCTCCCAACGCCCCGTCCCACCTGTTGGCACTGACGGGACGTCTCCGAAGAATAGCCCAGTTGCCAGGGAGAGGGAGACAAAAAGATACAGCAGCACTTCTGGCTGTGAAACAAGGCAAGCTGTGTGTAGTGCAGAGCAAGGAAGCCAACAATTAGGGCTCTCTCCAGAGCAGGAGCTTTCTGTCCAGAATCCATTCTGGTAATTCACCGGATTGCAGCATGTATGGAATTACTGAGGATTTTTTCTTTAATGAGAGGGATCTTCTGTCCTGAGAAAAACGAGTTGATGCTGAATTGGGTTTGGTTCTCCTCCTGCACGCTCAGCTTTATACAGAAATAAAAAAGGGCAAGAAGAACAAATTGACTCTGGAAGCCACCTCTTACAAGCCTGGCTTCAGTTCTGTCCTATAGAAATGAGCCTCCCACCCACACAGAGCAGTTGAAGTGGACAAGCCCCTTTGCAGAGGCAGCTGCAGAGTTGTATTTAGAGCAGTTTCAGAGGGGTTTGCAGCAGATTGAACCCGTGCTGTGTCCCATGGGGACATCTCCCTGCTGCCTTTGTCTGGACCAGACACTCCCCCCTGCACCTCCTCTCCTACCTTTGTCCTCGCAGCAGGAGCAGGACTGCTCTCTGATCCCTTCCAGCACCAGCACAGGTCAGGGTGGCTTCAGGCTTTCATCCAGAGCTGAAAATAAACCCAGAGTAAGCTCAGACCTCAGTGTTATTCACATCACTCCACTCTGCAGGTGAAAGAAGTGTCTAGAAGTGAGATGGAAAGCTGTGGGAACATCACTCAGCACATCAGGCTTCACTGCTTCCATTAATGGGCTGTGGGGAGTGTGCCAGGCTGGGCAGTGAGCTGGTACAGGTTGGCTTGATGTTCCTCACCTCACAAGGACCACACTGACTCCCAGCAGGAAGAAAATAAAGTAGGAGTTATTTTCCCCCAATAAATCATACCTTGCAGTTGTAAAATGGAGTGCTGGCTCTAGCTGACGTTTGAGTTGGTGTGGTTGGGGAGCAGCAGAGCTGTACAGCAGGGAGTTTGTAAGGCAGTGCACCACGTGGACTGTCGCAGCTCTTTAAGGAATAGCACTGGATCATGAAAAATATTTTGCAGGCAGGCACTTTGCAAACCCTGGAAAGTGTTTTACAGATTCTTCTGCAGAGGAAGTTGCCATTCAGTAGCATGGTTTATTTATTTTGTTTGGCTTTCTTGGGTTATTAAACATGGTTTATTGATAGAGTGTGCTTTCTAGAGAAACATCTGCATACATGTTCTTAAATAAAACACGCAGGACTCTCTGGGTGCTGGGTTGCTGTTTGTGTGGGGTGGGTCCTGTTTGGTACCAAGAGGCAGCTCCACGGGGTTTGTAGGAACTCTGGAGCTGTGCATGGAAGTGCTCAGTGGGCAGCTGAAGGGAAGAATCACAGGATGGGTGAGGTTGGAAGGGACCACAGTGGGTCATCTGGTCCAACCTCCCTGCTTAAGCAGGGTCATCCCAGAGCACATGGCAGAGGATTGCATCCAGATGGTTCTGGAATACCTCCAGTGAGATATTCCGACTCCACAAGCTCAGAGCTGAGCTGATGTCTCTGAGCTTGTGCAGAGAGGTGCCTGTGGCTCACTGTGAGCCCAGTCCATGGCTGCAGGTCTCTGGCCACCCCTGTTCCACCACACAGCTCCTCTTTTGCTGCAGCCCTTTCACAGTCGATTTTAGTGGTGAATCCAGAAGGACTAACTCTACCTGTAATCCTTTCAAGCACAAGCATGGAAGGGTCTTGCTAGTAACCTTGTGTCATCAAAAAGTGTGAATTTGTGCATCTATGAGTGTTTGTACCATCTGTTCCCTTTCCTGCAGCACAGGGTGAGGTTTTTGTCTCTCTGCTCAGTTCCAAACAGGTATGAGTGGTGCTGATGTTCACTGTGACATAGTACAGTTTGCACAGGTTTTCTCCACTGGAACATACCAATACATGGGCAAAATGCAGGCAGAAATCTATTGTGATAATAAACACCCTCCTGCCTTCATCTCCTCTTGTCATCCTCTTAATTAAATTGATATTCCTAAGATGTATTCAATTTAGGATTTGTTCTTTTTCCTACTAAGAAGCCCAAGTAGAAGGAATTATGTGTGTAATGGTGTGGCCAACTGGCAGAGCTGTACAGAAATACAATTTCTGCATTTATAGGTAGGTTTTGTCCTAGCAATCTGCAAAGCAGCCAGTGGGCAAGGAAACCCTGCTTATGAGAGCAATTTCCCATGATTATTAAAACCCTGAAAGCTGAAATCAAATATTGCTAATCTGCTACTCAAAGTGCTTTGACGCAGAGCCATCCCAAGGCAAAAAGAGTGTAGTTTCAGTTATGCTTTGACTGTACTGCATTTTGAGAAAACTAAGACTATTATCTAGAATAAAAGTCTCCAATTGGTGTCACAGAATGAATTGAAAACTCTTCTGCTCTCCCTTGGCCACGTAGGATTGCTTGTCTGCACACACCAGCTGACTTCTCCAGAGCAGGTTGTCTGCAGAAACCTTCCCCAAAGGCTCAGGAGTGGTTTGGGGCATCAGAAGCCATCTGCAGCATGACACACGTTTGGCTTTTCCTGCAAACAGCTTCTGGGGCAGAGGGTTTCATCTGCTTGGCAGGCTGTGACATTCCAGGGAGGAAAGGCTCACATCTGGGCTGTGCTCTTTGCAAAAACACAGCAGAATGCTGGCTTGAGCACCCACAGGGTGAGGTGGGAATGTGTTTCCAAGGATACTCAGGAAAGCCACCCTTTCCAGGCAATTCTGGTGTGCAGTGTTGGAGGTTGGTAAAGACTCTGGAGTTTCACAGGCTAATGCATCGACACCCTGCCAGCTGGGTATCCAAATTTCACGTCTTCCAATTGCATCACTCCCTCAGTCGTTGCAGCTCCAAAGAGAAGCCCAAGGGCTGCTTTGTGCAATCATTGATTCAGTCAGGATGCAAATGAGGTCCTAGAAGTATATATTTAACGTGGGACAAAATTTACACGTATAGATGGAAACCTTTCAGATGCCAGAATTTTGTAGCTGGGGCTATTGTAGTTTATTAGAATGAGCTGTAGGTTTTGTGTGGCAGCATAATTCACAGTTCTCACATCTTGGCATTTCAAATAATTTTAATTAAGCACTAGATTTACAATTTGTTCCACAAGTAATACAGTTTGCTGAGATTACGCACTTTCTCTGTAGTTTTGATTTTACTACTGTATTCATTTAGCTCAGCAAATTTATAAAACTAATTAAAGCAGAAGTACTTTTTTGATTCAAATTGTGAATGAAAAACAAGGATCTAATGTAAAATTGTAATTGCAGAGAAATTAAGACCGATTGCAGCTCTATAGGTGTTTTATAACTTGTTTTTTTAAACTAAAGGCAATTATTTTTATAGCAGATTCTTGGCATGGTTGCATTGTTTTCATATTTTGAGATGCCAAGAGAGTGGGAGATTAGGATGCAATTCAGCAACACACTCAGACATGTCTAACATTAACCATGGAATCAGTCCTCATCGAATTCCCTGGATTTCTTGTTTGCTGAAGCACTTTGCTGATATGGAGGTACCAAAGCAGGCCATGCTGCTCCCTAGTTCTTCAGTCTTGTGTCACCCAGGGAGGGAAAAGCACCTTCCATTCCCAGGCCATCAGCATCTCCACTCTGGGGGTTTTTCCTTGTCTTTGGAGTCCTCCCATCCCGCTGACAGCCGAGCTTCGTTACGATACGGAGAGCGAGGAACGTGTAAGGCTGTTTGAACTCATTTGATGACATGCCATTGCAGGTTTAAACACCAATTACCACGTTTCAAGTGACAAATCTGGAGGGAAAAAAAGATGATCATTTAATAAATTTCTTATGAAGGCAAATGACTCGTACATAAATCAAACTGCTTCATTAAGGGGGAAACTCAGTCAGCTGAATCCAGAGGTGACACAGGTTAACTCCACAGTCGTGACACCAACTCTGGTGTCGTTTCTCCTGCGCTCTCGCGATGAGTTGCTGTTGCAGCAGTGCCTGGTGTCCCCATCCCCAGCTCTTCTGGCAGCAGTGGCATTTCTGCTGTCACCTTTCATAGCATCAAAAGCAGTCTAAATGTTAGGAGAAACTCATAAGCCTGTTTGTGACAGAGGTGGATTAAAGACTTCTGCTCTTTTTCCTGCGCACATCTCGTTCAAGCCGAAGTGCTCCCAGTGCCCCTGTGATATGTGACATTCACAGTCACCCTCCCACAGCAGGGTCCTGGTCCTGCTGTCTTCCAGATCCCAGGGACAGATCTGTCTCAGCTGATGTCCTTGCAGTGTGGTGAGCCTGTGCCTTTACCTTCATTCCTATCCCATGCCATCCTTGTGTTTTCTCTTCCTGCTTCAAGACTGATCCTTGCCCATCATTCTTAGTGGCAGCTGTGGCTGCTCCAGGGCAGCTCGTTTGAAAGGTGTTTTCAGGACCCACCTCCCACATCTGGGCTCTCATGGACCACCCTGCACACCCTTTTGGCTGTCCCAAAGACAGCAGTTTGGATTTTGGGCTATTTCACAAGCTGATGTGTACTTCTGTATTGTAAATACACAGAAAGAGGTTTTGGGGTGCTCTCGGAGTGGGATGAGCCATCCCAGTTGTTGTCACCTTGTTTGCAAAGGCCGTGTTCTTGTTTTATGCTCTGTGCTTTGGGAGTTTGTGAGCAACGATGGCAATGACAGGGCATACCAGCTGCTGTGAGAACATAAAAGAGCACAGCAAGGTTTTGGCCACAACAAAGGCAAAATGGGATAATTTTTCGGTGCCTTTGGAGCTTTTCGAATCGCTGAAGATGCAGCAAAGGTTTTAAATAATCCCAGTGAAGAATTTACTCATCCTTCTGACCCCATATGGTTCTTCCCTGTGTGCAGCCTGACTCTCTCTTCGTTTACTTATACCTTGAGCAGAAAGAGGGCAGGCAGAGAAAGGCAGCACGAACACCAACCCACCATATGTTGTGTCTAATGATTGAGAATAGTGGGTGTGCACATCGGTCTCCTAACGTATTCCATAGGCCAGGGGCCTGTGGCACTACAGCTGTTGTGCTTTTATTTCCCCCCTATCCTCCCCTCCACTGCTGAAATCCGCAGCCAGGACGTTGAGGATGCTGTTGCTGTGATACGCCTTTGGAAGACATCTCTTCTGCGAGGATGCAATTGCTGCCACTTACTCCCCTCCGAGTTACACAGCCCAGTGCCAGTGCCAAGTGGCAGGGAACCGTGGTTGCGATGGGGGAATTTCATGTTTTTTTCCAAAACTCCAGCATTAAATACTTTTGTTCTCATTCCTGTGGAAGAATCCGTCGCGTTTTCTGGATCTGGGGCTGGTCCCAGCGCACTGCTGCTTTTGCACGTGGATGTATGGCAAGGTGGTGACAAAGATCCGCAGTGGGAAGGGACAGTGGAATGGTGCTATTAGTTCATATTTTTGTAAAACGGCAGGAATTCAGAATACAGCTCTTCTAATGTCTCGTTCAAGCAGACAGCAACATTGAAACGTGTTTTATTTGATGCCTGAGAGACACGCTAGCATTTGTGGTGACAATGGGAATCGACTTGTATTCCAAACTCTTCAGGAGAAACACTGATAGCTTTATTCAAAAGAATGGCACTCAGAATTGCTGAATCCCAGAGCGAGGAAAGTTGGCGCCGTCATCTCAGTTCCATTTCCATGAACTAAATGAAGTCTGGGCCATGTGAGTCCTTTGGTGTGTCCCAGGGGGAGGGGGAATGCATCAGGATGTCCCAGCTCTGCTGTGGCCTCTTTTCTCCATTTTTAGTGGATATTTCACCCCCCCTTCTAAGGGGAGATTCCCTTCCCATGGCAGTGGGGTCAGAACTAGATGATCCCTTCAACCCAACCCCATCTAAGATTCTGTGATTTTTGGGGAGAGAAGTTGTCCCCCACTATGACTCTCTGAATTTCTAGCATTAGGCTGGCAGGGATGCTTCATGACCAGCAGTAAGAGGAGCTGGGCATTAAATACTTTATTAATCTGTCAGTGTTTATTTGTGACATTATTTGAAACAGTGGTGAATTATCTGGCAGCAGTGGAGCCCCCAGGCAGAGGTGACCTTGGGGTGAATCTTGGCCATTTCATTTTGCTGAGGGTTACGGGGAGGCTCGTTTCATTTTTATAGAAGAACTCTGAGGTCTCTGTATGAGCTCCACGAGAAGTAGCAAGATTCTGCTATTACATTAAATATAAGACCTTCTATGCGTTAAAATAAAGTGGAAGTCTGTGTTAAACTGGCACAAGGCAGAAATTACCCTCATATTCTAAAAGAGGCACTGATACCATGCAGAAAATAGTCTATTTGGAGATCATTCTGCTGATATTTTTCTCCACTATATCCTTTTTTTGGGGGGTGGGGGAGGAAAACAAGCTTTCGGTGGCTGAGGAGTTCATTTTCTCCTGCTGCTGCTTTTTTCATTGAAGTCATCATAATCCTCCATTTGTGACATCAGAGTCACTGGCTAGCGAGATAATTATGATTTCACAAACTGAAGATTATGACCTTCAAATGAGGAAGGCACAGCAGGGAGGACAGATTCCTAAGCAACAGCCATCAGATATTTGTGAAATATTTGCGAAAATGTCCTTGCAGTTTAAAAAAAAATGAGGGAGAGAGGGCAGGAGGGAAACATCCAAAAAATATTATCAGCAGAATGAGTTGCCAGCCAGCATTTTTTTCCCCCAAGTTTTCCATTTGGTGCCCATGATTCTCTAACCTGTCTCATTTAGCCTTAATGAACACGAGACATTTTTTTAGCATGCCATATGTGCTGTGGTCCTTAGGAAAAAAAACCCGCATCCAAATAACTTATTTTTTTATGTTCTGACTCTACCCAATCATAATTTACATTTTGCACAGTTTGATGCCCATCTGCAATGTCTTTACTATCAGAAAAGGTAATAAGAAAGGCAGGAAAAAACACCATAGGAACATGTTGAACGGCTGACACGAGAAAACCTGGTTGGAAGGCAATAATTTGTGTCCCTGTATTAATAAGCAACTTGGTAAATGGCTCCAGTGGTGGGGCCAGCTCCTGGATCAGCGATGGCTTGAGAAGAAGAGCCCCAGCAGTTGTTGGTGTGTCTCTTGGGGGTCTCTTGCTCTATCAGGAGGTGGCAATTGGTCCCCCCATGGCTGAGGATCAGCCTGAAAATGAGCCCTAAGTTGTGCCTCAGCTGGATCCTTGTTTGTAATTATGGGGCAGCTCCTTAATGACCACTATCTCTCCCTGTCCAAAGCTCCTGGAAAATATTCCATCCTGAAAAGGTGAAAAGCCTTGAAAGAACATCTGTTCCTCTTCAGTTTTCCTTGTCCTTCAAAATACTGAAACAAGGTATTTTAACCTTGGAGCTTGGCAGGAGGAAGGAAAAGAAGGAAGGAAAGGAAGGAAGGGAAGGAAGGAAAGGAAAGGAAGGAAGGGAAGAAAGGAAGGAAAGGACGGAAGGAAAGGAAGGAAAGGAAAGGAAGGAAGGGAAGGAAGAAAGAAAAGGAAGGGAAGGAAGGAAAGGAAGGAAAGGACAGGAAGGAAAGGAAGGAAGGAGACACCAAAGGGAGGACCCAGATTGCTCCAGGAGCCCATTTCCACCGTGGGACTTCCTGCCTCAAGATGATGCTGATCGACTGAACTACTCTGCATCCTCATGTTCTGCTGAGCACTGTGACACAATGACTGCAATAAACCATCACAGTTAATCACATTTAGAAAACAATCAGCGTTTTCCAAACAAAGCTCCAACGATCTAAATTAGGCACATAAAGCCACTGAAGAGCCCTGATACATCCAGGCCAGAGGTGTGGGCTCTCTGCAGCCACACCTTGGCTTCCCTGTGACCCCACCCAGGGCAGGATGTCAGGTAGTGTCTGTCAGGCAGGGCTCTGGTAGTGTCTCAGTTCCTGTTTTAGTTCCTAACACCTCTAAGGTCTATTTTTAACTTCAGTAACCTGAGTCAGAAAATATCCTGTATCCTTTGCCTGGAATGGTACCAGTTCAGGAATGTGTCATTTTGATAACGTGAGCTGACAGGAGCTATTACAGTCCAACGAGACCCTCAGTTACTTCATCCTGGATTTTACACAGTCACAATTTAAAATTGGCTGCAGTAGTCGGAGTGGTGCTTTTAGCATTTTCCAGCCTTTGTGCCAAGCTGCCGAGGGTGTGTGACTTACAGACTCCTTAAATTTAGCAGGTGGCTTAAGTGACCAAATAAAGCAGCAGCATTCCTTACTTATGTGACATGTAGAAGAGAAATTCCTGGTGTTAACATTAACTCCCAGTGCTCCATTGGGATGCAGGGAGTGATGAGAGGGTGGTACTGGAGGAGCACTGTGCACAGTCTGGCACATGGAATCATATAATGGAGTGGGTTGGGAGGGACCTTTAAAGGCTGTCTAGTCCAATGAGCAGGGACATCTTCAACCAGATCAGGTCGCTCAGAGCCTCATCCAGACCTTGAATGTTTCCAGGGATGGGGTTTCCACCACGTCTCTGGTCCCCCTGTGCCAGTGCCTCATCACCCTCACTGCAGAAAACTTCCTTATATCTCATCTCTATCAACAAGGGTGAGGCTGCTTTGTCAAAGCGTAGAGGAAAGACTTCACACTGGGCTTAAAAGTCAGGGTTTCTCCATAAGTCAAGATGCCCTCCATGCAGCCAAAGCCGTGTTTGACTCTCTTTTCTCTTCCTGTTACATATGGGTGTGGTATTTGCACGTGGCTGGGAGGTGCTCACGGTGCAGGTGATGTGCTGGGGATAGCTGAGAGCAGCCACAGCTGATGGGACTTCCACTTGGCCATGGCAATGCTGGAGCCTGGAATAGCCTAACTGTTGTCACGAGGGCTGCTCTGCAAAGCAGAGAAAGCAAGCTGTCTTCATGTGGCCAATTTTACAAGTCAGAAGCACAAATCCAATCCAAATCCTTCTGTCCCACTTGAATCCCCAGCAAACTGCTTGTGATCGAGATCCAGCCTAAATAACTATTTGTATAAAATATTTAGTGACTAATTTCTCGTTACAGATGCTTTGGGGAACGCTGTAAGCTGTTTGTGTAGACAATTGAAAAATTAAAAAGGGAAACTATTGAATATGTTATTCAGTGCATGGGATTTGAGCAGCTTTAGGAACTGCAGTGTTAAACCACAAGACAGGACCCTGCAGAACATCTGGAGTGTCTTTACCCATTGGTAGAGAATAAGGAGCAGCAGTGCCATGCTGGGTACCACAGGAACAAGTGGATATATCAAAACAGAATTAATTTAAAGTTATATCTTGAAAACGCTGCAGTTTGAGTGCAGAACTGACCCATTGGCCTCGCTAAGCCTCCCTCCTATGGCTGGCACTGCTCAGAGCAGTAGAGGATATTTTTTTTCTAGTTAATAAACAAAAAAACTCAGTTAACTTCTTCAATTTCGCTTCTGCCAAGCACGCATCGGTGGCAGTGAACTGAAAAAAACAACAGAATAAATAATACAGACAAATACATGGAGGAGTTCAATTATCATTTTCCCCCACTGAAACTGCCTTTTAACAACTACATCTTCTGACTGACAGCTTATTAATACTAATTACATTAGAAATATGCAACATAACTAGTGCACTGGTACTTTCAATTATCTTCCCTTGTCTTCATTCCTTCCCCTGTGCTCCCATCCTCCCTTTTCAGGCCCCATAACTGCGACCTGGGGCTGCAGCTCCGAGCTCGTGGACCTGCTGTCCGTGAGCAAAACCCTTTCATTTCTTACATGAAGAGTAGGAAAGGCCACAAAATGTGTTTGTGAGGCTGGGTGGGTGCTCACCAAGGGGAGCTTCCAACCTGGCAGGGGTGGAAAATGCTTTGGATGCTGGAGGGGGAATTCCCTATGGAGGTTCCTGTGAAGGTCCTATGAAGTTTGAATGGTTGGACTCGACCTTGGAGTCTTTTCCACCCTTAGTGATCCTGAGTTCCTTTGGAAGTCCTAGGAGGTTCCCATGAATCTCCCACGTTGTTTGGGGCTGACAGGGCCTCCAGCCCTGCTTTATACAGACTTTCCCCCCCCAGTTTTGCCAGGGTGCAGTGGGAACCCAGTGCTGACCCTGGGGACTGTGTGTGGTGGGTTGATCCAGGCTGGCACTGGGACATTGGGAAGGTTCTGGCAGCCTCTCACAGATGGGACCCCTGTAGCCCCCCAACACCAACCCCAAACCAGTCTGCAGGAGGGCTGAGGGGGGAGCAGCATTGACTGACCCAGGTCCCCAGTATTGCCTTGCCTTCGTTTTAATCCCTACTTAATGAACTGTTAATTGCTTATGCAAATCAAAGCAATGGAAACACTTAAAGGTTATTTATAATGCCTGAAAACATTATGAAATCAATCATTCCAGCTTTTACAGCTCCCACTATTCAACTGTTATTTAGATCTCTAACTTTTTACGTTCTGTTGCTGTAACAGTTTATGTAAGAAGACAAATATGTTTTGATTTTATTTTTTATATAAGCTTGCTGATTGCTAAAACATCTACGGCACTTGACATGGAAATCAGGGAGGTTTTGATTAGGCTTTTTTGATATGTAAATGTTTGTAAATGGGTTTTATATATATATATATATTTAAAGTCCTATTTAAAGAGCGGGCAATAGTATCCCATAGCAATTAAAGAAAGACCCTGAGCAGAATGTTCTTGTGATTAACATGTATTTAAAGGAACTCTAAGAATAAGCATTGACTACTCTGCAGAAAATCAGTGGAGAGACCCTTCATCATTTACTGAGTATTTACACTGGGTTCTTACACAGTCAGTTTGGCTTGCCTATAATATTTCACAATTGCTAAAAGTTAGGCAGGAAACTTGGTCAGACAATAAAAAGCTCAATAAAATCAAATTACTACCATGAACTTACAAGTGATTTCCTATACCAGGTCCTTCCACAGCAGCACTGGGGCTTTCTCCTTTGCAGCACTGATAGCAAGTGGTGAGGATGTCAAATTTTGTGCCTGCTGACTTTGAGATGTCCTGAATGGGCCTGGAAGGCAACATGGGGATAAAGAGGATCACCATATCCCTTGAGATACTTTTCTGTGGAGTACCTTGTTAATCTTTTACCTGGTGCCCATAAGAAAGCACCCCTGGAGTCATGGGGAGCTTGAGATGCTGCAGGGGGGGACACCACCCCCCTGGGCAGGTAGGGTGGGTGTTGCTTGATTTTTCAGTGGGGAAGAAGCATCTGTCCTCTGTAGAAAAGACAGAATTTGGCCTCACTGGTTTAAATCAAGCATTTGGCTCCTTGGGCACAGGGGGAGCTGACAGTGGTTTCTGCAGGTAAATTCCTCTTGAGCTTTTAAACTGAACTTAATTTATAGGCACAGCTGTGCTTTTTCCAGGAGGTCAGAGACTGGTTAAACTCCACAGGAGTTGTCCCCCAGAGAAGAAGAGTTAAAATTGCTGTTTTGAACTGGATGCTAATTAAAGCTGAGTCTTCCCTTGTCTCAGTGTTTTGAGCCCATTAAGCTTTCCAAGTGGTTTCCAGAGTGTGAACACCAGACTGAAAAGAGGAATATAGTTCATTGTTGGGGTCCTTGTTAGCTTTCAGTTTTGGCCTCAGAGAGCCAACCTGATGTTTTCAAATAGCAAGTTTGCTCTTGTGGAGCATCTGCCACCTTCTGCAAACCCCACAGCCCTGGATCAGAGGGCAAACAAGAAGCCAGGGTGGAGGAGTTGGATCCCAACCTTCTCCTGAAATGGGGAGTAGTGGCTGGTCCACCTGCAGCCCTGGATCTCCCATCGTGTGGTGCCCTGCTGGCATTTCTTTTCACTTTGATGGAGCTCAAGGCTCTGCTAATTCACCTGGTTTATCTTTTGAAGTAAATTAGCAGCTATTTTAGCAGTATCATGGTAAATCTGTAACATTTATTTTGAAAGGGAAAAAGAGCTCAAAAGATTACCAGGGTGTCCAGCTGTGATAATATTACCTGCCTTGTCAAATGCCGTAGGTGACTTTAAAGATGTAAAGCAAATTGAGGATTACATTAACTTCCTTCTGATTTGCTAAACTTATTAATTCAGTATTGCCAACTATCAAATAGACTAGGGTTATTATTTTTTTAAGTATAAATGGATAGCTGTTTGTGATACACACGGCCAAGTACTTCCTGCAAATCAGTAAAACCTGTTTTGATTGTATCTGTAGTAAAGGTTGGTATGCCTTTTTGGTTGGGGTTTTTTTGGTGTTTTCTTTATAATACAAGATTATAGTAGCCTGCATTCACATTCAGGCTAAACAGGCAGAGGAATGAGTACTGCAGAGCAATGTGATTTTGTAATAGAATAGTTTTAGCTCGGAAATCCACGAGTTTTTTTCAGTGCCTTCACCTCACTGTGTGGCAGGTTTGTGTTCTGTGTTCCTTGGTGAGCAAAGACCATGTTCACATCCAGAGCTGGTCAGTGGTGGGACTGGAAACATGGCCCCTCTTTCCAAAACATTGCAGTCTAAAATTTTGCAAGTAGAATTCTCCCTCTTTCCAAATAGGTAGTTTTAGTGGTTTATTTGTTCTATCTATAGAATATATATAAGTATATAAAATATATATATATATAAAACATTAATGTCAGTGTTGGAAGGTGCTCTGGTTGGCTTCTCTGCACACAGACATTCTTTGGAAGGCACTTGCTGATGCAATTTACACTATTTTAAGGGATGCCATTGCTGGGTGAACACTTGAGTGGTGTCAGTAGTTTTGTTCCTGCCACTTCAGTTCTGGTTTCTGACTCTTCCCAGAGGGCTGTGGGAAGAACTGCAGGACTTGTTCTTGGAGGACGTTGCAATTGCAGTGATTTAAGAGGATGCTGACTCACAGCTCACATTAGCAAAGCTGGAGTGGATGACACAAAACTGTATTTAAATCTTTTTCAGCTCTGGTGTGTTCAGGCTGGAACACTTCATTTCTCTGGTGGAGACGTGGCCTTATTGATTATTCATTATTCCTTAACCTTGACACACTAGAGCAGGGAGTAGAAGGAAAAGGTGGGAATGGACAGGAGCAACTATTATCCATCATGGTATAAGGATGGTTTTGGGATGGAGCCTTCCCAGTTAGAGACTCTCACACCAGACACCTGGGCTCCTGAACTAAGAGTGAGGCAGAAAAGGGCACAAAACATTCACCCAACAGATCAAGGAAATACAATTCTCTAAAGTGTTTTAAGGAAACCCAAACCCTATGGTGTTTTAACCCCGGGATTAATACTGAAATATATTTTCCATCTTAGTTTCCTTGTTTAGTCAGGCTTGGATAGTATTTCCAGGGCAAAGTGTGGACTCTGCTGTGCTCACCTACCTGTCTCTGTTCTGCTGCCCATGCTCTGCCAGTGATGCTTCCAACACAATGAGATCACTGTTTAAATTCCACTGCCTCTTCCATTAATCAGGAGCAAGTTGAAATCGTAAGAGCATTGTAGCATTTCTGTTAATCAATAACTAACTGAGCTATTAATTTTCTCCTAATATATTGTTCTTTAGTGTGCAGAGAGTGAAAACATGTTGATTACCTGTACTGATCCCAGCCAGTGCCCACGAGGATCAGTGCAGTGGTTTTCCTGGACTCCAGTTGGTATCTAGGGGTGCTCTGAGATGCCCCATTGGAACTCCAAAGCCCTTCCCATCACTGCTGTTTTAGCACTGCAAGGCTTTAAAAGCAGAACTTACCCAAATTAATACTGACAGCCTTGGGTTGGGTAAGTCTTGGGCTTTTTGGAAGATAACATTCTGACTTTTATTTTCCTTAAAAGGTATTTATTGGTAAATTTGATCCAAATCTGCCTTTTCAATTAGGAAAAAAAAATAAATTTGGCAACAAGAAAGCCAGAGAGGGTCTTTTTACAAGGACCCACTGAGAGAGGGCAGGATTAGATTAGAGATTGGGAATAAGATCTCCCCTGTGAGGGTGGGCAGGCCCTGGCACAGGGTGCCCAGAGAAGCTGTGGCTGCCCCATCCCTGGCAGTGTCCAAGGCCAGGCTGGATAAAGCCTTGAGCAGCCTGGGACAGTGGAAGGTGTCCCTGCCCATGGCAGGGAGATGGAACTTGAGGACCTTTAAGGTCCCTCCCAACCCAAACCAGCCTGTGATTCCATGATGTCTCTAGTCACTTTGGACAGACACTGCTGATCCTCGTTGGGACCAGCAATGCACATTCCTCCTCTGCCAGGGATTGTCATTTCTAGAGCAGGAGGAGGAACGAGGACGTGCCCACATTTGTGTTCTCCTCCCAGTTCAGTGTGACACTTTGCATGGGCCCCCCTCCAGCATCTGTGACTGCCCAGGGAGGTCTGGCAGAGACCTCTGCTCGAGCCCTCACCCCATGTCCTGCAGCAGTGTCAGCTGGAAAATTCATCAGCTACAAAACTCTGCAGTAAGCAGGGCTCTGATAATGAGTTAACAAATAATTAGCTGCAGTACCGCTTTGTTTTATTAAAGTACAATGGTTGATGAACTTGCTATGTCACAATTAGAAGCTCATTAGCAAACAAAATTCAAGGGTAACAAATACCTGAAGGGGATGTTTTTAGGAGCATTTAATGAAATCCTCAAATCAGAGCAAGAAGAGTGAGGAAATGTAAATTTTCCTCCCTGAGTTGCTGCTCACCTCAGGGGCAAGGCAGGGTCTGGAAGTCAGGAATAAAGCTCACTTTATTAGCTGGGCTTTGCATTCACTTACAAATTTTGGGCCTTTCCATGTCATGGGAGGGCTGGCATTGTATCCCCATTTTATTTTTGCCCAGCCAGCAAAACCCATATTTTTTTTTTCCATGCTGTTGTTTAGTATGAAGGTTTTAGAATAAAGGACACATTTCTTTTGTTGTTTTAGAATAAAGGACACATTTCTTTTGCTGTTGCAAGACAAGGTATCTCAGGAAATAGTTTTTTCATCGATTTTGATTTTTTTTGGTATATTTTTCAGTCTCATTGAGGAAATACTAATCCTGACAAAGCCAGTTAAAAGTATTCCTGGGCTGCTCATGAACCACAGGAGATACATTCCATGAATCCATGTACTCCACCAAAGAGTGTTTCTAGGAATTATTTTTTTTTGCTATTGTTTCTATGCTTATTTGAAGATGTCATTTTCTGTGGTTAACTCACCTTGTCTCCAGAAATCTATCCCTCATTTTCCCTGTAATGGATAAAGCAATAGGACAAAGAGAGCTGGTTTTACCCTTGTCCTGAGAAATCCCTTTTAGAAAATGATAATGGGCTTCTAACAAATGAAAAAGCTGGTTATCACTGGGGAGAATTAATCTTTGCCTTGATTGAGAATACCTATGCCAAATTACAAGCTACGATATCCATCTGCTTGCTGTTATCCAGCAATATAGATTTATTGTGACATTTTGGAGAAGGAGTAAGAAAACATATGAACAACTGCTGTGGTTCATTAGCCCTTTATTGGTGAAACGTGGCGCTCAGTGATGTTCGAGGTGCACGAAAAGACAATCCTGTGGCTGAAATCAGTACGATCGGTGCATTTACAAGGCTGGGGAGAGCATTCCCAAGGACAAGCTCACCAAGCTGCTGCTGCTTTATGTTACTGGACTGGGAGGTGGTTCTTCTGGTCCAACCTTGAGCCTCCAGGAGATGGGTGAGAATGTTGGGGTACATCCAGAGCCCCTGCTCAGGAGACCAGACTCACTCAACCCACTGTCAGGGGGATAAAACAAGCTCCTCTTTCCCCACAGCTCCTTTGCCACCAGAACTGGAGAGGGCAGCTGGCATCTCCTGCTCCTTCCCAGCCAACCTGGCAGGCCCAGGGCAGCAAAGGAAACACCAGAGGGACAGCGTGTCCCCTAATATTTCTACTTTAATCTCTTACTCTGACTGTCACCATCAGAAGCCCTTCATTTATGGCAGGTGTCTGTGAAGGAAAATCCATCTGCGTTGTCACTTCCCTTTCTCACAAGTATTTATTTTTAATCCACTCTGGGGGGCTGTTCCATGGGTACAAGCACATAGGCTGTTGATTTATTTCCAGTTAAGGGTCTCAGAGTCAGGATGTTAAAGCCTTCTAAGCCAACTCCCTGTTCATGTGGGAGAACCTTTGGAAATGCACTTTAGGTTTATGACACTGTCTTGGCTTAATTTAATTTACGGTTCACTTAACCGATTATTCAAAATACCAGATGTGACAGACAGTAGATTCAGCTGAAATATTACCTCACAGACATGTTCAACACATAGAATCTGCTCTCCATATGTGTAGGTATGGAATGTCCCCCATCTACATCCAAGAGCAATCAGTTTGGCTTTGAAAGGATAGTGAGGCTGAGCAGGAGACAAGGTCCCTTATTTCTCCTGTAAGCTTTGGAGCAGCTGATGTGAGAGCCTAACCAAGGTTCTGTTGCGTGAGAAAAGATGTGAACTTCTAAAAAGGCCAGAGGCAAAGGGTTTGTCATGTGTAAAACATTTGTTGCTAAGTATTTGCTGATGTTAGGCTAAGTAATTCTTAGCAAGTATAATAAGAGCAGTAAAAGCAGACAAGAAAACAGTGGCAGAAATGTGGAACATCCCAAGTTTTTAAGAGTGTGTGTCTTCTGCTGGCTGGGTTGGTTTTTCTGAAGTCAGGGGCTGAACACAGCAACGTTGGTAAAAGCATGTGTAGGTCACAGACACTTGCTGACTTTATCATAGAATCCTGGAATGGTTTGGGTTGGAAGGGACCTTAAAGCTCATCTCGTTCCACATCCCCTGCCATGGGCAGGGACACCTTCCACTAGCCCAGGTCACTCCAAGCCCCATCCAACCTGGTCTTGGACACTGCCAGGGATGGGGCAGCCACAGCTTCTCTGCCCAACCTGTGCCAGGGCCTGCCCACCCTCACAATAAAGAGTTGGAGAACATCAGATGCCCATCATCAATGCTTTAGAAGTTTATGCTCTGAAGTTCCTTCTTACTGGGGCAGGTCCTATTTAGGGCACTCATCTAGACCTTAACTATTAAAGAAAGATTAAAAATTAAACTTTCAATAATGCAAGAACCTGAACTTTGAACTCCCATGTGTCAGTGGAATGTTAATCTGATCTCAGCAGTACCCGATAAAGTCAATCTGTCTTCCTCGCCTAGTTAATTTTTAATCGTTTCTATGGATAGAAGGGCTCTGGATGAGACTGAGAGGAGACTGCCTTATCACAGCCCCAGAGCCCAGTATGGAATGGGGAACAACCTGAACTAACCTTCTCTCGTTCTGTATATTCTGTATTGCACCCCGTGTTTGTTTATCCCAGCCTGGGTATGTAGGCGTGTTCTCTCAACTGGCGCTCAAGGGTAATAGTACACAAAAAAATCTGCTTGTGTGCACATGTTCACAGGAAACTGTCAAGCTGTTAATGGGAACAGTATTTCCTGGGTCTGCAGCAAATGTTTTTAGCAGTGCTCACTGGGAAAGAGGACTGATAGGTTCAAAACCAAAACCGCTTTTAGTTCCAGTTCTGGGGTGATTCAGTGACGTATCCCGGGGTGCTTCTCTCAAACTTTATAGAGATAATTAACTTTTAAAGCATTATTTTTAAGATGGTATTTTGATTTTGCTGTTGGTGAATTTTGCAATATTTCTGTTCTGCATCAACTTTACAAAGCATGTGAGGGTGTCAAGATTAATTCCCTGTATCAGCATAGCACGGAATGGGCTGACTTTTATCATCAGTGTAAAGGAAGGGAAGTCAGGGATTTTAGAGCTCATCTCATTACATGGACAGTCCCAAATTACAGTGCTGAGATACCAATAAGCCCAGACTCTGGGTGAACCAGGTCCACCTTAGCCAAAACCTCTCCAGGGAACAGGGTCACTCTGTTAGTGCCACTGATGGTTTCTGTGGGTCCAGGCAGCTCCCATAAAGAAACCACCAAGGTCCCTAAAGGGGAAAGTGTGTGTTGCTGATGGCCAAAGGATCTCAGTGGAGAAAAGTGGGAGTTAGAGGGTCCTCAGGTGGCTGCAGAAGGGGAAAGGTCTTCCCTGTCCCCTTAAACGGGGACTTTTCAGGAACAGCTAACTGTGACCTTCAAGGACCTGAAAGGAGCTTAGAGGAAAATGGAGAGGGACTTTTTGCAAGAGCATGGAGTGACAAGGACGAGGGGGAATGGCTTCAAACTGACAGTCAGTTTAGATTAGATAATAGGAAAAAATCCTTCCCTGTGAGGGTGGGCAGGCCCTGGCACAGGGTGCCCAGAGAAGCTGTGGCTGCCCCATCCCTGGAAGT